>CATOBX010000002.1:0-159714 GCA_951394425.1 Tipula unca | reverse complement strand
GGGGAAAATCTTGTTAAAAACGAGGTAGTATGCCAGAAAAGAGACATTTTTAAATATACGAGATAAAATGCCAGGAAAGAGACATTTTTCCACATATTTACGAGAAAATCTTGTTTAAAACGTGGGATAATGCAAGAAAAGATACATTTTGCCATATAATTACTAGAAAATCTTGTTAAAAACGAGGTAATATGCCAGAAAAGAGACATTTTTCTACATAATTACGAGAGAATCTTGTAAAAAACGAGGAATAATGCCAGAAAAGATAAATTTTTCCAAATAATTAGGGGAAAATCTTGTTAAAAACGAGGTAGTATGCCAGAAAAGAGACATTTTTAAATATACGAGATAAAATGCCAGAAAAGAGACATTTTTCTACATAATTACGAGAAAATCTTGTAAAAAACGAGGAATAATGCCAGAAAAGATAAATTTTACCATATAATTACGGGAAAATCTTATTAAAAACGAGGATATATGCCAGAAAAGAGACATTTTTAAATATACGAGGTAAAATGCCAGAAAAGAGACATTTTTCCACATATTTACGAGAAAATCTTGTTTAAAACGTGGGATAATGCAAGAAAAGATACATTTTTCCATATAATTACTAGAAAATCTTGTTAAAAACGAGGTAATATGCCAGAAAAGAGACATTTTTCTACATAATTACGAGAGAATCTTGTAAAAAACGAGGAATAATGCCAGAAAAGATAAATTTTTCCAAATAATTAGGGGAAAATCTTGTTAAAAACGAGGTAGTATGCCAGAAAAGAGACATTTTTAAATATACGAGATAAAATGCCAGAAAAGAGACATTTTTCCACATATTTACGAGAAAATCTTGTTTAAAACGTGGGATAATGCAAGAAAAGATACATTTTTCCATATAATTACTAGAAAATCTTGTTAAAAACGAGGTAATATGCCAGAAAAGAGACATTTTTCTACATAATTACGAGAGAATCTTGTAAAAAAACGAGGAATAATGCCAGAAAAGATAAATTTTTCCAAATAATTAGCGGAAAATCTTGTTAAAAACGAGGTAGTATGCCAGAAAAGAGACATTTTTAAATATACGAGATAAAATGCCAGAAAAGAGACATTTTTCCACATAATTACGGGAAAATCTTGTTAAAAACGAGGGATAATGCCAAAAAAGATACATTTTTCCATATAATTAGGGGAAAATCTTGTTTAAAACGAGGTTATATGCCAGAAAAGAGACATTTTTAAATATACGAGGTAAAATGCCAGAAAAGAGAAATTTTTCCAAATAATAACGAGAAATTCTTGTTAAAAACGAGGGATAATGCCAGAAAAGATACATTTTTCCATATAATTAGGAGAAAATCTTATTATAAACGAGGTAATATGCCAGAAAAGAAACATTTTTCTACATAATTACGAGAAAATCTTGTAAAAAACGAGGAATAATGCCAGAAAAGATAAATTTTTCCATATAATTACGGGAAAATCTTGTTAAAAACGAGGTAATATGCCAGAAAAGAGACATTTTTAAATATACGAGGTAAAATGCCAGAAAAGAGACATTTTTCCACATAATTACGTGAAAATCTTGTTAAAAACGAGGGATAATGCCAGAAAAGATACATTTTTTCATATAACTAGAAGTAAATCTTGTTAAAAACGAGGTAATATTCCAGAAAAGAGACATTTTTCTACATAATTACGAGAAAATCTTGTAAAAAACGAGGAATAATGCCAGAAAAGATAAAATTTTCCAAATAATTAGGGGAAAATCTTGTTAAAAACGAGGTAGTATGCCAGAAAAGAGACATTTTAAATATACGAGGTAAAATGCCAGAAAAGAGACATTTTTCCAAATAATAACGAGAAATTCTTGTTAAAAACGAGGGATAATGCCAGAAAAGATACATTTTTCCATATAATTAGGAGAAAATCTTATTAAAAACGAGGTAATATGCCAGAAAAGAGACATTTTTCTACATAATTACGAGAAAATCTTGTAAAAAACGAGGAATAATGCCAGAAAAGATAAATTTTTCATATAATTAGGGGAAAATCTTGTTAAAAACGAGGTAGTATGCCAGAAAAGAGACATTTTTAAATAAACGAGGTGAAGTACCAGAAAACAGACATTTTCCCACATAATTACGAGAAAATCTTGTTTAAAACGAGGGATAATGCAAGAAATCATACATTTTTTCATATAATTAGGTGAAAATCTTGTTAAAAACGAGGTAATATGCCAGAAAAGAGACATTTTTCTACATAATTATGAGAAAATCTTGTAAAAAACGAGGAATAATGCCAGAAAAGATAAATTTTACCATATAATTACGGAAAAATCTTGTTAAAAACGAGGTAGTATGCCAGAAAAGAGACATTTTAAATATACGAGATAAAATGCCAGAAAAGAGACATTTTTCCACATAATTACGGGAAAATCCTGTTAAAAACGAGGGATAATGCAAAAAAAGATACATTTTTCCATATAATTAGGGGAAAATCTTGTTAAAAGCGAGGTAATATGCCAGAAAAGAGAAATTTTTTCTACATAATTATGAGAAAATCTTGTAAAAAACGAGGTAGTATGCCAGAAAAGAGACATTTTTAAATATACGAGGTAAAATTCAAGAAAAGAGAAATTTTTCCACATAATTACGGGAAAATCTTGTTAAAAACGAGGGATAATGCCAAAAAAGATACATTTTTCCATATAATTAGGGGAAAATCTTGTTTAAAACGAGGTTATATGCCAGAAAAGAAACATTTTTAAATATACGAGGTAAAATGCCAGAAAAGAGAAATTTTTCCAAATAATAACGAGAAATTCTTGTTAAAAACGAGGGATAATGCAGAAAAGATACATTTTTTCCATATAATAAGGAGAAAATCTTATTAAAAACGAGGTAATATGCCAGAAAAGAAACATTTTTCTACATAATTACGAGAAAATCTTGTAAAAAACGAGGAATAATGCCAGAAAAGATAAATTTTTCCATATAATTACGGGAAAATCTTGTTAAAAACGAGGTAATATGCCAGAAAAGAGACATTTTTAAATATACGAGTTAAAATGCCAGAAAAGAAACATTTTTCCACAAAATTACGTGAAAATCTTGTTAAAAACGAGGGATAATGCCAGAAAAGATACATTTTTTCATATAACTAGAAGTAAATCTTGTTAAAAACGAGGTTATATTCCAGAAAAGAGACATTTTTCTACATAATTACGAGAAAATCTTAAAAAAAAACGAGGAATAATGCCAGAAAAGATAAATTTTTCCAAATAATTAGGGGAAAATCTTGTTAAAAACGAGGTAGTATGCCAGAAAAGAGACATTTTTAAATATACGAGATAAAATACCAGAAAAGAGACATTTTTCCACATAATTACGGGAAAATCTTGTTAAAAACGAGGGATAATGCCAGAAAAGATACATTTTGCCATATAATTAGGAGAAAATCTTATTAAAAACGAGGTAATATGCCAGAAAAGAAACATTTTTCTACATAATTACGAGAAAATCTTGTAAAAAACGAGGAATAATGCCAGAAAAGATAAATTTTTCCATATAATTACGGGAAAATCTTGTTAAAAACGAGGTAATATGCCAGAAAAGAGACATTTTTAAATATACGAGGTAAAATGCCAGAAAAGAAACATTTTTCCACATAATTACGGGAAAATCTTGTTAAAAACGAGGGATAATGCCAAAAAAGATACATTTTTCCATATAATTACGGGAAAATCTTGTTAAAAACGAGGTAATATGCCAGAAAAGAGACATTTTTAAATATACGAGGTAAAATGCCAGAAAAGAGATATTTTTCCACATAATTACGTGAAAATCTTGTTAAAAACGAGGGATAATGCCAGAAAAGATACATTTTTTCATATAACTAGAAGTAAATCTTGTTAAAAACAAGGTAATATTCCAGAAAAGAGACATTTTTCTACATAATTACGAGAAAATCTTGTAAAAAACGAGTAATAATGCCAGAAAAGATAAATTTTACCATATAATTACGGGAAAATCTTATTAAAAACGAGGTAATATGCCAGAAAAGAGACATTTTAAATATACGAGGTAAAATGCCAGAAAAGAGAAATTTTTTCCACATATTTACGAGAAAATCTTGTTTAAAACGTGGGATAATGCGAGAAAAGATACATTTTTCCATATAATTACTAGAAAATCTTGTTAAAAACGAGGTAATATGCCAGAAAAGAGACATTTTTCTACATAATTACGAGAGAATCTTGTAAAAAACGAGGAATAATGCCAGAAAAGATAAATTTTTCCAAATAATTAGGGGAAAATCTTGCTAAAAACGAGGTAGTATGCCAGAAAAGAGACATTTTTAAATATACGAGATAAAATGCCAGAAAAGAGACATTTTTCCACATAATTACGGGAAAATCTTGTTAAAAACGAGGGATAATGCCAAAAAAGATACATTTTTCCATATAATTAGAGTAAAATCTTGTTTAAAACGAGGTTATATTCCAGAAAAGAGACATTTTTAAATATACGAGGTAAAATGCCAGAAAAGGGAAATTTTTCCAAATAATAACGAGAAATTCTTGTTAAAAACGAGGAATAATGCCAGAAAAGATACATTTTTCCATATAATTAGGAGAAAATCTTATTAAAAACGAGGTAATATGCCAGAAAAGAAACATTTTTCTACATAATTACGAGAAAATCTTGTAAAAAACGAGGAATAATGCCAGAAAAGATAAATTTGTCCATATAATTACGGGAAAATCTTGTTAAAAACGAGGTAATATGCCAGAAAAGAGACATTTTTAAATATACGAGGTAAAATGCCAGAAAAGAGACATTTTTTCACATAATTACGGGAAAATCTTGTTAAAAAACGAGGGATAATGCCAAAAAAGATACATTTTTCCATATAATTACGGGAAAATCTTGTTTAAAACGAGGTTATATGCCAGAAAAGAGACATTTTTAAATATACGAGGTAAAATGCCAGAAAAGAGACATTTTTCCACATAATTACGTGAAAATCTTGTTAAAAACGAGGGATAATGCCAGAAAAGATACATTTTTTCATATAACTAGAAGTAAATCTTGTTAAAAACGAGGTATGATTCCAGAAAAGAGACATTTTTCTACATAATTACGAGAAAATCTTGTAAAAAACGAGGAATAATGCCAGAAAAGATAAATTTTACCATATAATTACGGGAAAATCTTATTAAAAACGAGGTAATATGCCAGAAAAGAGACATTTTTAAATATACGAGGTAAAATGCCAGAAAAGAGACATTTTTCCACATAATTACGTGAAAATCTTGTTAAAAACGAGGGATAATGCCAGAAAAGATACATTTTTTCATATAACTAGAAGTAAATCTTGTTAAAAACGAGGTAATATTCCAGAAAAGAGACATTTTTCTACATAATTACGAGAAAATCTTGTAAAAAACGAGGAATAATGCCAGAAAAGATAAATTTTTTCAAATAATTAGGGGAAAATCTTGTTAAAAACGAGGTAGTATGCCAGAAAAGAGACATTTTTAAATATACGAGATAAAATGCCAGAAAAGAGATATTTTTCCACATAATTACGGGAAAATCTTGTTAAAAACGAGGGATAATGCCAAAAAAGATACATTTTTCCATATAATTAGGGGAAAATCTTGTTAAAAGCGAGGTAATATGCCAGAAAAGAGACATTTTTCTACATAATTATGAGAAAAATCTTGTAAAAAACGAGGTAGTATGCCAGAAAAGAGACATTTTTAAATATACGAGGTAAAATTCAAGAAAAGAGAAATTTTTCCACATAATTACGGGAAAATCTTGTTAAAAACGAGGGATAATGCCAAAAAAGATACTTTTTTCCATATAATTAGGGTAAAATCTTGTTTAAAACGAGGTTATATGCCAGAAAAGAGACATTTTTAAATATACGAGGTAAAATGCCAGAAAGAGAAATTTTTCCAAATAATAACGAGAAATTCTTGTTAAAAACGAGGGATAATGCCAGAAAAGATACATTTTTCAATATAATTAGGAGAAAATCTTATTAAAAACGAGGTAATATGCAAGAAAAGAAACATTTTTCTACATAATTACGAGAAAATCTTGTAAAAAACGAGGAATAATGCCAGAAAAGATAAATTTTTCCATATTATTACGGGAAAATCTTGTTAAAACGAGGTAATATGCAGAAAAGAGACATTTTTAATATACGAGGTAAAATGCCAGAAAAGAGACATTTTTCCACGTAATTACGTGAAAATCTTGTTAAAAACGAGGGATAATGCCAGAAAAGATACATTTTTTCATATAACTAGAAGTAAATCTTGTTAAAAACGAGGTAATATTCCAGAAAAGAGACATTTTTCTACATAATTACGAGAAAATCTTGTAAAAAACGAGGAAAATTGCCAGAAAAGATAAATTTTACCATATAATTACGGGAAAATCTTATTAAAAACGAGGTAATATGCCAGAAAAGAGACATTTTTAATTATACGAGGTAAAAATGCCAGAAAAGAGACATTTTTCCACACATTTACGAGAAAATCTTGTTTAAAACGTGGAATAATGCAAGAAAAGATACATTTTTCCATATAATTACTAGAAAATCTTGTTAAAAACGAGGTAATATGCCAGAAAAGAGACATTTTTCTACATAATTATGAGAAAATCTTGTAAAAAACGAGGAGTAATGCCAGAAAAGATAAATTTTACCATATAATTACGGGAAAATCTTATTAAAAACGAGGATATATGCCAGAAAAGAGACATTTTTAAATATACGAGGTAAAATGCCAGAAAAGAGACATTTTTCCACATATTTACGAGAAAATCTTGTTTAAAAACGTGGGATAATGCAAGAAAAGATACATTTTTCCATATAATTACTAGAAAATCTTGTTAAAAACGAGGTAATATGCCAGAAAAGAGACATTTTTCTACATAATTACGAGAGAATCTTGTAAAAAACGAGGAATAATGCCAGAAAAGATAAATTTTTCCAAATAATTAGGGGAAAATCTTGTTAAAAATGAGGTAGTATGCCAGAAAAGAGACATTTTTAAATATACGAGATAAAATGCCAGAAAAGAGACCTTTTTCCACATATTTACGAGAAAATCTTGTTTAAAACGTGGATAATGCAAGAAAAGATACATTTTTCCAAATAATTACTAGAAAATCTTGTTAAAAACGAGGTAATATGCCAGAAAAGAGACATTTTTCAACATAATTACGAGAGAATCTTGTAAAAAACGAGGAATAATGCAAGAAAAGATACATTTTTCCAAATAATTAGGGGAAAATCTTGTTAAAAACGAGGTAGTATGCCAGAAAAGAGACATTTTTAAATATACGAGATAAAATGCCAGAAAGAGACATGTTTCCACATAATTACGGGAAAATCTTGTTAAAAACGAGGGATAATGCCAAAAAAGATACATTTTTCCATATAATTAGGGTAAAATCTTGTTTAAAACGAGGTTATATGCCAGAAAAGAGACATTTTTAAATATACGAGGTAAAATGCCAGAAAAGAGACATTTTTCCACATAATTACGGAAAATCTTGTTAAAAACGAGGGATAATGCCAAAAAAGATACATTTTTCCATATAATTAGGGGAAAATCTTGTTAAAAGCGAGGTAATATGCCAGAAAAGAGACATTTTTCTACATAATTATGAGAAAATCTTGTAAAAAACGAGGTAGTATGCCAGAAAAGAGACATTTTTAAATATACGAGGTAAAATTCAAGAAAAGAGAAATTTTTCCAAATAATTACGGGAAAATCTTGTTAAAAACGAATGATAATGCCAAAAAAGATACATTTTTCCATATAATTAGGGTAAAATCTTGTTTAAAACGAGGTTATATGCTAGAAAAGAGACATTTTTAAATATACGAGGTAAAATGCCTGAAAAGAGAAATGTTTCCAAATAATAACGAGAAATTCTTGTTAAAAACGAGGGATAATGCCAGAAAAGATACATTTTTCCATATAATTAGGAGAAAATCTTATTAAAAACGAGGTAATATGCCAGAAAAGAAACATTTTTCTACATAATTACGAGAAAATCTTGTAAAAAACGAGGAATAATGCCAGAAAAGATAAATTTTTCCATATAATTACGGGAAAATCTTGTTAAAAACGAGGTAATATGCCAGAAAAGAGACATTTTTAAATATACGAGGTAAAATGCCAGAAAAGAAACATTTTTCCACATAATTACGGGAAAATCTTGTTAAAAACGAGGGATAATGCCAAAAAAGATACATTTTTCCATATAATTACGGGAAAATCTTGTTAAAAACGAGGTAATATGCCAGAAAAGAGACATTTTTAAATATACGAGGTAAAATGCCAGAAAAGAGATATTTTTCCACATAATTACGTGAAAATCTTGTTAAAAACGAGGGATAATGCCAGAAAAGATACATTTTTTCATATAACTAGAAGTAAATCTTGTTAAAAACGAGGTAATATTCCAGAAAAGAGACATTTTTCTACATAATTACGAGAAAATCTTGTAAAAAACGAGGAATAATGCCAGAAAAGATAAATTTTACCATATAATTACGGGAAAATCTTATTAAAAACGAGGTAATATGCCAGAAAAGAGACATTTTTAAATATACGAGGTAAAATGCCAGAAAAGAGACATTTTTCCACATATTTACGAGAAAAACTTGTTTAAAACGTGGGATAATGCGAGAAAAGATACATTTTTCCATATAATTACTAGAAAATCTTGTTAAAAACGAGGTAATATGCCAGAAAAGAGACATTTTTCTACATAATTACGAGAAAATCTTGTAAAAAACGAGGAATAATGCCAGAAAAGATAAATTTTTCCAAATAATTACGGGAAAATCTTGTTAAAAACGAATGATAATGCCAAAAAGATACATTTTTCCATATAATTAGGGTAAAATCTTGTTTAAAACGAGGTAATATTCCAGAAAAGAGACATTTTTAAATATACGAGGTAAAATGCCAGAAAAGGGAAATTTTTCCAAATAATAACGAGAAATTCTTGTTAAAAACGAGGGATAATGCCAGAAAAGATACATTTTTCCATATAATTAGGAGAAAATCTTATTAAAAACGAGGTAATATGCCAGAAAAGAAACATTTTTCTACATAATTACGAGAAAATCTTGTAAAAAACGAGGAATAATGCCAGAAAAGATAAATTTTTCCATATAATTACGGGAAAATCTGGTTAAAAACGAGGTAATATGCCAGAAAAGAGACATTTTTAAATATACGAGGTAAAATGCCAGAAAAGAGACATTTTTTCACATAATTACGGGAAAATCTTGTTAAAAACGAGGGATAATGCCAAAAAAGATACATTTTTCCATATAATTACGGGAAAATCTTATTAAAAACGAGGTAATATGCCAGAAAAGAGACATTTTTAAATATACGAGGTAAAATGCCAGAAAAGAGACATGTTTCCACATAATTACGTGAAAATCTTGTTAAAAACGAGGGATAATGCCAGAAAAGATACATTTTTTCATATAACTAGAAGTAAATCTTGTTAAAAACGAGGTAATATTCCTGAAAAGAGACATTTTTCTACATAATTACGAGAAAATCTTGTAAAAAACGAGGAATAATGCCAGAAAAGATAAATTTTACCATATAATTACGGGAAAATCTTATTAAAAACGAGGTAATATGCCAGAAAGAGACATTTTTAAATATACGAGGTAAAATGCCAGAAAAGAGACATTTTTCCACATAATTACATGAAAATCTTGTTAAAAACAAGGGATAATGCCAGAAAAGATACATTTTTTCATATAACTAGAAGTAAATCTTGTTAAAAACGAGGTAATATTCCAGAAAAGAGACATTTTTCTACATAATTACGAGAAAATCTTGTAAAAAACGAGGAATAATGCCAGAAAAGATAAATTTTTCCAAATAATTAGGGGAAAATCTTGTTAAAAACGAGGTAGTATGCCAGAAAAGAGACATTTTTAAATATACGAGATAAAATGCCAGAAAAGAGACATTTTTCCACATAATTACGGGAAAATCTTGTTAAAAACGAGGGATAATGCCAAAAAAGATACATTTTTCCATATAATTAGGGGAAAATCTTGTTAAAAGCGAGGTAATATGCCAGAAAAGAGACATTTTTCTACATAATTATGAGAAAATCTTGTAAAAAACGAGGTAGTATGCCAGAAAAGAGACATTTTTAAATATACGAGGTAAAATTCAAGAAAAGAGAAATTTTTCCACATAATTACGGGAAAATCATGTTAAAAACGAGGGATAATGCCAAGAAAGATACTTTTTTCCATATAATTAGGGTAAAATCTTGTTTAAAACGAGGTTATATGCCAGAAAAGAGACATTTTTAAATATACGAGGTAAAATGCCAGAAAAGAGAAATTTTTCCAAATAATAACGAGAAATTCTTGTTAAAAACGAGGGATAATGCCAGAAAAGATACATTTTTCAATATAATTAGGAGAAAATCTTATTAAAAACGAGGTAATATGCCAGAAAAGAAACATTTTTCTACATAATTACGAGAAAATCTTGTAAAAAACGAGGAATAATGCCAGAAAAGATAAATTTTTCCATATAATTACGGGAAAATCTTGTTAAAAACGAGGTAATATGCCAGAAAAGAGACATTTTTAAATATACGAGGTAAAATGCCAGAAAAGAGACATTTTTCCACGTAATTACGTGAAAATCTTGTTAAAAACGAGGGATAATGCCAGAAAAGATACATTTTTTCATATAACTAGAAGTAAATCTTGTTAAAAACGAGGTAATATTCCAGAAAAGAGACATTTTTCTACATAATTACGAGAAAATCTTGTAAAAAACGAGGAAAATTGCCAGAAAAGATAAATTTTACCATATAATTACGGGAAAATCTTATTAAAAACGAGGTAATATGCCAGAAAAGAGACATTTTTAAATATACGAGGTAAAATGAGAGACAAAAAGAGACATTTTTCTACATAATTATGAGAAAATCTTGTAAAAAACGAGGAATAATGCCAGAAAAGATAAATTTTACCATATAATTACGGGAAAATCTTATTAAAAACGAGGATATATGCCAGAAAAGAGACATTTTTAAATATACGAGGTAAAATGCCAGAAAATAGACATTTTTCCACATATTTACGAGAAAATCTTGTTTAAAACGTGGGATAATGCAAGAAAAGATACATTTTTCCATATAATTACTAGAAAATCTTGTTAAAAACGAGGTAATATGCCAGAAAAGAGACATTTTTCTACATAATTACGAGAGAATCTTGTAAAAAACGAGGAATAATGCCAGAAAAGATAAATTTTTCCAAATAATTAGGGGAAAATCTTGTTAAAAATGAGGTAGTATGCCAGAAAAGAGACATTTTTAAATATACGAGATAAAATGCCAGAAAAGAGACATTTTTCCACATATTTACGAGAAAATCTTGTTTAAAACGTGGGATAATGCAAGAAAAGATACATTTTTCCATATAATTACTAGAAAATCTTGTTAAAAACGAGGTAATATGCCAGAAAAGAGACATTTTTCTACATAATTACGAGAGAATCTTGTAAAAAACGAGGAATAATGCAAGAAAAGATACATTTTTCCAAATAATTAGGGGAAAATCTTGTTAAACATGAGGTAGTAAGCCAGAAAAGAGACATTTTTAAATATACGAGATAAAATGCCAGAAAAGAGACATGTTTCCACATAATTACGGGAAAATCTTGTTAAAAACGAGGGATAATGCCAAAAAAGATACATTTTTCCATATAATTAGGGTAAAATCTTGTTTAAAACGAGGTTATATGCCAGAAAAGAGACATTTTTAAATATACGAGGTAAAATGCCAGAAAAGAGAAATTTTTCCAAATAATAACGAGAAATTCTTGTTAAAAACGAGGGATAATGCCAGAAAAGATACATTTTTCCATATAATTAGGAGAAAATCTTATTAAAAACGAGGTAATATGCCAGAAAAGAAACATTTTTCTACATAATTACTAAAAAATCTTGTAAAAAACGAGGAATAATGCCAGAAAAGATAAATTTTTCCATATAATTACGGGAAAATCTTATTTAAAACGAGGTAATATGCCAGAAAAGAGACATTTTTAAATATACGAGGTAAAATGCCAGAAAAGAGACATTTTTCCACATATTTACGAGAAAATCTTGTTTAAAACGTGGGATAATGCAAGAAAAGATACTTTTTTCCATATAATTACTAGAAAATCTTGTTAAAAACGAGGTAATATGCCAGAAAAGAGACATTTTTCTACATAATTACGAGAGAATCTTGTAAAAAACGAGGAATAATGCCAGAAAAGATAAATTTTTCCAAATAATTAGGGGAATATCTTGTTAAAAATGAGGTAGTATTCCAGAAAAGAGACATTTTTAAATATACGAGATAAAATGCCAGAAAAGAGACATTTTTCCACATATTTACGAGAAAATCTTGTTTAAAACGTGGGATAATGCAAGAAAAGATACATTTTTCCATATAATTACTAGAAAATCTTGTTAAAAACGAGGTAATATGCCAGAAAAGAGACATTTTTCTACATAATTACGAGAGAATCTTGTAAAAAACGAGGAATAATGCAAGAAAAGATACATTTTTCCAAATAATTAGGGGAAAATCTTGTTAAAAACGAGGTAGTAAGCCAGAAAAGAGACATTTTTAAATATACGAGATAAAATGCCAGAAAAGAGACATGTTTCCACATAATTACGGGAAAATCTTGTTAAAAACGAGGGATAATGCCAAAAAAGATACATTTTTCCATATAATTAGGGTAAAATCTTGTTTAAAACGAGGTTATATGCCAGAAAAGAGACATTTTTAAATATACGAGGTAAAATGCCAGAAAAGAGAAATTTTTCCAAATAATAACGAGAAATTCTTGTTAAAAACGAGGGATAATGCCAGAAAAGATACATTTTTCCATATAATTAGGAGAAAATCTTATTAAAAACGAGGTAATATGCCAGAAAAGAAACATTTTTCTACATAATTACTAGAAAATCTTGTAAAAAACGAGGAATAATGCCAGAAAAGATAAATTTTTCCATATAATTACGGGAAAATCTTATTTAAAACGAGGTAATATGCCAGAAAAGAGACATTTTTAAATATACGAGGTAAAATGCCAGAAAAGAGACATTTTTCCACATAATTACGGGAAAATCTTGTTAAAAACGAGGGATAATGCCAAAAAAGATACATTTTTCCATATAATTAGGGGAAAATCTTGTTTAAAACCAGGTTATATGCCAGAAAAGAGACATTTTTAAATATACGAGGTAAAATGCCAGAAAAGAGAAATTTTTCCAAATAATAACGAGAAATTCTTGTTAAAAACGAGGGATAATGCCAGAAAAGATACATTTTTCCATATAATTAGTTGAAAATCTTATTAAAAACGAGGTAATATGCCAGAAAAGAAACATTTTTCTACATAATTACGAGAAAATCTTGTAAAAAACGAAGAATAATGCCAGAAAAGATAAATTTTTCAATAAAATTAGGGGAAAATCTTGTTAAAAACGAGGTAGTATGCCAGAAATGAGACATTTTTAAATAAACGAGGTGTAGTGCCAGAAAACAGACATTTTTTCACATAATTACGAGAAAATCTTGTTAAAAACGAGGGATAATGCCAAAAAAGATACATTTTTCCATATAATTAGGGTAAAATCTTGTTAAAAACGAGGTAATATGCCAGAAAAGAGACATTTTTCTACATATTTACGAGAAAATCTTGTAAATTTTTTTTTTTTTTTTTTTTTTATGAGGTAGTATGCCAGAAAAGAGACATTTTTAAATATACGAGGTAAAATGCCAGAAAAGAGACATTTTTCCACATAATTACGGGAAAATCTTGTTAAAAACGAGGGATAATGCCAAAAAAGATACATTTTTCCATATAATTAGGGTAAAATCTTGTTAAAAACGAGGTAATATGCCAGAAAAGAGACATTTTTAAATATACGAGGTAAAATGCCAGAAAAGAAAAAAATTTCCACATAATAACGAGAAATTCTTGTTAAAAACGAGGGATAATGCCAGAAAAGATACATTTTTCCATATAATTAGGAGAAAATCTTGTTAAAAACGAGGTAATATGCCAGAAAAGAGACATTTTTCTACATAATTATGAGAAAATCTTGTAAAAAACGAGGAATAATGCCAGAAAAGATAAATTTTTCCATATAATTAGGGGAAAATCTTGTTTAAAACGAGGTTATATGCCAGAAAAGAGACATTTTTAAATATGCGAGGTAAAATGCCAGAAAAGAGAAATTTTTCCAAATAATAACGAGAAATTCTTGTTAAAAACGAGGGATAATGCCAGAAAAGATACATTTTTCCATATAATTAGGAGAAAATCTTATTAAAAACGAGGTAATATGCCAGAAAAGAGACATTTTTCTACATAATTACGAGAAAATCTTGTAAAAAACGAGGAATAATGCCAGAAAAGATACATTTTTCTACATAATTATAAGAAATACTTGTAAAAAAACGAGGAATAATGCCAGAAAAGATAAATTTTTTCTAATAATTAGGGGCAAATCTTGTTAAAAACGACGTAGTATGCCAGAAAAGAGACATTTTTAAATATACGAGGTAAAATTCCAGAAAAGAGACATTTTTCCACATAATTACGGGGAAATCTTGTTAAAAACGAGGGATAATGCCAAAAAAGATATATTTTTCTATATAATTCTTGTAAAAAACGGGAAAATCTTGTTAAAAACGAGGTAATATGCCAAAAAAGAGACATTTTTAAATATACGAGGTAAAATGCCAGAAAAGAGACATTTTTCCACATAATTACGGTAAAATCTTGTTTAAAACGAGGGATAATGCCAAAAAAGATACATTTTTCCATATAATTAGGGGAAAATCTTGTTAAAAGCGAGGTAATATGCCAGAAAAGAGACATTTTTCTACATAATTATGAGAAAATCTTGTAAAAAACGAGGTAGTATGCCAGAAAAGGGATATTTTTAAATATACGAAGTAAAATTCAAGAAAAGAGAAATTTTTCCACATAATTACGGGAAAATCTTGTTAAAAACGAGGGATAATGCCAAAGAGATACATTTTTTCATATAATTAGGGTAAAATCTTGTTTAAAACGAGGTTATATGCCAGAAAAGAGACATTTTTAAATATACGAGGTAAAATGCCAGAAAAGAGAAATGTTTCCAAATAATAACGAGAAATTCTTGTTAAAAACTAGGGATAATGCCAGAAAAGATACATTTTTCCATATAATTAATAGAAAATCTTATTAAAAACGAGGTAATATGCCAGAAAAGAGACATTTTTCTACATAATTACGAGAAAATCTTGTAAAAAACGAGGAATAACGCCAGAAAAGATAAATTTTTCAATATAATTAGGGGAAAATCTTGGAATAATGCACGAGGAATAATGCCAGAAAAGATAAATGTTTTCAAATAATTAGGGGAAAATCTTGTTAAAAACGAGGTAGTATGCCAGAAAAGAGACATTTTTAAATATACGAGGTAAAATGCCAGAAAAGAGACATTTTTCCACATAATTACGGGAAAATCTTGTTAAAAACGAGGGATAATGCCAAAAAAGATACATTTTTCCATATAATTAGGGAAAAATCTTGTTAAAAGCGAGGTAGTATGCCAGAAAAGAGACATTTTTCTAGATAATTATGAGAAAATCTTGTAAAAAACGAGGTAGTATGCCAGAAAAGAGACATTTTTAAATATACGAAGTATAATTCAAGAAAAGAGAAATTTTTCCACATAATTACGGGAAAATCTTGTTAAAACCGAGGGATAATGCCAAAAAAGATACATTTTTCCATATAATTAGGGGAAAATCTTGTTTAAATCGAGGTCATATGCCAGAAAAGAGACATTTTTAAATATACGAGGTAAAATGCCAGAAAAGAGAAATTTTTCCAAATAATAACGAGAAATTCTTGTAAAAAACGAGGGATAATGCCAGAAAAGATACCTTTTTCCATATAATTAGGAGAAAATCTTATTAAAAACGAGGTAATATGCCAGAAAAGAGACATTTTTCTACATAATTACGAGAAAATCTTGTAAAAAACGAGGAATAATGCCAGAAAAGATAAATTTTACCATATAATTACGGGAAAATCTTATTAAAAACGAGGATATATGCCAGAAAAGAGACATTTTTAAATATACGAGGTAAAATGCCAGAAAAGAGACATTTTTCCACATATTTACGAGAAAATCTTGTTTAAAACGTGGGATAATGCAAGAAAAGATACATTTTTCCATATAATTACTAGAAAATCTTGTTAAAAACGAGGTAATATGCCAGAAAAGAGACATTTTTCTACATAATTACGAGAGAATCTTGTAAAAAACGAGGAATAATGCCAAAAAAGATAAATTTTACCAAATAATTAGGGGAAAATCTTGTTAAAAACGAGGTAGTATGCCAGAAAAGAGACATTTTTAAATATACGAGATAAAATGCCAGAAAAGAGACATTTTTCCACATAATTACGGGAAAATCTTGTTAAAAACGAGGGATAATGCCAAAAAAGATACATTTTTCCATATAATTAGGGGAAAATCTTGTTAAAAGCGAGGTAGTATGCCAGAAAAGAGACATTTTTCTACATAATTATGAGAAAATCTTGTAAAAAACGAGGTAGTATGCCAGAAAAGAGACATTTTTAAATATACGAGGTAAAATTCAAGAAAAGAGAAATTTTTCTACATAATTACGGGAAAATCTTGTTAAAAACGAGGGATAATGCCAAAAAAGATACATTTTTACATATAATTAGGGGAAAATCTTGTTTAAAACGAGGTTATATGCCAGAAAAGAGACATTTTTAAATATACGAGGTAAAATGCCAGAAAAGAGAAATTTTTCCAAATAATAACGAGAAATTCTTGTTAAAAACGAGTGATAATGCCAGAAAAGATACATTTTTCCATATAATTAGGAGAAAATCTTATTAAAAACGAGGTAATATGCCAGAAAAGAAACATTTTTCTACATAATTACGAGAAAATCTTGTAAAAAACGAGGAATAATGCCAGAAAAGATAAATTTTTCCATATAATTACGGGAAAATCTTGTTAAAAACGAGGTAATATGCCAGAAAAGAGACATTTTTAAATATACGAGGTAAAATGCCAGAAAAGAGACATTTTTCCACATAATTACGTGAAAATCTTGTTAAAAACGAGGGATAATGCCAGAAAAGATACATTTTCTCATATAACTAGAAGTAAATCTTGTTAAAAACGAGGTAATATTCCAGAAAAGAGACATTTTTCTACATAATTACGAGAAAATCTTGTAAAAAACGAGGAATAATGCCAGAAAAGATAAATTTTTCCAAATAATTAGGGGAAAATCTTGTTAAAAACGAGGTAGTATGCCAGAAAAGAGACATTTTTAAATATACGAGATAATATGCCAGAAAAGAGACATTTTTCCACATAATTACGGGAAAATCTTGTTAAAAACGAGGGATAATGCCAGAAAAGATACATTTTTTCATATAACTAGAAGTAAATCTTGTTAAAAACGAGGTAATATTCCAGAAAAGAGACATTTTTCTACATAATTACGAGAAAATCTTGTAAAAAACGAGGAATAATGCTAGAAAAGATAAATTTTTCCAAATAATTAGGGGAAAATCTTGTTAAAAACGAGGTAGTATGCCAGAAAAGAGACATTTTTAAATATATGAGATAAAATGCCAGAAAAGAGACATTTTTCCACATAATTACGGGAAAATCTTGTTAAAAACGAGGGATAATGCCAAAAAAGATACATTTTTCCATATAATTAGGGGAAAATCTTGTTAAAAGCGAGGTAATATGCCAGAAAAGAGACATTTTTCTACATAATTATGTGAAAATCTTGTAAAAAACGAGGTAGTATGCCAGAAAAGAGACATTTTTAAATATACGAGGTAAAATTCAAGAAAAGAGAAATTTTTCCAAATAATTACGGGAAAATCTTGTTAAAAACGAGGGATAATGCCAAAAAAGATACATTTTTCCATATAATTAGGGTAAAATGTTGTTTAAAACGAGGTTATATGCTAGAAAAGAGACATTTTTAAATATACGAGGTAAAATGCCAGAAAAGAGAAATGTTTCCAAATAATAACGAGAAATTCTTGTTAAAAACGAGGGATAATGCCAGAAAAGATACATTTTTCCATATAATTAGGAGAAAATCTTATTAAAAACGAGGTAATATGCCAGAAAAGAAACATTTTTCTACATAATTACGAGAAAATCTTGTAAAAAACGAGGAATAATGCCAGAAAAGATAAATTTTTCCACATAATTACGGGAAAATCTTGTTAAAAACGAGGTTATATGCCAGAAAAGAGACATTTTTAAATATACGAGGTAAAATGCCAGAAAAGAGACATTTTTCCACATAATTACGTGAAAATTTTGTTAAAAACGAGGGATAATGCCAAAAAAGATACATTTTTCCATATAATTACGGGAAATCTTGTTAAAAACGAGGTAATATGCCAGAAAAGAGACATTTTTAAATATACGAGGTAAAATGCCAGAAAAGAGACATTTTTCCACATAATTACGTGAAAATCTTGTTAAAAACGAGGGATAATGCCAGAAAAGATACATTTTTTCATATAACTAGAAGTAAATCTTGTTAAAAACGAAGTAATATTGCAGAAAAGAGACATTTTTCTACATAATTACGAGAAAATCTTGTAAAAAACGAGGAATAATGCCAGAAAAGATAAATTTTACCATATAATTACGGGAAAATCTTATTAAAAACGAGGTAATATGCCAGAAAAGAGACATTTTTAAATATACGAGGTAAAATGCCAGAAAAGAGACATTTTTCCACATATTTACGAGAAAATCTTGTTTAAAACGTGGGATAATGCAAGAAAAGATACAATTTTCCATATAATTACTAGAAAATCTTGTTAAAAACGAGGTAATATGCCAGAAAAGAGACATTTTTCTACATAATTACGAGAGAATCTTGTAAAAAACGAGGAATAATGCCAGAAAAGATAAATTTTTTCAAATAATTAGGGGAAAATCTTGCTAAAAACGAGGTAGTATGCAAGAAAAGAGACATTTTTAAATATACGAGATAAAATGCCAGAAAAGAGACATTTTTCCACATAATTACGGGAAAATCTTGTTAAAAACGAGGGATAATGCCAAAAAAGATACATTTTTCCATATAATTAGGGTAAAATCTTGTTTAAAACGAGGTTATATTCCAGAAAAGAGACATTTTTAAATATACGAGGTAAAATGCCAGAAAAGAGACATTTTTAAATATACGAGGTAAAATTCAAGAAAAGAGAAATTTTTCCAAATAATTACGGGAAAATCTTGTTAAAAACGAGGGATAATGCCAAAAAAGATACATTTTTCCATATAATTAGGGTAAAATCTTGTTTAAAACGAGGTTATATGCTAGAAAAGAGACATTTTTAAATATACGAGGTAAAATGCCAGAAAAGAGAAATGTTTCCAAATAATAACGAGAAATTCTTGTTAAAAACGAGGGATAATGCCAGAAAAGATACATTTTTCCATATAATTAGGAGAAAATCTTATTAAAAACGAGGTAATATGCCAGAAAAGAAACATTTTTCTACATAATTACGAGAAAATCTTGTAAAAAACGAGGAATAATGCCAGAAAAGATAAATTTTTCCATATAATTACGGGAAAATCTTGTTAAAAACGAGATAATATGCAAGAAAAGAGACATTTTTAAATATACGAGGTAAAATGCCAGAAAAGAGACATTTTTCCACATAATTACGGGAAAATCTTGTTAAAAACGAGGGATAATGCCAAAAAAGAAACATTTTTCCATATAATTACGGGAAAATCTTATTAAAAACGAGGTAATATGCCAGAAAAGAGACATTTTTAAATATACGAGGTAAAATGCCAGAAAAGAGACATTTTTCAACATAATTACGTGAAAATCTTGTTAAAAACGAGGGATAATGCCAGAAGAGATACATTTTTTCATATAACTAGAAGTAAATCTTTGGTAAAAACGAGGTAATATTCCAGAAAAGAGACATTTTTCTACATAATTACGAGAAAATCTTGTAAAAAACGAGGAATAATGCCAGAAAAGATAAATTTTACCATATAATTACGGGAAAATCTTATTAAAAACGAGGATATATGCCAGAAAAGAGACATTTTTAAATATACGAGGTAAAATGCCAGAAAAGAGACATTTTTCCACATATTTACGAGAAAATCTTGTTTAAAACGTGGGATAATGCAAGAAAAGATACATTTTTCCATATAATTACTAGAAAATCTTGTTAAAAACGAGGTAATATGCCAGAAAAGAGACATTTTTCTACATAATTACGAGAGAATCTTGTAAAAAACGAGGAATAATGCCAGAAAAGATAAATTTTTCCAAATAATTAGGGGAAAATCTTGTTAAAAACGAGGTAGTATGCCAGAAAAGAGACATTTTTAAATATACGAGATAAAATGCCAGGAAAGAGACATTTTTCCACATATTTACGAGAAAATCTTGTTTAAAACGTGGGATAATGCAAGAAAAGATACATTTTTCCATATAATTACTAGAAAATCTTGTTAAAAACGAGGTAATATGCCAGAAAAGAGACATTTTTCTACATAATTACGAGAGAATCTTGTAAAAAACGAGGAATAATGCCAGAAAAGATAAATTTTTCCAAATAATTAGGGGAAAATCTTGTTAAAAACGAGGTAGTATGCCAGAAAAGAGACATTTTTAAATATACGAGATAAAATGCCAGAAAAGAGACATTTTTCTACATAATTACGAGAAAATCTTGTAAAAAACGAGGAATAATGCCAGAAAAGATAAATTTTACCATATAATTACGGGAAAATCTTATTAAAAACGAGGATATATGCCAGAAAAGAGACATTTTTAAATATACGAGGTAAAATGCCAGAAAAGAGACATTTTTCCACATATTTACGAGAAAATCTTGTTTAAAACGTGGGATAATGCAAGAAAAGATACATTTTTCCATATAATTACTAGAAAATCTTGTTAAAAACGAGGTAATATGCCAGAAAAGAGACATTTTTCTACATAATTAGGAGAGAATCTTGTAAAAAACGAGGAATAATGCCAGAAAAGATAAATTTTTCCAAATAATTAGGGGAAAATCTTGTTAAAAACGAGGTAGTATGCCAGAAAAGAGACATTTTTAAATATACGAGATAAAATGCCAGAAAAGAGACATTTTTTCACATATTTACGAGAAAATCTTGTTTAAAACGTGGGATAATGCAAGAAAAGATACATTTTTCCATATAATTACTAGAAAATCTTGTTAAAAACGAGGTAATATGCCAGAAAAGAGACATTTTTCTACATAATTACGAGAGAATCTTGTAAAAAACGAGGAATAATGCCAGAAAAGATAAATTTTTCCAAATAATTAGCGGAAAATCTTGTTAAAAACGAGGTAGTATGCCAGAAAAGAGACATTTTTAAATATACGAGATAAAATGCCAGAAAAGAGACATTTTTCCACATAATTACGGGAAAATCTTGTTAAAAACGAGGGATAATGCCAAAAAAGATACATTTTTCCATATAATTAGGGGAAAATCTTGTTTAAAACGAGGTTATATGCCAGAAAAGAGACATTTTTAAATATACGAGGTAAAATGCCAGAAAAGAGAAATTTTTCCAAATAATAACGAGAAATTCTTGTTAAAAACGAGGGATAATGCCAGAAAAGATACATTTTTCCATATAATTAGGAGAAAATCTTATTATAAACGAGGTAATATGCCAGAAAAGAAACATTTTTCTACATAATTACGAGAAAATCTTGTAAAAAACGAGGAATAATGCCAGAAAAGATAAATTTTTCCATATAATTACGGGAAAATCTTGTTAAAAACGAGGTAATATGCCAGAAAAGAGACATTTTTAAATATACGAGGTAAAATGCCAGAAAAGAGACATTTTTCCACATAATTACGTGAAAATCTTGTTAAAAACGAGGGATAATGCCAGAAAAGATACATTTTTTCATATAACTAGAAGTAAATCTTGTTAAAAACGAGGTAATATTCCAGAAAAGAGACATTTTTCTACATAATTACGAGAAAATCTTGTAAAAAACGAGGAATAATGCCAGAAAAGATAAAATTTTCCAAATAATTAGGGGAAAATCTTGTTAAAAACGAGGTAGTATGCCAGAAAAGAGACATTTTTAAATATACGAGGTAAAATGCCAGAAAAGAGACATTTTTCCAAATAATAACGAGAAATTCTTGTTAAAAACGAGGGATAATGCCAGAAAAGATACATTTTTCCATATAATTAGGAGAAAATCTTATTAAAAACGAGGTAATATGCCAGAAAAGAGACATTTTTCTACATAATTACGAGAAAATCTTGTAAAAAACGAGGAATAATGCCAGAAAAGATAAATTTTTCAATATAATTAGGGGAAAATCTTGTTAAAAACGAGGTAGTATGCCAGAAAAGAGACATTTTTAAATAAACGAGGTGAAGTACCAGAAAACAGACATTTTCCCACATAATTACGAGAAAATCTTGTTTAAAACGAGGGATAATGCAAGAAATCATACATTTTTTCATATAATTAGGTGAAAATCTTGTTAAAAACGAGGTAATATGCCAGAAAAGAGACATTTTTCTACATAATTATGAGAAAATCTTGTAAAAAACGAGGAATAATGCCAGAAAAGATAAATTTTACCATATAATTACGGAAAAATCTTGTTAAAAACGAGGTAGTATGCCAGAAAAGAGACATTTTTAAATATACGAGATAAAATGCCAGAAAAGAGACATTTTTCCACATAATTACGGGAAAATCCTGTTAAAAACGAGGGATAATGCAAAAAAAGATACATTTTTCCATATAATTAGGGGAAAATCTTGTTAAAAGCGAGGTAATATGCCAGAAAAGAGAAATTTTTCTACATAATTATGAGAAAATCTTGTAAAAAACGAGGTAGTATGCCAGAAAAGAGACATTTTTAAATATACGAGGTAAAATTCAAGAAAAGAGAAATTTTTCCACATAATTACGGGAAAATCTTGTTAAAAACGAGGGATAATGCCAAAAAAGATACATTTTTCCATATAATTAGGGGAAAATCTTGTTTAAAACGAGGTTATATGCCAGAAAAGAAACATTTTTAAATATACGAGGTAAAATGCCAGAAAAGAGAAATTTTTCCAAATAATAACGAGAAATTCTTGTTAAAAACGAGGGATAATGCCAGAAAAGATACATTTTTCCATATAATAAGGAGAAAATCTTATTAAAAACGAGGTAATATGCCAGAAAAGAAACATTTTTCTACATAATTACGAGAAAATCTTGTAAAAAACGAGGAATAATGCCAGAAAAGATAAATTTTTCCATATAATTACGGGAAAATCTTGTTAAAAACGAGGTAATATGCCAGAAAAGAGACATTTTTAAATATACGAGTTAAAATGCCAGAAAAGAAACATTTTTCCACAAAATTACGTGAAAATCTTGTTAAAAACGAGGGATAATGCCAGAAAAGATACATTTTTTCATATAACTAGAAGTAAATCTTGTTAAAAACGAGGTTATATTCCAGAAAAGAGACATTTTTCTACATAATTACGAGAAAATCTTAAAAAAAAACGAGGAATAATGCCAGAAAAGATAAATTTTTCCAAATAATTAGGGGAAAATCTTGTTAAAAACGAGGTAGTATGCCAGAAAAGAGACATTTTTAAATATACGAGATAAAATACCAGAAAAGAGACATTTTTCCACATAATTACGGGAAAATCTTGTTAAAAACGAGGGATAATGCCAAAAAAGAAACATTTTTCCATATAATTACGGGAAAATCTTATTAAAAACGAGGTAATATGCCAGAAAAGAGACATTTTTAAATATACGAGGTAAAATGCCAGAAAAGAGACATTTTTCAACATAATTACGTGAAAATCTTGTTAAAAACGAGGGATAATGCCAGAAGAGATACATTTTTTCATATAACTAGAAGTAAATCTTTGGTAAAAACGAGGTAATATTCCAGAAAAGAGACATTTTTCTACATAATTACGAGAAAATCTTGTAAAAAACGAGGAATAATGCCAGAAAAGATAAATTTTACCATATAATTACGGGAAAATCTTATTAAAAACGAGGATATATGCCAGAAAAGAGACATTTTTAAATATACGAGGTAAAATGCCAGAAAAGAGACATTTTTCCACATATTTACGAGAAAATCTTGTTTAAAACGTGGGATAATGCAAGAAAAGATACATTTTTCCATATAATTACTAGAAAATCTTGTTAAAAACGAGGTAATATGCCAGAAAAGAGACATTTTTCTACATAATTACGAGAGAATCTTGTAAAAAACGAGGAATAATGCCAGAAAAGATAAATTTTTCCAAATAATTAGGGGAAAATCTTGTTAAAAACGAGGTAGTATGCCAGAAAAGAGACATTTTTAAATATACGAGATAAAATGCCAGGAAAGAGACATTTTTCCACATATTTACGAGAAAATCTTGTTTAAAACGTGGGATAATGCAAGAAAAGATACATTTTTCCATATAATTACTAGAAAATCTTGTTAAAAACGAGGTAATATGCCAGAAAAGAGACATTTTTCTACATAATTACGAGAGAATCTTGTAAAAAACGAGGAATAATGCCAGAAAAGATAAATTTTTCCAAATAATTAGGGGAAAATCTTGTTAAAAACGAGGTAGTATGCCAGAAAAGAGACATTTTTAAATATACGAGATAAAATGCCAGAAAAGAGACATTTTTCTACATAATTACGAGAAAATCTTGTAAAAAACGAGGAATAATGCCAGAAAAGATAAATTTTACCATATAATTACGGGAAAATCTTATTAAAAACGAGGATATATGCCAGAAAAGAGACATTTTTAAATATACGAGGTAAAATGCCAGAAAAGAGACATTTTTCCACATATTTACGAGAAAATCTTGTTTAAAACGTGGGATAATGCAAGAAAAGATACATTTTTCCATATAATTACTAGAAAATCTTGTTAAAAACGAGGTAATATGCCAGAAAAGAGACATTTTTCTACATAATTAGGAGAGAATCTTGTAAAAAACGAGGAATAATGCCAGAAAAGATAAATTTTTCCAAATAATTAGGGGAAAATCTTGTTAAAAACGAGGTAGTATGCCAGAAAAGAGACATTTTTAAATATACGAGATAAAATGCCAGAAAAGAGACATTTTTTCACATATTTACGAGAAAATCTTGTTTAAAACGTGGGATAATGCAAGAAAAGATACATTTTTCCATATAATTACTAGAAAATCTTGTTAAAAACGAGGTAATATGCCAGAAAAGAGACATTTTTCTACATAATTACGAGAGAATCTTGTAAAAAACGAGGAATAATGCCAGAAAAGATAAATTTTTCCAAATAATTAGCGGAAAATCTTGTTAAAAACGAGGTAGTATGCCAGAAAAGAGACATTTTTAAATATACGAGATAAAATGCCAGAAAAGAGACATTTTTCCACATAATTACGGGAAAATCTTGTTAAAAACGAGGGATAATGCCAAAAAAGATACATTTTTCCATATAATTAGGGGAAAATCTTGTTTAAAACGAGGTTATATGCCAGAAAAGAGACATTTTTAAATATACGAGGTAAAATGCCAGAAAAGAGAAATTTTTCCAAATAATAACGAGAAATTCTTGTTAAAAACGAGGGATAATGCCAGAAAAGATACATTTTTCCATATAATTAGGAGAAAATCTTATTATAAACGAGGTAATATGCCAGAAAAGAAACATTTTTCTACATAATTACGAGAAAATCTTGTAAAAAACGAGGAATAATGCCAGAAAAGATAAATTTTTCCATATAATTACGGGAAAATCTTGTTAAAAACGAGGTAATATGCCAGAAAAGAGACATTTTTAAATATACGAGGTAAAATGCCAGAAAAGAGACATTTTTCCACATAATTACGTGAAAATCTTGTTAAAAACGAGGGATAATGCCAGAAAAGATACATTTTTTCATATAACTAGAAGTAAATCTTGTTAAAAACGAGGTAATATTCCAGAAAAGAGACATTTTTCTACATAATTACGAGAAAATCTTGTAAAAAACGAGGAATAATGCCAGAAAAGATAAAATTTTCCAAATAATTAGGGGAAAATCTTGTTAAAAACGAGGTAGTATGCCAGAAAAGAGACATTTTTAAATATACGAGGTAAAATGCCAGAAAAGAGACATTTTTCCAAATAATAACGAGAAATTCTTGTTAAAAACGAGGGATAATGCCAGAAAAGATACATTTTTCCATATAATTAGGAGAAAATCTTATTAAAAACGAGGTAATATGCCAGAAAAGAGACATTTTTCTACATAATTACGAGAAAATCTTGTAAAAAACGAGGAATAATGCCAGAAAAGATAAATTTTTCAATATAATTAGGGGAAAATCTTGTTAAAAACGAGGTAGTATGCCAGAAAAGAGACATTTTTAAATAAACGAGGTGAAGTACCAGAAAACAGACATTTTCCCACATAATTACGAGAAAATCTTGTTTAAAACGAGGGATAATGCAAGAAATCATACATTTTTTCATATAATTAGGTGAAAATCTTGTTAAAAACGAGGTAATATGCCAGAAAAGAGACATTTTTCTACATAATTATGAGAAAATCTTGTAAAAAACGAGGAATAATGCCAGAAAAGATAAATTTTACCATATAATTACGGAAAAATCTTGTTAAAAACGAGGTAGTATGCCAGAAAAGAGACATTTTTAAATATACGAGATAAAATGCCAGAAAAGAGACATTTTTCCACATAATTACGGGAAAATCCTGTTAAAAACGAGGGATAATGCAAAAAAAGATACATTTTTCCATATAATTAGGGGAAAATCTTGTTAAAAGCGAGGTAATATGCCAGAAAAGAGAAATTTTTCTACATAATTATGAGAAAATCTTGTAAAAAACGAGGTAGTATGCCAGAAAAGAGACATTTTTAAATATACGAGGTAAAATTCAAGAAAAGAGAAATTTTTCCACATAATTACGGGAAAATCTTGTTAAAAACGAGGGATAATGCCAAAAAAGATACATTTTTCCATATAATTAGGGGAAAATCTTGTTTAAAACGAGGTTATATGCCAGAAAAGAAACATTTTTAAATATACGAGGTAAAATGCCAGAAAAGAGAAATTTTTCCAAATAATAACGAGAAATTCTTGTTAAAAACGAGGGATAATGCCAGAAAAGATACATTTTTCCATATAATAAGGAGAAAATCTTATTAAAAACGAGGTAATATGCCAGAAAAGAAACATTTTTCTACATAATTACGAGAAAATCTTGTAAAAAACGAGGAATAATGCCAGAAAAGATAAATTTTTCCATATAATTACGGGAAAATCTTGTTAAAAACGAGGTAATATGCCAGAAAAGAGACATTTTTAAATATACGAGTTAAAATGCCAGAAAAGAAACATTTTTCCACAAAATTACGTGAAAATCTTGTTAAAAACGAGGGATAATGCCAGAAAAGATACATTTTTTCATATAACTAGAAGTAAATCTTGTTAAAAACGAGGTTATATTCCAGAAAAGAGACATTTTTCTACATAATTACGAGAAAATCTTAAAAAAAAACGAGGAATAATGCCAGAAAAGATAAATTTTTCCAAATAATTAGGGGAAAATCTTGTTAAAAACGAGGTAGTATGCCAGAAAAGAGACATTTTTAAATATACGAGATAAAATACCAGAAAAGAGACATTTTTCCACATAATTACGGGAAAATCTTGTTAAAAACGAGGGATAATGCCAGAAAAGATACATTTTTCCATATAATTAGGAGAAAATCTTATTAAAAACGAGGTAATATGCCAGAAAAGAAACATTTTTCTACATAATTACGAGAAAATCTTGTAAAAAACGAGGAATAATGCCAGAAAAGATAAATTTTTCCATATAATTACGGGAAAATCTTGTTAAAAACGAGGTAATATGCCAGAAAAGAGACATTTTTAAATATACGAGGTAAAATGCCAGAAAAGAAACATTTTTCCACATAATTACGGGAAAATCTTGTTAAAAACGAGGGATAATGCCAAAAAAGATACATTTTTCCATATAATTACGGGAAAATCTTGTTAAAAACGAGGTAATATGCCAGAAAAGAGACATTTTTAAATATACGAGGTAAAATGCCAGAAAAGAGATATTTTTCCACATAATTACGTGAAAATCTTGTTAAAAACGAGGGATAATGCCAGAAAAGATACATTTTTTCATATAACTAGAAGTAAATCTTGTTAAAAACAAGGTAATATTCCAGAAAAGAGACATTTTTCTACATAATTACGAGAAAATCTTGTAAAAAACGAGTAATAATGCCAGAAAAGATAAATTTTACCATATAATTACGGGAAAATCTTATTAAAAACGAGGTAATATGCCAGAAAAGAGACATTTTTAAATATACGAGGTAAAATGCCAGAAAAGAGAAATTTTTCCACATATTTACGAGAAAATCTTGTTTAAAACGTGGGATAATGCGAGAAAAGATACATTTTTCCATATAATTACTAGAAAATCTTGTTAAAAACGAGGTAATATGCCAGAAAAGAGACATTTTTCTACATAATTACGAGAGAATCTTGTAAAAAACGAGGAATAATGCCAGAAAAGATAAATTTTTCCAAATAATTAGGGGAAAATCTTGCTAAAAACGAGGTAGTATGCCAGAAAAGAGACATTTTTAAATATACGAGATAAAATGCCAGAAAAGAGACATTTTTCCACATAATTACGGGAAAATCTTGTTAAAAACGAGGGATAATGCCAAAAAAGATACATTTTTCCATATAATTAGGGTAAAATCTTGTTTAAAACGAGGTTATATTCCAGAAAAGAGACATTTTTAAATATACGAGGTAAAATGCCAGAAAAGGGAAATTTTTCCAAA
The DNA here is from genome assembly GCA_951394425.1 of Tipula unca. Lineage (NCBI taxonomy): Eukaryota > Metazoa > Arthropoda > Insecta > Diptera > Tipulidae > Tipula > Tipula unca. The sequence goes on along the minus strand of CATOBX010000002.1, from coordinate 130,636 downwards.
TAATAACGAGAAATTCTTGTTAAAAACGAGGGATAATGCCAGAAAAGATACATTTTTCCATATAATTAGGAGAAAATCTTATTAAAAACGAGGTAATATGCCAGAAAAGAAACATTTTTCTACATAATTACGAGAAAATCTTGTAAAAAACGAGGAATAATGCCAGAAAAGATAAATTTGTCCATATAATTACGGGAAAATCTTGTTAAAAACGAGGTAATATGCCAGAAAAGAGACATTTTTAAATATACGAGGTAAAATGCCAGAAAAGAGACATTTTTTCACATAATTACGGGAAAATCTTGTTAAAACGAGGGATAATGCCAAAAAAGATACATTTTTCCATATAATTACGGGAAAATCTTGTTTAAAACGAGGTTATATGCCAGAAAAGAGACATTTTTAAATATACGAGGTAAAATGCCAGAAAAGAGACATTTTTCCACATAATTACGTGAAAATCTTGTTAAAAACGAGGGATAATGCCAGAAAAGATACATTTTTTCATATAACTAGAAGTAAATCTTGTTAAAAACGAGGTATGATTCCAGAAAAGAGACATTTTTCTACATAATTACGAGAAAATCTTGTAAAAAACGAGGAATAATGCCAGAAAAGATAAATTTTACCATATAATTACGGGAAAATCTTATTAAAAACGAGGTAATATGCCAGAAAAGAGACATTTTTAAATATACGAGGTAAAATGCCAGAAAAGAGACATTTTTCCACATAATTACGTGAAAATCTTGTTAAAAACGAGGGATAATGCCAGAAAAGATACATTTTTTCATATAACTAGAAGTAAATCTTGTTAAAAACGAGGTAATATTCCAGAAAAGAGACATTTTTCTACATAATTACGAGAAAATCTTGTAAAAAACGAGGAATAATGCCAGAAAAGATAAATTTTTTCAAATAATTAGGGGAAAATCTTGTTAAAAACGAGGTAGTATGCCAGAAAAGAGACATTTTTAAATATACGAGATAAAATGCCAGAAAAGAGATATTTTTCCACATAATTACGGGAAAATCTTGTTAAAAACGAGGGATAATGCCAAAAAAGATACATTTTTCCATATAATTAGGGGAAAATCTTGTTAAAAGCGAGGTAATATGCCAGAAAAGAGACATTTTTCTACATAATTATGAGAAAATCTTGTAAAAAACGAGGTAGTATGCCAGAAAAGAGACATTTTTAAATATACGAGGTAAAATTCAAGAAAAGAGAAATTTTTCCACATAATTACGGGAAAATCTTGTTAAAAACGAGGGATAATGCCAAAAAAGATACTTTTTTCCATATAATTAGGGTAAAATCTTGTTTAAAACGAGGTTATATGCCAGAAAAGAGACATTTTTAAATATACGAGGTAAAATGCCAGAAAAGAGAAATTTTTCCAAATAATAACGAGAAATTCTTGTTAAAAACGAGGGATAATGCCAGAAAAGATACATTTTTCAATATAATTAGGGAGAAAATCTTATTAAAAACGAGGTAATATGCAAGAAAAGAAACATTTTTCTACATAATTACGAGAAAATCTTGTAAAAAACGAGGAATAATGCCAGAAAAGATAAATTTTTCCATATTATTACGGGAAAATCTTGTTAAAAACGAGGTAATATGCCAGAAAAGAGACATTTTTAAATATACGAGGTAAAATGCCAGAAAAGAGACATTTTTCCACGTAATTACGTGAAAATCTTGTTAAAAACGAGGGATAATGCCAGAAAAGATACATTTTTTCATATAACTAGAAGTAAATCTTGTTAAAAACGAGGTAATATTCCAGAAAAGAGACATTTTTCTACATAATTACGAGAAAATCTTGTAAAAAACGAGGAAAATTGCCAGAAAAGATAAATTTTACCATATAATTACGGGAAAATCTTATTAAAAACGAGGTAATATGCCAGAAAAGAGACATTTTTAATTATACGAGGTAAAATGCCAGAAAAGAGACATTTTTCCACACATTTACGAGAAAATCTTGTTTAAAACGTGGGATAATGCAAGAAAAGATACATTTTTCCATATAATTACTAGAAAATCTTGTTAAAAACGAGGTAATATGCCAGAAAAGAGACATTTTTCTACATAATTATGAGAAAATCTTGTAAAAACGAGGAGTAATGCCAGAAAAGATAAATTTTACCATATAATTACGGGAAAATCTTATTAAAAACGAGGATATATGCCAGAAAAGAGACATTTTTAAATATACGAGGTAAAATGCCAGAAAAGAGACATTTTTCCACATATTTACGAGAAATCTTGTTTAAAACGTGGGATAATGCAAGAAAAGATACATTTTTCCATATAATTACTAGAAAATCTTGTTAAAAACGAGGTAATATGCCAGAAAAGAGACATTTTTCTACATAATTACGAGAGAATCTTGTAAAAAACGAGGAATAATGCCAGAAAAGATAAATTTTTCCAAATAATTAGGGGAAAATCTTGTTAAAAATGAGGTAGTATGCCAGAAAAGAGACATTTTTAAATATACGAGATAAAATGCCAGAAAAGAGACCTTTTTCCACATATTTACGAGAAAATCTTGTTTAAAACGTGGGATAATGCAAGAAATCTTGTTAAAAAACGAGGTAATATGCCAGAAAAGAGACATTTTTCAACATAATTACGAGAGAATCTTGTAAAAAAACGAGGAATAATGCAAGAAAAGATACATTTTTCCAATAATTAGGGGAAAATCTTGTTAAAAACGAGGTAGTATGCCAGAAAAGAGACATTTTTTAAATATACGAGATAAAATGCCAGAAAAGAGACATGTTTTCCACATAATTACGGGAAAATCTTGTTAAAAACGAGGGATAATGCCAAAAAAGATACATTTTTCCATATAATTAGGGTAAAATCTTGTTTAAAACGAGGTTATATGCCAGAAAAGAGACATTTTTTAAATATACGAGGTAAAATGCCAGAAAAGAGACATTTTTCCACATAATTACGGGAAAATCTTGTTAAAAACGAGGGATAATGCCAAAAAAGATACATTTTTTCCATATAATTAGGGGAAAATCTTGTTAAAAGCGAGGTAATATGCCAGAAAAGAGACATTTTTCTACATAATTATGAGAAAAATCTTGTAAAAAACGAGGTAGTATGCCAGAAAAGAGACATTTTTAAATATACGAGGTAAAATTCAAGAAAAGAGAAATTTTTTCCAAATAATTACGGGGAAAATCTTGTTAAAAACGAATGATAATGCCAAAAAAGATACATTTTTCCATATAATTAGGGTAAAATCTTGTTTAAAACGAGGTTATATGCTAGAAAAGAGACATTTTTAAATATACGAGGTAAAATGCCTGAAAAGAGAAATGTTTCCAAATAATAACGAGAAATTCTTGTTAAAAACGAGGGATAATGCCAGAAAAGATACATTTTTCCATATAATTAGGAGAAAATCTTATTAAAAACGAGGTAATATGCCAGAAAAGAAACATTTTTCTACATAATTACGAGAAAATCTTGTAAAAAACGAGGGAATAATGCCAGAAAAGATAAATTTTTCCATATAATTACGGGAAAATCTTGTTAAAAACGAGGGTAATATGCCAGAAAAGAGACATTTTTAAATATACGAGGTAAAATGCCAGAAAAGAAACATTTTTCCACATAATTACGGGAAAATCTTGTTAAAAACGAGGGATAATGCCAAAAAAAGATACATTTTTCCATATAATTACGGGAAAATCTTGTTAAAAACGAGGTAATATGCCAGAAAAGAGACATTTTTAAATATACGAGGTAAAATGCCAGAAAAGAGATATTTTTCCACATAATTACGTGAAAATCTTGTTAAAAAACGAGGGATAATGCCAGAAAAAGATACATTTTTTCATATAACTAGAAGTAAATCTTGTTAAAAACGAGGTAATATTCCAGAAAAGAGACATTTTTCTACATAATTACGAGAAAATCTTGTAAAAAACGAGGAATAATGCCAGAAAAGATAAATTTTACCATATAATTACGGGAAAATCTTATTAAAAACGAGGTAATATGCCAGAAAAGAGACATTTTTAAATATACGAGGTAAAATGCCAGAAAAGAGACATTTTTCCACATATTTACGAGAAAAACTTGTTTAAAACGTGGGATAATGCGAGAAAAGATACATTTTTCCATATAATTACTAGAAAATCTTGTTAAAAACGAGGTAATATGCCAGAAAAGAGACATTTTTCTACATAATTACGAGAAAATCTTGTAAAAAACGAGGAATAATGCCAGAAAAGATAAATTTTTCCAAATAATTACGGGAAAATCTTGTTAAAAACGAATGATAATGCCAAAAAGATACATTTTTCCATATAATTAGGGTAAAATCTTGTTTAAAACGAGGTAATATTCCAGAAAAGAGACATTTTTAAATATACGAGGTAAAATGCCAGAAAAGGGAAATTTTTCCAAATAATAACGAGAAATTCTTGTTAAAAACGAGGGATAATGCCAGAAAAGATACATTTTTCCATATAATTAGGAGAAAATCTTATTAAAAACGAGGTAATATGCCAGAAAAGAAACATTTTTCTACATAATTACGAGAAAATCTTGTAAAAAACGAGGAATAATGCCAGAAAAGATAAATTTTTCCATATAATTACGGGAAAATCTGGTTAAAAACGAGGGTAATATGCCAGAAAAGAGACATTTTTAAATATACGAGGTAAAATGCCAGAAAAGAGACATTTTTTCACATAATTACGGGAAAATCTTGTTAAAAACGAGGGATAATGCCAAAAAAGATACATTTTTCCATATAATTACGGGAAAATCTTATTAAAAACGAGGTAATATGCCAGAAAAGAGACATTTTTAAATATACGAGGTAAAATGCCAGAAAAGAGACATGTTTCCACATAATTACGTGAAAATCTTGTTAAAAACGAGGGATAATGCCAGAAAAGATACATTTTTTCATATAACTAGAAGTAAATCTTGTTAAAAACGAGGTAATATTCCAGAAAAGAGACATTTTTCTACATAATTACGAGAAAATCTTGTAAAAAACGAGGAATAATGCCAGAAAAGATAAATTTTACCATATAATTACGGGAAAATCTTATTAAAAACGAGGTAATATGCCAGAAAGAGACATTTTTAAATATACGAGGTAAAATGCCAGAAAAGAGACATTTTTCCACATAATTACATGAAAATCTTGTTAAAAACAAGGGATAATGCCAGAAAAGATACATTTTTTCATATAACTAGAAGTAAATCTTGTTAAAAACGAGGTAATATTCCAGAAAAGAGACATTTTTCTACATAATTACGAGAAAATCTTGTAAAAAACAAGGAATAATGCCAGAAAAGATAAATTTTTCCAAATAATTAGGGGAAAATCTTGTTAAAAACGAGGTAGTATGCCAGAAAAGAGACATTTTTAAATATACGAGATAAAATGCCAGAAAAGAGACATTTTTCCACATAATTACGGGAAAATCTTGTTAAAAACGAGGGATAATGCCAAAAAAGATACATTTTTCCATATAATTAGGGGAAAATCTTGTTAAAAGCGAGGTAATATGCCAGAAAAGAGACATTTTTCTACATAATTATGAGAAAATCTTGTAAAAAACGAGGTAGTATGCCAGAAAAGAGACATTTTTAAATATACGAGGTAAAATTCAAGAAAAGAGAAATTTTTCCACATAATTACGGGAAAATCATGTTAAAAACGAGGGATAATGCCAAGAAAGATACTTTTTTCCATATAATTAGGGTAAAATCTTGTTTAAAACGAGGTTATATGCCAGAAAAGAGACATTTTTAAATATACGAGGTAAAATGCCAGAAAAGAGAAATTTTTCCAAATAATAACGAGAAATTCTTGTTAAAAACGAGGGATAATGCCAGGAAAGATACATTTTTCAATATAATTAGGAGAAAATCTTATTAAAAACGAGGTAATATGCCAGAAAAGAAACATTTTTCTACATAATTACGAGAAAATCTTGTAAAAAACGAGGAATAATGCCAGAAAAGATAAATTTTTCCATATAATTACGGGAAAATCTTGTTAAAAACGAGGTAATATGCCAGAAAAGAGACATTTTTAAATATACGAGGTAAAATGCCAGAAAAGAGACATTTTTCCACGTAATTACGTGAAAATCTTGTTAAAAACGAGGGATAATGCCAGAAAAGATACATTTTTTCATATAACTAGAAGTAAATCTTGTTAAAAACGAGGTAATATTCCAGAAAAGACACATTTTTCTACATAATTACGAGAAAATCTTGTAAAAAACGAGGAAAATTGCCAGAAAAGATAAATTTTACCATATAATTACGGGAAAATCTTATTAAAAACGAGGTAATATGCCAGAAAAGAGACATTTTTAAATATACGAGGTAAAATGAGAGACAAAAAGAGACATTTTTCTACATAATTATGAGAAAATCTTGTAAAAAACGAGGAATAATGCCAGAAAAGATAAATTTTACCATATAATTACGGGAAAATCTTATTAAAAACGAGGATATATGCCAGAAAAGAGACATTTTTAAATATACGAGGTAAAATGCCAGAAAATAGACATTTTTCCACATATTTACGAGAAAATCTTGTTTAAAACGTGGGATAATGCAAGAAAAGATACATTTTTCCATATAATTACTAGAAAATCTTGTTAAAAACGAGGTAATATGCCAGAAAAGAGACATTTTTCTACATAATTACGAGAGAATCTTGTAAAAAACGAGGAATAATGCCAGAAAAGATAAATTTTTTCCAAATAATTAGGGGAAAATCTTGTTAAAAATGAAGGTAGTATGCCAGAAAAGAGACATTTTTAAATATACGAGATAAAATGCCAGAAAAGAGACATTTTTCCACATATTTACGAGAAAATCTTGTTTAAAACGTGGGATAATGCAAGAAAAGATACATTTTTCCATATAATTACTAGAAAATCTTGTTAAAAACGAGGTTATATGCCAGAAAAGAGACATTTTTCTACATAATTACGAGAGAATCTTGTAAAAAACGAGGAATAATGCAAGAAAAGATACATTTTTCCCAAATAATTAGGGGAAAATCTTGTTAAACATGAGGTAGTAAGCCAGAAAAGAGACATTTTTAAATATACGAGATAAAATGCCAGAAAAGAGACATGTTTCCACATAATTACGGGAAAATCTTGTTAAAAACGAGGGATAATGCCAAAAAAGATACATTTTTCCATATAATTAGGGTAAAATCTTGTTTAAAACGAGGTTATATGCCAGAAAAGAGACATTTTTAAATATACGAGGTAAAATGCCAGAAAAGAGAAATTTTTCCAAATAATAACGAGAAAATTCTTGTTAAAAACGAGGGATAATGCCAGAAAAGATACATTTTTCCATATAATTAGGAGAAAATCTTATTAAAAACGAGGTAATATGCCAGAAAAGAAACATTTTTCTACATAATTACTAAAAAAATCTTGTAAAAAACGAGGAATAATGCCAGAAAAGATAAATTTTTCCATATAATTACGGGAAAATCTTATTTAAAACGAGGTAATATGCCAGAAGAAGAGACATTTTTAAATATACGAGGTAAAATGCCAGAAAAGAGACATTTTTCCACATATTTACGAGAAAATCTTGTTTAAAACGTGGGATAATGCAAGAAAAGATACTTTTTTCCATATAATTACTAGAAATTCTTGTTAAAAACGAGGTAATATGCCAGAAAAGAGACATTTTTCTACATAATTATGAGAAAATCTTGTAAAAAACGAGGAATAATGCCAGAAAAGATAAATTTTACAATATAATTACGGGAAAATCTTATTAATAACGAAGATATATGCCAGAAAAGAGACATTTTTAAATATACGAGATAAATTGCCAGAAAAGTGACATTTTTTCTTGTTTAAAACGTGGGATAATGCAAGAAAAGATACATTTTTTCCATATAATTACTAGAAAGTTCTTGTTAAAAACGAAGGTAATATGCCAGAAAAGAGACATTTTTCTACATAATTACGAGAGAATCTTGTAAAAAACGAGGAATAATGCCAGAAAAGATAAATTTTTTCAAATAATTAGGGGGAAAATCTTGTTAAAAACGAGGTAGTATGCCAGAAAAGAGACATTTTTAAATATACGAGATAAAATGCCAGAAAAGAGACATTTTTCCACATATTTACGAGAAAATCTTGTTTAAAACGTTGGATAATGCAAGAAAAGATACATTTTTCCATATAATTAGGGGAAAATCTTGTTAAAAGCGAAGTAATATGCCATAAAAGAGACATTTTTCTACATAATTATGAGAAAATCTTGTAAAAAAACGATGGGTAGTATGCCAGAAAAGAGACCATTTTAAATATACGAGGTAAAATTCAAGAAAAGAGAAATTTTTCCACATAATTACGGGAAAATCTTGTTAAAAACGAGGGATAATGCCAAAAAAGATACATTTTTCCATATAATTAGGGAAAAAACTTGTTTAAAACGAGAGGTAATATGCCAGAAAAGAGACATTTTTAAATATACGAGGTAAAATGCCAGAAAAGAGAAATTTTTCCAAATAATAACGAGAAATTCTTGTTAATAACGAGGGATAATGCCAGAAAAGATACATTTTTCCATATAATTAGGAGAAAATCTTATTAAAAACGAGGTAATATGCCAGAAAAGAAACATTTTTCTACATAATTACGAGAAAATCTTGTAAAAAACGAGGAATAATGCCAGAAGAGATAAATTTTTTCCATATAATTACGGGAAAATCTTGTTAAAAACGAGGTAATATGCCAGAAAAGAGACATTTTTTAAATATACGAGGTAAAATGCTAGAAAAAGAGACATTTTTCAACATAATTACGGGAAAATCTTGTTAAAAACGAGGGAAGCTGCCAAAAAAGATACATTTTTCCATATAATTACGGGGAAAATCTTGTTAAAAACGAGGTAATATGCCAGAAAAGAGACATTTTTCTACATAATTACGAGAGAATCTTGTAAAAAAACGAGGAATAATGCAAGAAAAGATACATTTTTCCAAATAATTAGGGGGAAATCTTGTTAAAAAACGAAGGTAGTATGCCAGAAAAGAGACATTTTAAATTATACGAGATAAAATGCCAGAAAAGAGACATGTTTCCACATAATTACGGGAAAATCTTGTTAAAAACGAGGGATAATGCCAAAAAAGATACATTTTTCCATATAATTAGGGTAAAATCTTGTTTAAAACGAGGTTATATGCCAGAAAAGAGACATTTTTAAATATACGAGGTAAAATGCCAGAAAAGAGAAATTTTTCCAAATAATAACGAGAAATTCTTGTTGAAAACGAGGGATAATGCCAGAAAAGATACATTTTTCCATATAATTAGGAGAAAATCTTATTAAAAACGAGGTAATATGACAGAAAAGAAACATTTTTCTACATAATTACGAGAAAATCATGTAAAAAACGAGGAATAATGCCAGAAAAGATAAATTTTTCCATATAATTACGGGAAAATCTTATTAAAAACGAGGTTATATGCCAGAAAAGAGACATTTTTAAATATACGAGGTAAAATGCCAGAAAAGAGACATTTTTCCACATATTTACGAGAAAATCTTGTTTAAAACGTGGGATAATGCAAGAAAAGATACATTTTTCCATATAATTACTAGAAAGTCTTGTTAAAAACGAGGTAATATGCCAGAAAAGAGACATTTTTCTACATAATTACGAGAGAATCTTGTAAAAAACGAGGAATAATGCCAGAAAAGATAAATTTTTCCAAATAATTAGGGGAAAATCTTGTTAAAAACGAGGTAGTATGCCAGAAAAGAGACATTTTTAAATAAACGAGATAAAATGCCAGAAAAGAGACATTTTTCCACATATTTACGAGAAAATCTTGTTTAAAACGTGGGATAATGCAAGAAAAGATACATTTTTCCATATAATTAGGGGAAAATCTTGTTAAAAGCGAAGTAATATGCCAGAAAAGAGACATTTTTCTACATAATTATGAGAAAATCTTGTAAAAAACGAGGTAGTATGCCAGAAAAGAGTCCATTTTAAATATACGAGGTAAAATTCAAGAAAAGAGAAATTTTTCCACATAATTACAAAAAAGATACATTTTTCCATATAATTAGGGTAAAATCTTGTTTAAAACGAGGTTATATGCCAGAAAAGAGACATTTTTAAATACACGAGGTAAAATGCCAGAAAAGAGAAATTTTTCCAAATAATAACGAGAAATTCTTGTTAAAAACGAGGGATAATGCCAGAAAAGATACATTTTTCCATATAATTAGGAGAAAATCTTATTAAAAACGAGGTAATATGCCAGAAAAGAAACATTTTTCTACATAATTACGAGAAAATCTTGTAAAAAACGAGGAATAATGCCAGAAGAGATAAATTTTTCCATATAATTACGGGAAAATCTTGTTAAAAACGAGGTAATATGCCAGAAAAGAGACATTTTTAAATATACGAGGTAAAATGCCAGAAAAGAGACATTTTTCAACATAATTACGGGAAAATCTTGTTAAAAACGAGGGATAATGCCAAAAAAGATACATTTTTCCATATAATTACGGGAAAATCTTGTTAAAAACGAGGTAATATGCCAGAAGAGAGACATTTTTAAATATACGAGGTAAAATGCCAGAAAAGAGAAATTTTTCCACATAATTACGTGAAAATCTTGTTAAAAACGAGGGATAATGCCAGAAAAGATACATTTTTTCATATAAATAGAAGTAAATCTTGTAAAAAACGAGGTAATATTCCAGAAAAGAGAAATTTTTCTACATAATTACGAGAAAATCTTGTAAAAAACGAGGAATAATGCCAGAAAAGATAAATTTTTCCAAATAATTAGGGGAAAATCTTGTTAAAAACGAGGTAGTATGCCAGAAAAGAGACATTTTTAAATATACGAGATAAAATGCCAGAAAAGAGACATTTTTCCACATAATTACGGGAAAATCTTGTTAAAAACGAGGGATAATGCCAAAAAAGATACATTTTTCCATATAATTAGGGGAAAATCTTGTTAAAAGCGAGGTAATATGCCAGAAAAGAGACATTTTTCTACATAATTATGAGAAAATCTTGTAAAAAACGAAGGTAGTATGCCAGAAAAGAGACATTTTTAAATATACGAGGTAAAATTCAAGAAAAGAGAAATTTTTCCACATAATTACGGGAAAATCTTGTTAAAAACGAGGGATAATGCCAAAAAAGATACATTTTTCCATATAATTAGGGTAAAATCTTGTTTAAAACGAGGTTATATGCCAGAAAAGAGACATTTTTAAATATACGAGGTAAAATGCCAGAAAAGAGAAATTTTTCCAAATAATAACGAGAAATTCTTGTTAAAAACGAGGGATAATGCCAGAAAAGATACATTTTTCCATATAATTAGGAGAAAATCTTATTAAAAACGAGGTAATATGCCAGAAAAGAAACATTTTTCTACATAATTACGAGAAAATCTTGTAAAAAACGAGGAATAATGCCAGAAAAGATAAATTTTTCCATATAATTACGGGAAAATCTTGTTAAAAACGAGGTAATATGCCAGAAAAGAGACATTTTTAATATACGAGGTAAAATGCCAGAAAAGAGACATTTTTCCACATAATTACTGGAAAATCTTGTTATAAACGAGGGATAATGCCAAAAAAGATACATTTTTCCATATAATTAGGGGAAAATCTTGTTTAAAACGAGGTTATATGCCAGAAAAGAGACATTTTTAAATATACGAGGTAAAATGCCAGAAAAGAGAAATTTTTCCAAATAACGAGAAATTCTTGTTAAAAACGAGGGATAATGCCAGAAAAGATACATTTCTTCATATAATTAGGAGAAAATCTTATTAAAAACGAGGTAATATGCCAGAAAAGAAACATTTTTCTACATAATTACGAGAAAATCTTGTAAAAAACGAAGAATAATGCCAGAAAAGATAAATTTTTCAATATAATTAGGGGAAAATCTTGTTAAAAACGAGGTAGTATGCCAGAAATGAGACATTTTTAAATAAACGAGGTGAAGTGCCAGAAAACAGACATTTTCTCACATAATTACAGGAAAATCTTGTTTAAAACGAGGGATAATGCAAGAAATCATACATTTTTTCATATAATTAAGAAAAAATCTTGTTAAAAACGAGGTAATATGCCAGAGAAGTAATAAATATGCAAGATACATTTTTCTACATATTTACGAGAAAATCTTGTAAAATTTTTTTTTTTTTTTTTTTTATGAAGTAGTATGCCAGAAAAGAGACATTTTTAAATATACGAGGTAAAATGCCAGAAAAGAGACATTTTTCCACATAATTACGGGAAAATCTTGTTAAAAACGAGGGATAATGCCAAAAAAGATACATTTTCCCATATAATTAGGGGAAAATCTTGTTAAAAACCATATAATTATTATAAAATCTTGTTTAAAACGAGGTAATATGCCAGAAAAGAGACATTTTTTACATAATTATGAGAAAATCTTGTAAAAAACGAGGAATAATGCCAGAAAAGATACATTTTTCCATATAATTACGGGAAAATCTTGTTAAAAACGAGGTAATATGCCAGAAAAGAGACATTTTTAAATATACGAGGTAAAATGCCAGAAAAGAGACATTTTTCCACATAATTACTGGAAAATCTTGTTAAAAACGAGGGATAATGCCAAAAAAGATACATTTTTCCATATAATTACGGGAAAATCTTGTTAAAAACGATGTAATATGCCAGAAAAGAGACATTTTTAAATATACGAGGTAAAATGCCAGAAAAGAGACATTTTTCCACATAAATACGGGAAAATCTTGTTAAAAACGAGAGATAATGCCAAAAAAGATACATTTTTCCATATAATTAGGGGAAAATCTTGTTTAAAACGAGGATATATGCCAGAAAAGAGACATTTTTAAATATGCGAGGTAAAATGTCAGAAAAGAGAAATTTTTCCAAATAATAACGAGAAACTCTTGTTAAAAACGAGGGATAATGCCAGAAAAGATACATTTTTCCATATAATTAGGAGAAACTCTTATTAAAAACGAGGTAATATGCCAGAAAAGAGACATTTTTCTACATAATTACGAGAAAATCTTGTAAAAAACGAGGAATAATGCCAGAAAAGAAAATTTTTTCAATATAATTAGGGGAAAATCTTGTTTAAAACGAGGTTATATGCCAGAAAAGAGACATTTTTAAATATACGAGGTAAAATGCCAGAAAAGAGAAATTTTTCCAAATAATAACGAGAAATTCTTGTTAAAAACGAGGGATAATGCCAGAAAAGATACATTTTTCCATATAATTAGGAGAAAATCTTATTAAAAACGAGGTAATATGCCAGAAAAGAAACATTTTTCTACATAATTACGAGAAAATCTTGTAAAAAACGAGGAATAATGCCAGAAAAGATAAATTTTTCCATATAATTACGGGAAAATCTTGTTAAAAACGAGGTAATATGCCAGAAAAGAGACATTTTTAATATACGAGGTAAAATGCCAGAAAAGAGACATTTTTCCACATAATTACGGGAAAATCTTGTTAAAAACGAGGGATAATGCCAAAAAAGATACATTTTTCCATATAATTAGGGGAAAATCTTGTTTAAAACGAGGTTATATGCCAGAAAAGAGACATTTTTAAATATACGAGGTAAAATGCCAGAAAAGAGAAATTTTTCCTAATAACGAGAAATTTTTGTTAAAAACGAGGGATAATGCCAGAAAAGATACATTTCTCCATATAATTAGGAGAAAATCTTATTAAAAACGAGGTAATATGCCAGAAAAGAAACATTTTTCTACATAATTACGAGAAAATCTTGTAAAAAACGAAGAATAATGCCAGAAAAGATAAATTTTTCAATATAATTAGGGGAAAATCTTGTTAAAAACGAGGTAGTATGCCAGAAATGAGACATTTTTAAATAAACGAGGTGAAGTGCCAGAAAACAGACATTTTCTCACATAATTACAGGAAAATCTTGTTTAAAACGAGGGATAATGCAAGAAATCATACATTTTTTCATATAATTAAGAAAAAATCTTGTTAAAAACGAGGTTATATGCCAGAGAAGTAATAAATATGCAAGAGACATTTTTCTACATATTTACGAGAAAATCTTGTAAAATTTTTTTTTTTTTTTTTTTATGAAGTAGTATGCCAGAAAAGAGACATTTTTAAATATACGAGGAAAAATGCCAGAAAAGAGACATTTTTCCACATAATTACGGGAAATTCTTGTTAAAAACGAGGGATAATGCCAAAAAAGATACATTTTCCCATATAATTAGGGGAAAATCTTGTTAAAAACCATATAATTATTATAAAATCTTGTTTAAAACGAGGTAATATGCCAGAAAAGAGACATTTTTTACATAATTATGAGAAAATCTTGTAAAAAACGAGGAATAATGCCAGAAAAGATACATTTTTCCATATTATTACGGGAAAATCTTGTTAAAAACGAGGTAATATGCCAGAAAAGAGACATTTTTAAATATACGAGGTAAAATGCCAGAAAAGAGACATTTTTCCACATAATTACTGGAAAATCTTGTTAAAAACGAGGGATAATGCCAAAAAAGATACATTTTTCCATATAATTACGGGAAAATCTTGTTAAAAACGAGATAATATGCCAGAAAAGAGACATTTTTCCACATAAATACGGGAAAATCTTGTTAAAAACGAGAGATAATGCCAAAAAAGATACATTTTTCCATATAATTAGGGGAAAATCTTGTTTAAAACGAGGATATATGCCAGAAAAGAGACATTTTTAAATATGCGAGGTACAATGTCAGAAAAGAGAAATTTTTCCAAATAATAACGAGAAACTCTTGTTAAAAACGAGGGATAATGCCAGAAAAGATACATTTTTCCATATAATTAGGAGAAACTCTTATTAAAAACGAGGTAATATGCCAGAAAAGAGACATTTTTCTACATAATTACGAGAAAATCTTGTAAAAAACGAGGAATAATGCCAGAAAAGAAAATTTTTTCAATATAATTAGGGGAAAATCTTGTTAAAAACGAGGTAATATGCCAGAAAAGAGACATTTTTAAATATGCGAGGTAAAATGCCAGAAAAGATTCATTTTTTCACATAATAACGAGAAATTCTTGTTAAAAACAAGGGATAATGCCAGAAAAGATACATTTTTCCATATAATTAGGAGAAAATCTTGTTAAAAACGAGGTAATATGCCAGAAAAGAGACATTTTTCAACATAATTATGAGAAATACTTGTAAAAAAACGAGGAATAATGCCAGAAAAGATAAATTTTTCCATATAATTAGGGGAAAATCTTGTTAAAAACGACGTAGTATGCCAGAAAAGAGACATTTTTAAATATACGAGGTAAAATTCCAGAAAAGAGACATTTTTCCACATAATTACGGGAAAATCTTGTTAAAAACGAGGGATAATGCCAAAAAAGATACATTTTTCTATATAATTACGGGAAAATCTTGTTAAAAACGAGGTAATATGCCAAAAAAGAGACATTTTTAAATATACGAGGTAAAATGCCAGAAAAGAGACATTTTTCCACATAATTACGGGAAAATCTTGTTAAAAATGAGGGATAATGCCAGAAAAGATAAATTTTTTATATAATTAGGAGTAAATCTTGTTAAAAACGAGGTAATATGCCAGAAAAGAGACATTTTCTACATAATTACGAGAAAATCTTGTAAAAAACGAGGAATAATAACAAAAAAGATAAATTTTTCCATATAATTAGGAGTAGTTCTTGTTAAAAACGAGGTAGTGTGCCAGAAAAGAGACATTTTAAAATATACGAGGTAAAATGCCAGAAAAGAGACATTTTTCCACATAATTACGGGAAAATTTTGTTTAAAACGAGGGATAATGCCAAAAAAGATACATTTTTCCATATAATTAGGGGAAAATCTTGTTAAAAGCGAGGTAATATGCCAGAAAAGAGACATTTTTCTACATAATTATGAGAAAATCTTGTAAAAAGCGAGGTAGTATGCCAGAAAAGGGATATTTTTAAATATACGAGGTAAAATTCAAGAAAAGAGAAATTTTTCCACATAATTACGGGAAAATCTTGTTAAAAACGAGGGATAATGCCAAAAAAGATACATTTTTCCATATAATTAGGGTAAAATCTTGTTTAAAACGAGGTTATATGCCAGAAAAGAGACATTTTTAAATATACGATGTAAAATGCCAGAAAAGAGAAATTTTTCCAAATAATAAGGAGAAATTCTTGTTAAAAACGAGGGATAATGCCAGAAAAGATACATTTTTCCATATAATTAGGAGAAAATCTTATTAAAAACGAGGTAATATGCCAGAAAAGAGACATTTTTCTACATAATTACGAGAAAATCTTGAAAAAAACGAGGAATAATGCCAGAAAAGATAAATTTTTAAATATAATTAGGGGAAAATCTTGTTAAAAACGAGGTAGTATGCCAGAAAAGAGACATTTTTAAATAAACGAGGTGAAGTACCAGAAAACAGACATTTTCCCACATAATTACGAGAAAATCTTGTTTAAAACGAGGGATAATGCAAGAAATCATACATTTTTTCATATAGTTAGGTGAAAATCTTGTTAAAAACAAGGTAAAATGCCAGAAAAGAGACATTTTTCTACATATTTATGAGAAAATTTTGTAAAAAACGAGGAATAATGCCAGAAAAGATAAATTTTACCATATAATTACGGGAAAATCTTATTAAAAACGAGGATATATGCCAGAAAAGAGACATTTTTAAATATACGAGGTAAAATGCCAGAAAAGAGACATTTTTCCACATATTTACGAGAAAATCTTGTTTAAAACGTGGGATAATGCAAGAAAAGATACATTTTTCCATATAATTACTAGAAAATCTTGTTAAAAACGTGGTAATATGCCAGAAAAGAGACATTTTTCTACATAATTACGAGAGAATCTTGTAAAAAACGAGGAATAATGCCAGAAAAGATAAATTTTTCCAAATAATTAGGGGAAAATCTTGTTAAAAACGAGGTAGTATGCCAGAAAAGAGACATTTTTAAATATACGAGATAAAATGCCAGAAAAGAGACATTTTTCCACATATTTACGAGAAAATCTTGTTTAAAACGTGGGATAATGCAAGAAAAGATACATTTTTCCATATAATTACTAGAAAATCTTGTTAAAAACGAGGTAATATGCCAGAAAAGAGACATTTTTCTACATAATTACGAAAGAATCTTGTAAAAAACGAGGAATAATGCCAGAAAAGATAAATTTTTCCAAATAATTAGGGGAAAATCTTGTTAAAAACGAGGTAGTATGCCAGAAAAGAGACATTTTTAAATATACGAGATAAAATGCCAGAAAAGAGACATTTTTCCACATAATTACGGGAAAATCTTGTTAAAAACGAGGGATAATGCCAAAAAAGATACATTTTTCCATATAATTAGGGGAAAATCTTGTTAAAAGCGAGGTAGTATGCCAGAAAAGAGACATTTTTCTACATAATTATGAGAAAATCTTGTAAAAAACGAGGTAGTATGCCAGAAAAGAGACATTTTTAAATATACGAGGTAAAATTCAAGAAAAGAGAAATTTTTCGACATAATTACGGGAAAATCTTGTTAAAAACGAGGGATAATGCCAAAAAAGATACATTTTTCCATATAATTAGGGGAAAATCTTGTTAAAAGCGAGGTAATATGCCAGAAAAGAGACATTTTTCTACATAATTATGAGAAAATCTTGTAAAAAACGAGGTAGTATGCCAGAAAAAAGACATTTTTAAATATACGAGGTAAAATTCAAGAAAAGAGAAATTTTTCCACATAATTACGGGAAAATCTTGTTAAAAACGAGGGATAATGCAAAAAAAGATACATTTTTCCATATAATTAGGGTAAAATCTTGTTTAAAACGTGGTTATATGCTAGAAAAGAGACATTTTTAAATATACGAGGTAAAATGCCAGAAAAAAGAAAAGTTTCCAAATAATAATGAGAAATTCTTGTTAAAAACGAGGGATAATGCCAGAAAAGATACATTTTTCCATATAATTAGGAGAAAATCTTATTAAAAACGAGGTAATATGCCAGAAAAGAAACATTTTTCTACATAATTACGAGAAAATCTTGTAAAAAACGAGGAATAATGCCAGAAAAGATAAATTTTTCCATATAATTAGGGGAAAATCTTGTTAAAAACGAGGTAATATGCCAGAAAAGAGACATTTTTAAATATACGAGGTAAAATGCCAGAAAAGAGACATTTTTCCACATAATTACGGGAAAATCTTGTTAAAAACGAGGGATAATGCCAAAAAAGAGACATTTTTAAATATACGAGGTAAAATGCCAGAAAAGAGACATTTTTCCACATAATTACGTGAAAATCTTGTTAAAAACGAGGGATAATGCCAGAAAAGATACATTTTTTCATATAACTAGAAGTAAATCTTGTTCACAACGAGGTAATATTCCAGAAAAGAGACATTTTTCTACATAATTACGAGAAAATCTTGTAAAAAACGAGGAATAATGCAAGAAAAGATAAATTTTACCATATAATTACGGGAAAATCTTATTAAAAACGAGGTAATATGCCAGAAAAGATACATTTTTAAATATACGAGGTAAAATGCCAGAAAAGAGACATTTTTCCACATATTTACGAGAAAATCTTGTTTAAAACGTGGGATAATGCAAGAAAAGATACATTTTTCCATATAATTACTAGAAAATCTTGTTAAAAACGATGTAATATGCCAGAAAAGAGACATTTTTCTACATAATTACGAGAGAATCTTGTAAAAAACGAGGAATAATGCCAGAAAAGATAAATTTTTCCAAAAAATTAGGGGAAAATCTTGCTAAAAACGAGGTAGTATGCCAGAAAAGAGACATTTTTAAATATACGAGATAAAATGCCAGAAAAGAGACATTTTTCCACATAATTACGGGAAAATCTTGTTAAAAACGAGGGATAATGCCAAAAAAGATACATTTTTCCATATAATTAGGGTAAAATCTTGTTTAAAACGAGGTTATATTCCAGAAAAGAGACATTTTTAAATATACGAGGTAAAATGCCAGAAAAGGGAAATTTTTCCAAATAATAACGAGAAATTCTTGTTAAAAACGAGGGATAATGCCAGAAAAGATACATTTTTCCATATAATTAGGAGAAAATCTTATTAAAAACGAGGTAATATGCCAGAAAAGAAACATTTTTCTACATAATTACTTACAATTTTACCATATAATTACGGGAAAATCTTATTAAAAACGAGGTAATATGCCAGAAAAGAGACATTTTTAAATATACGAGGTAAAATGCCAGAAAAGAGACATTTTTCCACATAATTACGTGAAAATCTTGTTAAAAACGAGGGATAATGCCAGAAAAGATACATTTTTTCATATAACTAGAAGTAAATCTTGTTTAAAACGAGGTAATATTCCAGAAAAGAGACATTTTTCTACATAATTACGAGAAAATCTTGTAAAAAACGAGGAATAATGCCAGAAAAGAAATTTTTTTCAATATAATTAGGGGAAAATCTTGTTAAAAACGAGGTAATATGCCAGAAAAGAGACATTTTTAAATATGCGAGGTAAAATGCCAGAAAAGAGACATTTTTCCACATAATTACGGGAAATTCTTGTTAAAAACAAGGGATAATGCCAGAAAAGATACATTTTTCCATATAATTAGGAGAAAATCTTGTTAAAAACGAGGTAATATGCCAGAAAAGAGACATTTTTCAACATAATTATGAGAAATACTTGTAAAAAAACGAGGAATAATGCCAGAAAAGATAAATTTTTCCATATAATTAGGGGAAAATCTTGTTAAAAACGACGTAGTATGCCAGAAAAGAGACATTTTTAAATATACGAGGTAAAAATCCAGAAAAGAGACATTTTTCCACATAATTACGGGAAAATCTTGTTAAAAACGAGGGATAATGCCAAAAAAGATACATTTTTCTATATAATTACGGGAAAATCTTGTTAAAAACGAGGTAATATGCCAAAAAAGAGACATTTTTAAATATACGAGGTAAAATGCCAGAAAAGAGACAGTTTTCCACATAATTACGGGAAAATCTTGTTAAAAATAAGGGATAATGCCAGAAAAGATAAATTTTTTATATAATTAGGAGTAAATCTTGTCAAAAACGAGGTAATATGCCAGAAAAGAGACATTTTCTACATAATTACGAGAAAATCTTGTAAAAAACGAGGAATAATAACAAAAAAGATAAATTTTTCCATATAATTAGGAGTAATTCTTGTTAAAAACGAGGTAGTGTGCCAGAAAAGAGACATTTTAAAATATACGAGGTAAAATGCCAGAAAAGAGACATTTTTCCACATAATTACGGGAAAATTTTGTTTAAAACGAGGGATAATGCCAAAAAAGATACATTTTTCCATATAATTAGGGGAAAATCTTGTTAAAAGCGAGGTAATATGCCAGAAAAGAGACATTTTTCTACATAATTATGAGAAAATCTTGTAAAAAGCGAGGTAGTATGCCAGAAAAGGGATATTTTTAAATATACGAGGTAAAATTCAAGAAAAGAGAAATTTTTCCACATAATTACGGGAAAATCTTGTTAAAAACGAGGGATAATGCCAAAAAAGATACATTTTTCCATATAATTAGGGTAAAATCTTGTTTAAAACGAGGTTATATGCCAGAAAAGAGACATTTTTAAATATACGAGGTAAAATGCCAGAAAAGAGAAATTTTTCCAAATAATAAGGAGAAATTCTTGTTAAAAACGAGGGATAATGCCAGAAAAGATACATTTTTCCATATAATTAGGAGAAAATCTTATTAAAAACGAGGTAATATGCCAGAAAAGAGACATTTTTCTACATAATTACGAGAAAATCTTGTAAAAAACGAGGAATAATGCCAGAAAAGATAAATTTTTAAATATAATTAGGGGAAAATCTTGTTAAAAACGAGGTAGTATGCCAGAAAAGAGACATTTTTAAATAAACGAGGTGAAGTACCAGAAAACAGACATTTTCCCACATAATTACGAGAAAATCTTGTTTAAAACGAGGGATAATGCAAAAAATCATACATTTTTTCATATAGTTAGGTGAAAATCTTGTTAAAAACAAGGTAAAATGCCAGAAAAGAGACATTTTTCTACATAATTATGAGAAAATTTTGTAAAAAACGAGGAATAATGCCAGAAAAGATAAATTTTACCATATAATTACGGGAAAATCTTATTAAAAACGAGGATATATGCCAGAAAAGAGACATTTTTAAATATACGAGGTAAAATGCCAGAAAAGAGACATTTTTCCACATATTTACGAGAAAATCTTGTTTAAAACGTGGGATAATGCAAGAAAAGATACATTTTTCCATATAATTACTAGAAAATCTTGTTAAAAACGTGGTAATATGCCAGAAAAGAGACATTTTTCTACATAATTACGAGAGAATCTTGTAAAAAACGAGGAATAATGCCAGAAAAGATAAATTTTTCCAAATAATTAGGGGAAAATCTTGTTAAAAACGAGGTAGTATGCCAGAAAAGAGACATTTTTAAATATACGAGATAAAATGCCAGAAAAGAGACATTTTTCCACATATTTACGAGAAAATCTTGTTTAAAACGTGGGATAATGCAAGAAAAGATACATTTTTCCATATAATTACTAAAAAATCTTGTTAAAAACGAGGTAATATGCCAGAAAAGAGACATTTTTCTACATAATTACGAAAGAATCTTGTATAAAACGAGGAATAATGCCAGAAAAGATAAATTTTTCCAAATAATTAGGGGAAAATCTTGTTAAAAACGAGGTAGTATGCCAGAAAAGAGACATTTTTAAATATACGAGATAAAATGCCAGAAAAGAGACATTTTTCCACATAATTACGGGAAAATCTTGTTAAAAACGAGGGATAATGCCAAAAAAGATACATTTTTCCATATAATTAGGGGAAAATCTTGTTAAAAGCGAGGTAGTATGCCAGAAAAGAGACATTTTTCTACATAATTATGAGAAAATCTTGTAAAAAACGAGGTAGTATGCCAGAAAAGAGACATTTTTAAATATACGAGGTAAAATTCAAGAAAAGAGAAATTTTTCGACATAATTACGGGAAAATCTTGTTAAAAACGAGGGATAATGCCAAAAAAGATACATTTTTCCATATAATTAGGGGAAAATCTTGTTAAAAGCGAGGTAATATGCCAGAAAAGAGACATTTTTCTACATAATTATGAGAAAATCTTGTAAAAAACGAGGTAGTATGCCAGAAAAAAGACATTTTTAAATATACGAGGTAAAATTCAAGAAAAGAGAAATTTTTCCACATAATTACGGGAAAATCTTGTTAAAAACGAGGGATAATGCAAAAAAAGATACATTTTTCCATATAATTAGGGTAAAATCTTGTTTAAAACGTGGTTATATGCTAGAAAAGAGACATTTTTAAATATACGAGGTAAAATGCCAGAAAAGAGAAAAGTTTCCAAATAATAATGAGAAATTCTTGTTAAAAACGAGGGATAATGCCAGAAAAGATACATTTTTCCATATAATTAGGAGAAAATCTTATTAAAAACGAGGTAATATGCCAGAAAAGAAACATTTTTCTACATAATTACGAGAAAATCTTGTAAAAAACGAGGAATAATGCCAGAAAAGATAAATTTTTCCATATAATTACGGGAAAATCTTGTTAAAAACGAGGTAATATGCCAGAAAAGAGACATTTTTAAATATACGAGGTAAAATGCCAGAAAAGAGACATTTTTCCACATAATTACGAGAAAATCTTGTTAAAAACGAGGGATAATGCCAAAAAAGAGACATTTTTAAATATACGAGGTAAAATGCCAGAAAAGAGACATTTTTCCACATAATTACGTGAAAATCTTGTTAAAAACGAGGGATAATGCCAGAAAAGATACATTTTTTCATATAACTAGAAGTAAATCTTGTTAAAAACGAGGTAATATTCCAGAAAAGAGACATTTTTCTACATAATTACGAGAAAATCTTGTAAAAAACGAGGAATAATGCAAGAAAAGATAAATTTTACCATATAATTACGGGAAAATCTTATTAAAAACGAGGTAATATGCCAGAAAAGATACATTTTTAAATATACGAGGTAAAATGCCAGAAAAGAGACATTTTTCCACATATTTACGAGAAAATCTTGTTTAAAACGTGGGATAATGCAAGAAAAGATACATTTTTCCATATAATTACTAGAAAATCTTGTTAAAAACGATGTAATATGCCAGAAAAGAGACATTTTTCTACATAATTACGAGAGAATCTTGTAAAAAACGAGGAATAATGCCAGAAAAGATAAATTTTTCCAAAAAATTAGGGGAAAATCTTGCTAAAAACGAGGTAGTATGCCAGAAAAGAGACATTTTTAAATATACGAGATAAAATGCCAGAAAAGAGACATTTTTCCACATAATTACGGGAAAATCTTGTTAAAAACGAGGGATAATGCCAAAAAAGATACATTTTTCCATATAATTAGGGTAAAATCTTGTTTAAAACGAGGTTATATTCCAGAAAAGAGACATTTTTAAATATACGAGGTAAAATGCCAGAAAAGGGAAATTTTTCCAAATAATAACGAGAAATTCTTGTTAAAAACGAGGGATAATGCCAGAAAAGATACATTTTTCCATATAATTAGGAGAAAATCTTATTAAAAACGAGGTAATATGCCAGAAAAGAAACATTTTTCTACATAATTACGAGAAAATCTTGTAAAAAACGAGGAATAATGCCAGAAAAGATAAATTTTTCCATATAATTACGAGAAAATCTTGTTAAAAACGAGGTAATATGCCAGAAAAGAGACATTTTTAAATATACGAGGTAACATGCCAGAAAAGAGACATTTTTCCACATAATTACGGGAAAATCTTGTTAAAAACGAGGGATAATGCCAAAAAAGATACATTTTTCCATATAATTTGGGGAAAATCTTGTTAAAAACGAGGTAATATGCCAGAAAAGAGACATTTTTAAATATACGAGGTAAAATGCCAGAAAAGAGACATTTTTCCACATAATTACGTGAAAATCTTGTTGAAAACGAGGGATAATGCCAGAAAAGATACATTTTTTCATATAACTAGTAGTAAATCTTGGTAAAAACGAGGTAATATTCCAGAAAAGAGACATTTTTCTACATAATTACGAGAAAATCTTGTTAAAAACGAGGAATAATGCCAGAAAAGATAAATTTTACCATATAATTACGGGAAAATCTTATTAAAAACGAGGTAATATGCCAGAAAAGAGACATTTTTAAATATACGAGGTAAAATGCCAGAAAAGAGACATTTTTCCACATAATTACGTGAAAATCTTGTTAAAAACGAGGGATAATGCCAGAAAAGATACATTTTTTCATATAACTAGAAGTAAATCTTGTTTAAAACGAGGTAATATTCCAGAAAAGAGACATTTTTCTACATAATTACGAGAAAATCTTGTAAAAAACGAGGACAAATGCCAGAAAAGATAAATTTTCCCAAATAATTAGGGAAAAATCTTGTTAAAAACAAGGTAGTATGCCAGAAAAGAAACATTTTTAAATATACGAGATAAAATGCCAGAAAAGAGACATTTTTCCACATTATTACGGGAAAATCTTGTTAAAAACGAGGGATAATGCCAAAAAAGATACATTTTTCCATATAATTAGGGGAAAATCTTGTTAAAAGCGAGGTAATATGCCAGAAAAGAGACATTTTTCTACATAATTACGAGAAAATCTTGTTAAAAACGAGAAATAATGCCAGAAAAGATAAATTTTACCATATAATTACGGGAAAATCTTATTAAAAACGAGGTAATATGCCAGAAAAGAGACATTTTTAAATATACGAGGTAAAATGCCAGAAAAGAGACATTTTTCCACATAATTACGTGAAAATCTTGTTAAAAACGAGGGATAATGCCAGAAAAGATACATTTTTTCATATAACTAGAAGTAAATCTTGTTAAAAACGAGGTAATATTCCAGAAAAGAGACATTTTTCTACATAATTACGAGAAAATCTTGTAAAAAACGAGGAAAATTGCCAGAAAAGATAAATTTTACCATATAATTACGGGAAAATCTTATTAAAAACGAGGTAATATGCCAGAAAAGAGACATTTTTAAATATACGAGGTAAAATGCCAGAAAAGAGACATTTTTCCACACATTTACGAGAAAATCTTGTTTAAAACGTGGGATAATGCAAGAAAAGATACATTTTTCCATATAATTACTAGAAAATCTTGTTAAAAATGAGGTAATATGCCAGAAAAGAGACATTTTTCTACATAATTATGAGAAAATCTTGTAAAAAACGAGGAATAATGCCAGAAAATATAAATTTTACCATATAATTACGGGAAAATCTTATTAAAAACTAGGATATATGCCAGAAAAGAGACATTTTTAAATATACGAGGTAAAATGCCAGAAAAGAGACATTTTTCTACATAATTACGAGAGAATCTTGTAAAAAACGAGGAATAATGCCAGAAAAAATAAAGTTTTCCAAATAATTAGGCGAAAATCTTGTTAAAAATGAGGTAGTATGCCAGAAAAGAGACATTTTTAAATATACGAGATAAAATGCTAGAAATGGGATAATGCAAGAAAAGATACATTTTTCCATATAATTACTAGAAAATCTTGTTAAAAACGAGGTAATATGCCAAAAAAGAGACATTTTTCTACATAATTACGAGAGAATCTTGTAAAAAACGAGGAATAATGCCAGAAAAGATAAATTTTTCCAAATAATTAGGGGAAAATCTTGTTAAAAATGAGGTAGTATGCCAGAAAAGAGACATTTTTAAATATACGAGATAAAATGCCAGAAAAGAGACATTTTTCCACATAATTACGGGAAAATCTTGTTAAAAACGAGGGATAATGCCAAAAAAGATACATTTTTCCATATAATTAGGGGAAAATCTTGTTAAAAGCGAGGTAATTTGCCAAAAAAGAGACATTTTTCTACATAATTATGAGAAAATCTTGTAAAAAACGAGGTAGTATGCCAGAAAAGAGACATTTTTAAATATACGA
Organism: Tipula unca; assembly: GCA_951394425.1. Lineage (NCBI taxonomy): Eukaryota > Metazoa > Arthropoda > Insecta > Diptera > Tipulidae > Tipula > Tipula unca. Next base: position 104,507 of record CATOBX010000002.1, on the reverse strand, counting down.
GGTAAAATTCAAGAAAATAGAAATTTTTCCACATAATTACGGGAAAATCTTGTTAAAAACGAGGGATAATGCCAAAAAAGATACTTTTTTCCATATAATTAGGGTAAAATCTTGTTTAAAACGAGGTTATATGCCAGAAAAGAGACATTTTTAAATATACGGAGGTAAAATGCCAGAAAAGAGAAATTTTTCCAAATAATAACGAGAAATTCTTGTTAAAAACGAGGGATAATGCCAGAAAAGATACATTTTTCCATATAATTAGGAGAAAATCTTATTAAAAACGAGGTAATATGCCAGAAAAGAAACATTTTTCTACATAATTACGAAAAAATCTTGTAAAAAACGAGGAATAATGCCAGAAAAGATAAATTTTTCCATATAATTACGGGAAAATCTTATTAAAAACGAGGTAATATGCCAGAAAAGAGACATTTTTAAATATACGAGGTAAAATGCCTGAAAAGAGACATTTTTCCACACATTTACGAGAAAATCTTGTTTAAAACGTGGGATAATGCAAGAAAAGATACATTTTTCTATATAATTACTAGAAAATCTTGTTAAAAACGAGGTAATATGCCAGAAAAGAGACATTTTTCTACATAATTATGAGAAAATCTTGTAAAAAACGAGGAATAATGCCAAAAAAGATAAATTTTACCATATAATTACGGGAAAATCTTATTAAAAACGAGGATATATGCCAGAAAAGAGACATTTTTAAATATACGAGGTAAAATGCCAGAAAAGAGACATTTTTCTACATAATTACGAGAGAATCTTGTAAAAAACGAGGAATAATGCCAGAAAAGATAAATTTTTCCAAATAATTAGGGGAAAATCTTGTTAAAAATGAGGTAGTATGCCAGAAAAGAGACATTTTTAAATATACGAGATAAAATGCCAGAAAAGAGACATTTTTCCACATATTTACGAGAAAATCTTGTTTAAAACGTGGGATAATGCAAGAAAAGATACATTTTTCCATATAATTACTAGAAAATCTTGTTAAAAACGAGGTAATATGCCAGAAAAGAGACAATTTTAAATATACGAGGTAAAATGCCAGAAAAGAGACATTTTTCCACATAATTATGTGAAAATCTTGTTAAAAACGAGGGATAATGCCAGAAAAGATACATTTTTTCATATAACTAGATGTAAATCTTGTTAAAAACGAGGTAATATTCCAGAAAAGAGACATTTTTCTACATAATTACGAGAAAATCTTGTAAAAAACGAGGAAAATTGCCAGAAAAGATAAATTTTACCATATAATTACGGGAAAATCTTATTAAAAACGAGGAAATATGCCAGAAAAGAGACATTTTTAAATATACGAGGTAAAATGCCAGAAAAGAGACATTTTTCCACACATTTACGAGAAAATCTTGTTTAAAACGTGGGATAATGCAAGAAAAGATACATTTTTCCATATAATTACTAGAAAATCTTGTTAAAAACGAAATAATATGCCAGAAAATAGACATTTTTCTACATAATTATGAGAAAATCTTGTAAAAAACGAGGAATAATGCCAGAAAAGATAAATTTTACCATATAATTACGGGAAAATCTTATTAAAAACGAGGATATATGCCAGAAAAGAGACATTTTTAAATATACGAGGTAAAATGCCAGAAAAGAGACATTTTTCTACATAATTACGAGAGAATCTTGTAAAAAACGAGGAATAATGCCAAAAAAGATAAATTTTTCCAAATAATTAGGGGAAAATCTTGTTAAAAATGAGGTAGTATGCCAGAAAAGAGACATTTTCAAATATACGAGATAAAATGCCAGAAAAGAGACATTTTTCCACATATTTACGAGAAAATCTTGTTTAAAACGTGGGATAATGCAAGAAAAGATACATTTTTCCATATAATTACTAGAAAATCTTGTTAAAAACGAGGTAATATGCCAGAAAAGAGACATTTTTCTACATAATTACGAGAGAATCTTGTAAAAATCGAGGAATAATGCCAGAAAAGATAAATTTTTCCAAATAATTAGGGGAAAATCTTGTTAAAAATGAGGTAGTATGCCAGAAAAGAGACATTTTTAAATATACGAGATAAAATGCCAGAAAAGAGACATTTTTCCACATAATTACGGGAAAATCTTGTTAAAAACGAGGGATAATGCCATAAAAGATACATTTTTCCATATAATTAGGGGTAAATCTTGTTAAAAGCGAGGTAATATGCCAGAAAAGAGACATTTTTCTACATAATTATGAGAAAATCTTGTAAAAAACGAGGTAGTATGCCAGAAAAGAGACATTTTTAAATATACGAGGTAAAATTCAAGAAAAGAGAAATTTTTCCACATAATTACGGGAAAATCTTGTTAAAAACGAGGGATAATGCCAAAAAAGATACTTTTTCCATATAATTAGTGTAAAATCTTGTTTAAAACGAGGTTATATGCCAGAAAAGAGACATTTTTAAATATACGAGGTAAAATGCCAGAAAAGAGAAATTTTTCCAAATAATAACGAGAAATTCTTGTTAAAAACGAGGGATAATGCCAGAAAAGATACATTTTTTCATATAACTAGAAGTAAATCTTGTTAAAAACGAGGTAATATTCCAGAAAAGAGACATTTTTCTACATAATTATGAGAAAATCTTGTAAAAAACGAGGAATAATGCCAGAAAAGATAAATTTTACCATATAATTACGGGAAAATCTTAATAAAAACGAGGATATATGCCAGAAAAGAGACATTTTTAAATATACGAGATAAAATGCCAGAAAAGAGACATTTTTCCACATATTTACGAGAAAATCTTGTTTAAAACGTGGGATAATGCAAGAAAAGATACATTTTTCCATATAATTACTAAAAAATCTTGTTAAAAACGAGGTAATATGCCAGAAAAGAGACATTTTTCTACATAATTACGAGAGAATCTTGTAAAAAACGAGGAATAATGCCAGAAAATATAAATTTTTCCATATAATTAGGGGGAAATCTTGTTAAAAACGAGGTAGTATGCCAGAAGAGAAACATTTTTCTACATAAATACGAGAAAATCTTGTAAAAAACGAGGAATAATGCCAGAAAAGATAAATTTTTCCATATAACTACGGGAAAATCTTGTTAAAAACGAGGTAATATGCCAGAAAAGAAACGTTTTTAAATATACGAGGTAAAATGCCAGAAAAGAGACATTTTTCCACATAATTACGTGAAAATCTTGTTAAAAACGAGGGATAATGCCAGAAAAGATACATTTTTTCATATAACTAGAAGTAAATCTTGTTAAAAACGAGGTAATATTCCAGAAAAGAGACATTTTTCTACATAATTACGAGAAAATCTTGTAAAAAACGAGGAATAATGCCAGAAAAGATAAATTTTACCATATAATTACGGGAAAATCTTAATAAAAACGAGGATATATGCCAGAAAAGAGACATTTTAAAATATACGAGATAAAATGCCAGAAAAGAGACATTTTTCCACATATTTACGAGAAAATCTTGTTTAAAACGTGGGATAATGCAAGAAAAGATACATTTTTCCATATAATTACTAAAAAATCTTGTTAAAAACGAGGTAATATGCCAGAAAAGAGACATTTTTCTACATAATTACGAGAGAATCTTGTAAAAAACGAGGAATAATGCCAGAAAATATAAATTTTTCCATATAATTAGGGGGAAATCTTGTTAAAAACGAGGTAGTATGCCAGAAGAGAGACTATTTTAAATATACGAGATAAAATGCCAGAAAAGAGACATTTTTCCACATATTTACGAGAAAATCTTGTTTAAAACGTGGGATAATGCAAGAAAAAATACATTTTTCCATATAATTAGGGGAAAATCTTGTTAAAAGCGAGGTAATATGCCAGAAAAGAGACATTTTTCTACATAATTATGAGAAAATCTTGTAAAAAACGAGGAAGTATGCCAGAAAAGAGACCGTTTTAAATATACGAGGTAAAATTCAAGAAAAGAGAAATTTTTCCACATAATTACGGGAAAATCTTGTTAAAACGAGGGATAATGCCAAAAAAGATACATTTTTCCATATAATTAGGGTAAAATCTTGTTTAAAACGAGGTTATATGCCAGAAAAGAGACATTTTTAAAAATACGAGGTGAAATGCCAGAAAAGAGAAATTTTTCCAAATAATAACGAGAAATTCTTGTTAAAAACGAGAGATAATGCCAGAAAAGATACATTTTTCCATATAATTAGGAGAAAATCTTATTAAAAACGAGGTAATATGCCAGAAAAGAAACATTTTTCTACATAATTACGAGAAAATCTTGTAAAAAACGAGGAATAATGCCAGAAGAGATACATTTTTCCATATAATTACGGGAAAATCTTGTTAAAAACGAGGTAATATGCCAGAAAAGAGACATTTTTAAATATACGAGGTAAAATGCCAGAAAAGAGACATTTTTCCACATAATTACGGGAAAATCTTGTTAAAAACGAGGGATAATGCCAAAAAATATACATTTTTCCATATAATTACTGGAAAATCTTGTTTAAAACGAGGTAATATGCCAAAAAAGAGACATTTTTAAATATACGAGGTAAAATGCCAGAAAAGAGACATTTTTCCACATAATTACGTGAAAATCTTGTTAAAAACGAGGGATAATGCCAGAAAAGATACATTTTTTCACATAAATAGAAGTAAATCTTGTAAAAAACGAGGTAATATTCCAGAAAAGAGACATTTTTCTACATAATTACGAGAAAATCTTGTAAAAAACGAGGAATAATGCCAGAAAAGATAAATTTTTCCAAATAATTAGGGGAAAATCTTGTTAAAAACGAGGTAGTATGCCAGAAAAGAGACATTTTTAAATATACGAGATAAATGCCAGAAAAGAGACATTTTTCCACATAATTACGGGAAAATCTTGTTAAAAACGAGGGATAATGCCACAAAAGATACATTTTTCCATATAATTAGGGGAAAATCTTGTTAAAAGCGAGGTAATATGCCAGAAAAGAGACATTTTTCTAAATAATTATGAGAAAATCTTGTTAAAAACGAGGAAGTATGCCAGAAAAGAGACATTTTTAAATATACGAGGTGAAATTCAAGAAAAGAGAAATTTTTCCACATAATTACGGGAAAATCTTGTTAAAAACGAGGGATAATGCCAAAAAAGATACATTTTTCCATATAATTAGGGTAAAATCTTGTTTAAAACGAGGTTATATGCCAGAAAAGAGACATTTTTAAATATACGAGGTAAAATGCCAGAAAAGAGAAATTTTTCCAAATAATAACGAGAAATTCTTGTTAAAAACGAGGGATACTGCCAGAAAAGATACATTTTTCCATATAATTAGGAGAAAATCTTATTAAAAACGAGGTAATATGCCAGAAAAGAAACATTTTCCTACATAATTACGAGAAAATCTTGTAAAAAACGAGGAATAATGCCAGAAAAGATAAATTTTTCCATATAATTACGGGAAAACCTTGTTAAAAACGAGGTAATATGCCAGAAAAGAGACATTTTTAAATGTACGAGGTAAAATGCCAGAAAAGAGACATTTTTCCACATAATTACGGGAAAATCTTGTTAAAAACGAGGGATAATGCCAAAAAAGATACATTTTTCCATATAATTACGGGAAAATCTTGTTAAAAACGAGGTAATATGCCAGAAAAGAGACATTTTTAAATATACGAGGTAAAATGCCAGAAAAGAGACATTTTTCCACATAATTACGTGAAAATCTTGTTAAAAACGAGGGATAATGCCAGAAAAGATACATTTTTTCATATAACTAGCAGTAAATCTTGTTAAAAACGAGGTAATATTCCAGAAAAGAGACATTTTTCTACATAATTACGAGAAAATCTTGAAAAAACGAGGAATAATGCCAGAAAAGATAAATATTACCATATAATTACGGGAAAATCTTATTAAAAACGAGGTAATATGCCAGAAAAGAGACATTTTTAAATATACGAGGTAAAATGCCAGAAAAGAGACATTTTTCCACATATTTACGAGAAAATCTTGTTTAAAACGTGGGATATTGCAAGAAAAGATACGAGATTTCCATATAATTACTAGAAAATCTTGTTAAAAACGAGGTAATATGCCAGAAAAGAGACATTTTTCTACATAATTATGAGAAAATCTTGTAAAAAACGAGGAATAATGCCAGAAAAGATAAATTTTACCATATAATTACGGGAAAATCTTATTAAAAACGAGGATATATGCCAGAAAAGAGACATTTTTAAATATACGAGGTAAAATGCCAGAAAAGAGACATTTTTCCACATATTTACGAGAAAATCTTGTTTAAAACGTGGGATAATGCAAGAAAAGATACATTTTTCCATATAATTACTAAAAAATCTTGTTAAAAACGAGGTAATATGCCAGAAAAGAGACATTTTTCTACATAATTACGAGAGAATCTTGTAAAAAACGAGGAATAATGCCAGAAAAGATAAATTTTTCCAAATAATTAGGGGAAAATCTTGTTAAAAACGAGGTAGTATGCCAGAAAAGAGACATTTTTAAATATACGAGATAAAATGCCAGAAAAGGGACATTTTTCCACATAATTACGGGAAAATCTTGTTAAAAACGAGGGATAATGCAAAAAAAGATACATTTTTCCATATAATTAGGGGAAAATCTTGTTAAAAGCGAGGTAATATGCCAGAAAAGAGACATTTTTCTACATAATTATGAGAAAATCTTGTAAAAAACGAGGTAGTTTGCCAGAAAAGAGACATTTTTAAATATACGAGGTAAAATTCAAGAAAAGAGAAATTTTTCCACATAATTACGGGAAAATCTGTTTAAAAACGAGGGATAATGCCAAAAAAGATACATTTTTCCATATAATTAGGGTAAAATCTTGTTTAAAACGAGGTTATATGCCAGAAAAGAGACATTTTTAAATATACGAGGTAAAATGCCAGAAAAGAGAAATTTTTCCAAATAATAACGAAAAATTCTTGTTTAAAACGAGGGATAATGCCAGAAAAGATTCATTTTTCCATATAATTAGGAGAAAATCTTATTAAAAACGAGGTAATATGCCAGAAAAGAAACATTTTTCTACATAATTACGAGAAAATCTTGTAAAAAACGAGGAATAATGCCAGAAAAGATAAATTTTTCCAAATAATTACGGGAAAATCTTGTTAAAAACGAGGTAATATGCCAGAAAAGAGACATTTTTAAATATACTAGGTAAAATGCCAGAAAAGAGACATTTTTCCACATAATTACGGGAAAATCTTGTTAAAAACGAGGGATAATGCCAATTAAAAATTTTTCCATATAATTACGGGAAATCTTGTTAAAAACGAGGTAATATGCCAGAAAAGAGACATTTTTAAATATACGAGGTAAAATGCCAGAAAAGAGACATTTTTCCACATAATTACGTGAAAATCTTGTTAAAAACGAGGGATAATGCCAGAACAGATACATTTTTTCATATAACTAGAAGTAAATCTTGTTAAAAACGAGGTAATATTCCAGAAAAGAGACATTTTTCTACATAATTACGAGAAAATCTTGTAAAAAACGAGGAATAATGCCAGAAAAGATAAATTTTACCATATAATTACGGGAAAATCTTATTAAAAACGAGGATATATGCCAGAAAAGAGACATTTTTAAATATACGAGGTAAAATGCCAGAAAAGAGACATTTTTCCACATATTTACGAGAAAATCTTGTTTAAAACGTGGGATAATGCAAGAAAAGATACATTTTTCCATATAATTACTAGAAAATCTTGTTAAAAACGAGGTAATATGCCAGAAAAGAGACATTTTTCTACATAATTATGAGAGAATCTTGTAAAAAACGAGGAATAATGCCAGAAAAGATAAATTTTTCCAAATAATTAGGGGAAAATCTTGTTAAAAACGAGGTAGTATGCCAGAAAAGAGACATTTTTAAATATACGAGATAAAATGCCAGAAAAGAGACATTTTTCCACATAATTACAGGAAAATCTTGTTAAAAACGAGGGATAATGCCAAAAAAGATACATTTTTTCATTATAATTAGGGGAAAATCTTGTTAAAAGCGAGGTAATATGCCAGAAAAGAGACATTTTTCTACATAATTATGAGAAAATCTTGTAAAAAACGAGGTAGTATGCCAGAAAAGAGACATTTTTAAATATACGAGGTAAAATTCAAGAAAAGAGAAATTTTTCCACATAATTACGGGAAAATCTTGTTAAAAACGAGGGATAATGCCAGAAAAGATACATTTTTCCATATAATTAGGAGAAAATCTTATTAAAAACGAGGTAATATGCCAGAAAAGAAACATTTTTCTACATAATTACAAGAAAATCTTGTAAAAAACGAGGAATAATGCCAGAAAAGATAAATTTTTCCATATAGTTACGGGAAAATCTTGTTAAAAGCGAGGTAATATGCCAGAAAAGAGACATTTTTAAATATACGAGGTAAAATGCCAGAAAAGAGACATTTTTCCACATAATTACGGGAAAATCTTGTTAAAAACGAGGGATAATGCCAAAAAAGATACATTTTTCCATATAATTACGGGAAAATCTTGTTAAAAACGAGGTAATATGCCAGAAAAGAGACATTTTTAAATATACGAGGTAAAATGCCAGAAAAGAGACATTTTTCCACATAATTACGTGAAAATCTTGTTAAAAACGAGGGATAATGCCAGAAAAGATACATTTTTTCATATAACTAGAAGTAAATCTTGTTAAAAACGAGGTAATATTCCAGAAAACAGACATTTTTCTACATAATTACGAGAAAATCTTGTAAAAAACGAGGAATAATGCCAGAAAAGATAAATTTTACCATATAATTACGGGAAAATCTTATTAAAAACGAGGTAATATGCCAGAAAAGAGACATTTTTAAATATACGAGGTAAAATGCCAGAAAAGAGACATTTTTCCACATATTTACGAGAAAATCTTGTTTAAAACGTGGGATAATGCAAGAAAAGATACATTTTTCCATATAATTACTAGAAAATCTTGTTAAAAACGAGGTAATATGCCAGAAAAGTGACATTTTTCTACATAATTACGAGAGAATCTTGTAAAAAACGAGGAATAATGCCAGAAAAGATAAATTTTTCCAAATAATTAGGGGAAAATCTTGTTAAAAACGAGGTAGTATGCCAGAAAAGAGACATTTTTAAATATACGAGATAAAATGCCAGAAAAGAGACATTTTTCCACATAATTACGTGAAAATCTTGTTAAAAACGAGGGATAATGCCAAAAAAGATACATTTTTCCATATAATTAGGGGAAAATCTTGTTAAAAACGAGGTAATATGCCAGAAAAGAGACATTTTCTACATAATTATGAGAAAATCTTGTAAAAAACGAGGTAGTATTCCAGAAAAGAGACATTTTTAAATATACGAGGTAAAATTCAAGAAAAGAGAAATTTTTCCACATAATTACGGGAAAATCTTGTTAAAAACGAGGGATAATGCCAAAAAAGATACATTTTTCCATATAAGTAGTGGAAAATCTTGTTAAAAACGAGGTTATATGCCAGAAAAGAGACATTTTTAAATATACGTGGTAAAATGTCAGAAAAGGAAATTTTTCCAAATAATAACGAGAAATTCTTGTTAAAAACGAGGGATAATGCCAGAAAAGATACATTTTTCCATATAATTAGGAGAAAATCTTATTAAAAACGAGGTAATATGCCAGAAAAGAGACATTTTTCTACATAATTACGAGAAAATCTTGTAAAAAACGAGGAATAATGCCAGAAAAGATAAATTTTTCCATATAATTACGGGAAAATCTTGTTAAAAACGAGGTAATATGCCAGAAAAGAGACATTTTTAAATAAACGTAAAATGCCAGAAAAGAGACATTTTTCCACATAATTATACATTTTTCCATATAATTACGGGAAAATCTTGTTAAAAACGAGGTAATATGCCAGAAAAGAGACATTTTTAAATATACGAGGTAAAATGCCAGAAAAGAGACATTTTTCCAAATAATTACGTGAAAATCTTGTTAAAAACGAGGGATAATGCCAGAAAAGATACATTTTTTCATATAACTAGAAGTAAATCTTGTTAAAAACGAGGTAATATTCCAGAAAAGAGACATTTTTCTACATAACTATGAGAAAATCTTGTAAAAAACGAGGAATAATGACAGAAAAGTTAAATTTTACCATATAATTACGGGAAAATCTTATTAAAAACGAGGTAATATGCCAGAAAAGAGACATTTTTAAATATACGAGGTAAAATGCCAGAAAAGAGACATTTTTCCACATATTTACGAGAAAATCTTGTTTAAAACGTGGGATAATGCAAGAAAAGATACATTTTTCCATATAATTACTAGAAAATCTTGTTAAAAACGAGGTAATATGCCAGAAAAGAGACATTTTTCTGCATAATTACGAGAGAATCTTGTAAAAAACGAGGAATAATGCCAGAAAAGATAAATTTTTCCAAATAATTAGGGGAAAATCTTGTTAAAAACGAGGTAGTATGCCAGAAAAGAGACATTTTTAAATATACGAGATAAAATGCCAGAAAAGAGACATTTTTCCACATAATTAAGGGAAAATCTTGTTAAAAACGAGGGATAATGCCAAAAAAGATACATTTTTCCATATAATTAGGGGAAAATCTTGTTAAAAGCGAGGTAATATGCCAGAAAAGAGACATTTTTCTACATAATTATGAGAAAATCTTGTAAAAAACGAGGTAGTATGCCAGAAAAGAGACATTTTTAAATATACGAGGTAAAATTCAAGAAAAGAGAAATTTTTCCACATAATTACGGGAAAATCTTGTTAAAAACGAGGGATAATGCCAAAAAAGATACATTTTTCCATATAATTAGGGTAAAATCTTGTTTAAAACGAGGTTATATGCCAGAAAAGAGACATTTTTAAATATACGAGGTAAAATGCCAGAAAAGAGAAATTTTTCCAAATAATAACGAGAAATTCTTGTTAAAAACGAGGGATAATGCCAGAAAAGATACATTTTTTCATATAATTAGGAGAAAATCTTATTAAAAACGAGGTAATATGCCAGAAAAGAAACATTTTTCTACATAATTACGAGAAAATCTTGTAAAAAACGAGGAATAATGCCAGAAAAGATAAATTTTTCCATATAATTACGGGAAAATCTTGTTAAAAACGAGGTAATATGCCAGAAAAGAGACATTTTTAAATATATGAGGTAAAATGCCAGAAAAGAGACATTTTTCCACATAATTACGGGAAAATCTTGTTAAAAACGAGGGATAATGCCAAAAAAGATACATTTTTCCACATAATTACGGGAAAAAAGAGACATTTTTCCACATAATTACGTGAAAATCTTGTTAAAAACGAGGGATAATGCCAGAAAAGATACATTTTTTCATATAACTAGAAGTAAATCTTGTTAAAAACGAGGTAATATTCCAGAAAAGAGACATTTTTCTACATAATTACGAGAAAATCTTGTAAAAAACGAGGAATAATGCCAGAAAAGATAAATTTTTCCATATAATTACGGGAAAATCTTATTTAAAACGAGGTAATATGCCAGAAAAGAGACATTTTTAAATATACGAGGTAAAATGCCAGAAAAGAGAAATTTTTCCACATATTTACGAGAAAATCTTGTTTAAAACGTGGGATAATGCAAGAAAAGATACATTTTTCCATATAATTACGGGAAAATCTTGTTAAAAACGAGGTAATATGCCAGAAAAGAGACATTTTTCTACATAATTACGAGAGAATCTTGTAAAAAACGAGGAATAATGCCAGAAAAGATAAATTTTTCCAAATAATTAGGGGCAAATCTTGTTAAAAACGAGGTAGTATGCCAGAAAAGAGACATTTTTAAATATACGAGATAAAATGCCAGAAAAGAGACATTTTTCCACATAATTACGGGAAAATCTTGTTAAAAACGAGGGATAATGCCAAAAAAGATACATTTTCCCATATAATTAGGGTAAAATCTTGTTCAAAACGAGGTTATGTGCCAGAAAAAAGACATTTTTAAATATACGAGGTAAAATGCCAGAAAAGAGAAATTTTTCCAAATAATAACGAGAAATTCTTGTTAAAAACGAGGGATAATGCCAGAAAAGATACATTTTTCCATATAATTAGGAGAAAATATTATTAAAAACGAGGTAATATGCCAGAAAAGAAACATTTTTCTACATAATTACGAGAAAATCTTGTAAAAAACGAGGAATAATGCCAGAAAAGATAAATTTTTCCTTATAATTACGGGAAAATCTTGTTAAAAACGAGGTAATATGCCAGAAAAGAGACATTTTTAAATACACGAGGTAAAAGGCCAGAAAAGAGACATTTTTCCACACAATTACAGGAAAATCTTGTTAAAAACGAGGGATAATGCCAAAAAAGATACATTTTTCCATATAATTACGGGAAAATCTTGTTAAAAACGAGGTAATATGCCAGAAAAGAGACATTTTTAAATATACGAGGTAAAATGCCAGAAAAGAGACATTTTTCCACATAATTACGGGAAAATCTTATTAAAAACGAGGAATAATGCCAGAAAAGATACTTTTTTTCATATAACTAGAAGTAAATCTTGGTAAAAACGAGGTAATATTCCAGAAAAGAAACATTTTTCTACATAATTACGAGAAAATCTTGTAAAAAACGAGGAATAATGCCAGAAAAGATAAATTTTACCATATAATTACGGGAAAATCTTATTAAAAACGAGGTAATATGCCAGAAAAGAGACATTTTTAAATATACGAGGTAAAATGCCAGAAAAGAGACATTTTTCCACATATTTACGAGAAAATCTTGTTTAAAACGTGGGATAATGCAAGAAAAGATATATTTTTCCATATAATTACTAGAAAATATTGTTAAAAACGAGGTAATATGCCAGAAAAGAGACATTTTTCTACATAATTACGAGAGAATCTTGTAAAAAACGAGGAATAATGCCAGAAAAGATAAATTTTTCCAAATAATTAGGGAAAAATCTTGTTAAAAACGAGGTAGTATGCCAGAAAAGAGACATTTTTAAATATACGAGATAAAATGCCAGAAAGGAGACATTTTTCCATATAATTACGGGAAAATCTTGTTAAAAACGAGGGATAATGCCAAAAAAGATACATTTTTCCATATAATTAGGGGAAAATCTTGTTAAAAGCGAGGTAATATGCCAGAAAAGAGACATTTTTCTACATAATTATGAGAAAATCTTGTAAAAAACGAGGTAGTATGCCAGAAAATAGACATTTTTAAATATACGAGGTAAAATTCAAGAAAAGAGAAATTTTTCCACATAATTACGGGAAAATCTTGTTAAAAACGAGGGATAATGCCAAAAAAGATACATTTTTCCATATAATTAGGGTAAAATCTTGTTTAAAACGAGGTTATATGCCAGAAAAGAGACATTTTTAAATATACGAGGTAAAATGCCAGAAAAGAGAAATTTTTCCAAATAATAACGAGAAATTCTTGTTAAAAACGAGGGATAATGCCAGAAAAGATACATTTTTCCATATAATTAGGAGAAAATCTTATTAAAAACGAGGTAATATGCCAGAAAAGAAACATTTTTCTACATAATTACGAGAAAATCTTGTAAAAAACGAGGAATAATGCCAGAAAAATTAAATTTTTCCATATAATTACGGGAAAATCTTGTTAAAAACGAGGTAATATGCCAGAAAAGAGACATTTTTAAATATACGAGGTAAAATGCCAGAAAAGAGACATTTTTCCACATAATTACGGGAAAATCTTGTTAAAAACGAGGGATAATGCCAAAAAAGATACATTTTTCCATATAATTACGGGAAAATCTTGTTAAAAACGAGGTAATATGCCAGAAAAGAGACATTTTTAAATATACGAGGTAAAATGCCAGAAAAGAGACATTTTCCCACATAATTACGTGAAAATCTTGTTAAAAACGAGGGATAATGCCAGAAAAGATACATTTTTTCATATAACTAGAAGTAAATCTTGTTAAAAACGAGGTAATATTCCAGAAAAGAGACATTTTTCTACATAATTACGAGAAAATCTTGTAAAAAACGAAGAATAATGCCAGAAAAGATAAATTTTACCATATAATTACGGGAAAATCTTATTAAAAACGAGGTAATATGCCAGAAAAGAGACATTTTTAAATATACGAGGTAAAATGCCAGAAAAGAGACATTTTTCCACATATTTACGAGAAAATCTTGTTTAAAACGTGGGATAATGCAAGAAAAGATACATTTTTCCATATAATTACTAGAAAAAGTTGTTAAAAACGAGGTAATATGCCAGAAAAGAGACATTTTTCTACATAATTACGAGAGAATCTTGTAAAAAACGAGGAATAATGCCAGAAAAGATAAATTTTTCCAAATAATTAGGGGAAAATCTTGTTAAAAACGAGGTAGTATGCCAGAAAAGAGACATTTTTAAATATACGAGATAAAATGCCAGAAAAGAGACATTTTTCCACATAATTACGGGAAAATCTTGTTAAAAACGAGGGATAATGCCAAAAAAGATACATTTTTCCATATAATTAGGGTAAAATCTTGTTTAAAACGAGGTTATATGCCAGAAAAGAGACATTTTTAAATATACGAGGTAAAATGCCAGAAAAGAGAAATTTTTCCAAATAATAACGAGAAATTCTTGTCAAAAACGAGGGATAATGCCAGAAAAGATACATTTTTCCATATAATTAGGAGAAAATCTTATTAAAAACGAGGTAATATGCCAGAAAAGAAACATTTTTCTACATAATAACGAGAAAATCTTGTAAAAAACGAGGAATAATGCCAGAAAAGAGGCATTTTTAAATATACGAGGTAAAATGCCAGAAAAGAGACATTTTTCCACATAATTACGGGAAAATCTTGTTAAAAACGAGGGATAATGCCAAAAAAGATACATTTTTCCATATAATTACGGGAAAATCTTGTTAAAAACGAGGTAATATGCCAGAAAAGAGACATTTTTAAATATACGAGGTAAAATGCCAGAAAAGAGACATTTTTCCACATAATTACGTGAAAATCTTGTTAAAAACGAGGGATAATGCCAGAAAAGATACATTTTTTCATATAACTAGAAGTAAATCTTGTTAAAAACGAGGTAATATTCCAGAAAAGAGACATTTTTCTACATAATTACGAGAAAATCTTGTAAAAAACGAGGAATAATGCCAGAAAAGATAAATTTTACCATATAATTACGGGAAAATCTTATTAAAAACGAGGTAATATGCCAGAAAAGAGACATTTTTAAATATACGAGGTAAAATGCCAGAAAAGAGACATTTTTCCACATATTTACGAGAAAATCTTGTTTAAAACGTGGGATAATGCAAGAAAAGATACATTTTTCCATATAATTACTAGAAAATCTTGTTAAAAACGAGGTAATATGCCAGAAAAGAGACATTTTTCTACATAATTACGAGAGAATCTTGTAAAAAACGAGGAATAATGCCAGAAATGATAAATTTTACCATATAATTACGGGAAAATCTTATTAAAAACGAGGTAATATGCCAGAAAAGAGACATTTTTAAATATACGAGGTACTCTGCCAGAAAAGAGACATTTTTCCACATATTTACGAGAAAATCTTGTTTAAAACGTGAGATAATGCCAGAAAAGAGACATTTTTCCACATAATTACGTGAAAATCTTGTTAAAAACGAGGGATAATGCCAGAAAAGATACATTTTTTCATATAACTAGAAGTAAATCTTGTTAAAAACGAGGTAATATTCCAGAAAAGATAAATTTTACCATATAATTACGGGAAAATCTTAATTAAAACGAGGTAATATGCCAGAAAAGAGACATTTTTAAATAAACGAGGTAAAATGCCAGAAAAGAGACATTTTTCCAAATATTTACGAGAAAATCTTGTTTAAAACGTGGGATAATGCAAGAAAAGATACATTTTTCCATATAATTACTAGAAAATATTGTTAAAAACGAGGTAATATGCCAGAAAAGAGACATTTTTCTACATAATTACGAGAGAATCTTGTAAAAAACGAGGAATAATGCCAGAAAAGATAAATTTTTCCAAATAATTAGGGGAAAATCTTGTTAAAAACGAGGTAGTATGCCAGAAAAGAGATATTTTTAAATATACGAGATAAAATGCCAGAAAAGAGACATTTTTCCACATAATTACGGAAAAATCTTGTTAAAAACGAGGGATAATGCCAAAAAAGATACATTTTTCCATATAATTACTAGAAAATCTTGTTAAAAGCGAGGTAATATGCCAGAAAAGAGACCTTTTTCTACATAATTATGAGAAAATCTTGTAAAAAACGAGGTAGTATGCCAGAAAAGAGACATTTTTAAATATACGAGGTAAAATTCAAGAAAAGAGAAATTTTTCCACATAATTACGTGAAAATCTTGTTAAAAACGAGGGATAATGCCAGAAAAGATACATTTTTTCATATAACTAGAAGTAAATCTTGTTAAAAACGAGGTAATATTCCAGAAAAGATAAATTTTACCATATAATTACGGGAAAATCTTATTAAAAACGAGGTAATACGCCAGAAAAGAGACATTTTTAAATAAACGAGGTAAAATGCCAGAAAAGAGACATTTTTCCAAATATTTACGAGAAAATCTTGTTTAAAACGTGGGATAATGCAAGAAAAGATACATTTTTCCATATAATTACTAGAAAATCTTGTTAAAAACGAGGTAATATGCCAGAAAAGAGACATTTTTCTACATAATTACGAGAGAATCTTGTAAAAAACGAGGAATAATGCCAGAAAAGATAAATTTTTCCAAATAATTAGGGGAAAATCTTGATAAAAACGAGGTAGTATGCCAGAAAAGAGATATTTTTAAATATACGAGATAAAATGCCAGAAAAGAGACATTTTTCCACATAATTACGGAAAAATCTTGTTAAAAACGAGGGATAATGCCAAAAGAGATACATTTTTCCATATAATTAGGGGAAAATCTTGTTAAAAGCGAGGTAATATGCCAGAAAAGAGACATTTTTCTACATAATTATAAGAAAATCTTGTAAAAAACGAGGTAGTATGCCAGAAAAGAGACATTTTTAAATATGCGAGGTAAAATTCAAGAAAAGAGAAATTTTTCCACATAATTACGGGAAAATCTTGTTAAAAACGAGGGATAATGCCAAAAAAGATACATTTTTCCATATAATTAGGGTAAAATCTTGTTTAAAACGAGGTTATATGCCAGAAAAGAGACATTTTTAAATATACGAGGTAAAATGCCAGAAAAGACAAATTTTTCCAAATAATAACGAGAAATTCTTGTTTAAAACGAGGGATAATGCCAGAAAAGATACATTTTTCCATATAACTAGGAGAAAATCTTATTAAAAACGAGGTAATATGCCAGAAAAGATACATTTTTCTACATAATTACGAGAAAATCTTGTAAAAAACGAACAATAATGCCAGAAAAGATAAATTTTTCCATATAATTACGGGAAAATCTTATTAAAAACGAGGTAATATGCCAGAAAAGAGACATTTTTAAATATACGAGGTAAAATGCCAGAAAAGAGACATTTTTCCACATAATTACGGGAAAATCTTGTTAAAAACGAGGGATAATGCCAAAAAAGATACATTTTTCCATATAATTACGGGAAAATCTTGTTAAAAACGAGGTAATATGCCAGAAAAGAGACATTTTTAAATATACGAGGTAAAATGCCAGAAAAGAGACATTTTTCCACATAATTACGTGAAAATCTTGTTAAAAACGAGGGATAATGCCAGAAAAGATACATTTTTTCATATAACTAGAAGTAAATCTTGTTAAAAACGAGGTAATATTCCAAAAAAGAGACATTTTTCTACATAATTACGAGAAAATCTAGTAAAAAACGAGGAATAATGCCAGAAAAGATAAATTTTACCATATAATTACGGGAAAATCTTAATTAATCTTAAAACGAGGTAATATGCCAGAAAAGAGACATTTTTAAATATACGAGGTAAAATGCCAGAAAAGAGACATTTTTCCACATATTTACTAGAAAATCTTGTTTAAAACGTGGGATAATGCAAGAAAAGATACATTTTTCCATATAATTACTAGAAAATCTTGTTAAAAACGAGGTAATATGCCAGAAAAGAGACATTTTTCTACATAATTACGAGAGAATCTTGTAAAAAACGAGGAATAATGCCAGAAAAGATAAATTTTTCCAAATAATTAGGGGAAAATCTTGTTAAAAAAGAGGTAATATGCCAGAAAAGAGACATTTTTAAATATACGAGATAAAATGCCAGAAAAGAGACATTTTTCCACATAATTACGGGAAAATCTTGTTAAAAACGAGGGATAATGCCAAAAAAGATACATTTTTCCATATAATTAGGGGAAAATCTTGTTAAAAGCGAGGTAATATGCCAGAAAAGAGACATTTTTCCACATATTTACGAGAAAATCTTGTTTAAAACGTGAGATAATGCAAGAAAAGATACATTTTTCCATATAATTACTAGAAAATCTTGTTAAAAACGAGGTAATATGCCAGAAAAGAGACATTTTTCTACATAATTACGAGAGAATCTTGTAAAAAACGAGGAATAATGCCAGAAAAGATAAATTTTACCATATAATTACGGGAAAATCTTATTAAAAACGAGGTAATATGCCAGAAAAGAGACATTTTTAAATATACGAGGTAAAATGCCAGAAAAGAGACATTTTTCCACATATTTACGAGAAAATCTTGTTTAAAACGTGGGATAATGCCAGAAAAGAGACAGTTTTCCACATAATTACGTGAAAATCTTGTTAAAAACGAGGGTTAATGCCAGAAAAGATACATTTTTTCATATAACTAGAAGTAAATCTTGTTAAAAACGAGGTAATGGTCCAGAAAAGAGACATTTTTCTACATAATTACGAGAAAATCTTGTAAAAAACGAGGAATAATGCCAGAAAAGATAAATTTTACCATATAATTACGGGAAAATCTTATTAAAAACGAGGTAATATGCCAGAAAAGAGACATTTTTAAATATACGAGGTAAAATGCCAGAAAAGAGACATTTTTCCACATATTTACGAGAAAATCTTGTTTAAAACGTGAGATAATGCAAGAAAAGATACATTTTTCCATATAACTACTAGAAAATCTTGTTAAAAACGAGGTAATATGCCAGAAAAGAGACATTTTTCTACATAATTACGAGAGAATCTTGTAAAAAACGAGGAATAATGCCAGAAAAGATAAATTTGTCCAAATAATTAGGGGAAAATCTTGTTAAAAACGAGGTAGTATGCCAAGAAAAGAAACATTTTTAAATATACGAGATAAAATGCCAGAAAAGAGACATTTTTCCACATAATTACGGGAAAATCTTGTTAAAAACGAGGGATAATGCCAAAAAAGATACATTTTTCCATATAATTAGGGGAAAATCTTGTTAAAAGCGAGGTAATATGCCAGAAAAGAGACATTTTTCTACATAATTATGAGAAAATCTTGTAAAAAACGAGGTAGTATGCCAGAAAAGAGACATTTTTAAATATACGAGGTAAAATTCAAGAAAAGAGAAATTTTTCCACATAATTACGGGAAAATCTTGTTAAAAACGAGGGATAATGCCAAAAAAGATACATTTTTCCATATAATTAGGGTAAAATCTTGTTTAAAACGAGATTATATGCCAGAAAAGAGACATTTTTAAATATACGAGGTAAAATGCCAGGAAATACAAATTTTTCCAAATAATAACGAGAAATTCTTGTTAAAAACGAGGGATAATGCCAGAAAAGATACATTTTCCCATATAATTAGGAGAAAATCTAATTAAAAACGAGGTAATATGCCAGAAAAGAAACATTTTTCTAAATAATTACGAGAAAATCTTGTAAAAAACGAGGAATAATGCCAGAAAAGATAAATTTTTCCATATAATTACGGTAAAATCTTGTTAAAAACGAGGTAATATGCCAGAAAAGAGACATTTTTAAATATACGAGGTAAAATGTCAGAAAAGAGACATTTTTCCACATAATTACGGGAAAATCTTGTTAAAAACGAGGGATAATGCCAGAAAAGATACATTTTTTCATATAACTAGAAAT
Organism: Tipula unca; assembly: GCA_951394425.1. Lineage (NCBI taxonomy): Eukaryota > Metazoa > Arthropoda > Insecta > Diptera > Tipulidae > Tipula > Tipula unca. The sequence goes on along the minus strand of CATOBX010000002.1, from coordinate 84,372 downwards.
AAATCTTGTTAAAAACGAGGTAATATTCCAGAAAAGAGACATTTTTCTACATAATTACGAGAAAATCTTGTAAAAAACGAGGAATAATGCCAGAAAAGATAAATTTTACCATATAATTACGGGAAAATCTTATTAAAAACGAGGTAATATGCCAGAAAAGAGACATTTTTAAATATACGAGGTTAAATGCCAGAAAAGAGACATTTTTCCACATATTTACGAGAAAATCTTGTTTAAAACGTGGGATAATGCAAGAAAAGATACATTTTTCCATATAATTACTAGAAAATCTTGTTAAAAACGAGGTAATATGCCAGAAAAGAGACATTTTTCTACATAATTACGAGAGAATCTTGTAAAAAACGAGGAATAATGCCAGAAAAGATAAATTTTACCATATAATTACGGGAAAATCTTATTAAAAACGAGGTAATATGCCAGAAAAGAGACATTTTTAAATATACGAGGTAAACTGCCAGAAAAGAGACATTTTTCCACATATTTACGAGAAAATCTTGTTTAAAACGTGGAATAATGCCAGAAAAGAGACATTTTTCCACATAATTACGTGAAAATCTTGTTAAAAACGAGGGATAATGCCAGAAAAGATACATTTTTTCATATAACTAGAAGTAAATCTTGTTAAAAACGAGGTAATATTCCAGAAAAGATAAATTTTACTATATAATTACGGGAAAATCTTATTAAAAACGAGGTAATATGCCAGAAAAGAGACATTTTTAAATATACGAGGTAAAATGCCAGAAAAGAGACATTTTTCCAAATATTTACGAGAAAATCTTGTTTAAAACGTGGGATAATGCAAGAAAAGATACATTTTTCCATATAATTACTAGAAAATCTTGTTAAAAACGAGGTAATATGCCAGAAAAGAGACATTTTTCTACATAATTACGAGAGAATCTTGTAAAAAACGAGGAATAATGCCAGAAAAGATAAATTTTTCCAAATAATTAGGGGAAAATCTTGTTAAAAACGAGGTAGTATGCCAGAAAAGAGTAATTTTTAAATATACGAGATAAAATGCCAGAAAAGAGACATTTTTCCACATAATTACGGGAAAATCTTGTTAAAAACGAGGGATAATGCCAAAAAAGATACATTTTTCCATATAATTAGGGTAAAATCTTGTTTAAAGCGAGGTTATATGCCAGAAAAGAGACATTTTTAAATATACGAGGTAAAATGCCAGAAAAGACAAATTTTTCCAAATAATAACGAGAAATTCTTGTTAAAAACGAGGGATAATGCCAGAAAAGATACATTTTTCCATATAATTAGGAGAAAATCTTATTAAAAACGAGGTAATATGCCAGAAAAGATACATTTTTCTACATAATTACGAGAAAATCTTGTAAAAAACGAACAATAATGCCAGAAAAGATAAATTTTTCCATATAATTACGGGAAAATCTTATTAAAAACGAGGTAATATGCCAGAAAAGAGACATTTTTAAATATACGAGGTAAAATGCCAGAAAAGAGACATTTTTCCACATAATTACGGGAAAATCTTGTTAAAAACGAGGGATAATGCCAAAAAAGATACATTTTTCCATATAATTACGGGAAAATCTTGTTAAAAACGAGGTAATATGCCAGAAAAGAGACATTTTTAAATATACGAGGTAAAATGCCAGAAAAGAGACATTTTTCCACATAATTACGTAAAAATCTTGTTAAAATCGAGGGATAATGCCAGAAAAGGTACATTTTTTCATATAAATAGAAGTAAATCTTGTTAAAAACGAGGTAATATTCCAAAAAAGAGACATTTTTCTACATAATTACGAGAAAATCTTGTAAAAAACGAGGAATAATGCCAGAAAAGATAAATTTTACCATATAATTACGGGAAAATCTTATTAAAAACGAGGTAATATGCCAGAAAAGAGACATTTTTAAATATACGAGGTAAAATGCCAGAAAAGAGACATTTTTCCACATATTTACTAGAAAATCTTGTTTAAAACGTGGGATAATGCAAGAAAAGATACATTTTTCCATATAATTACTAGAAAATCTTGTTAAAAACGAGGTAATATGCCAGAAAAGAGACATTTTTCTACATAATTACGAGAGAATCTTGTAAAAAACGAGGAATAATGCCAGAAAAGATAAATTTTTCCAAATAATTAGGGGAAAATCTTGTTAAAAACGAGGTAATATGCCAGAAAAGAGACATTTTTAAATATACGAGATAAAATGCCAGAAAAGTGACCTTTTTCCATATAATTACGGGAAAATCTTGTTAAAAACGAGGGATAATGCCAAAAAAGATACATTTTTCCATATAATTAGGGGAAAATCTTGTTAAAAGCGAGGTAATATGCAAGAAAAGAGACATTTTTCTACATAATTATGAGAAAATCTTGTAAAAAACGAGGTAGTATGCCAGAAAAGAGACATTTTTAAATATACGAGGTAAAATTCAAGAAAAGAGAAATTTTTCCACACAATTACGGGAAAATCTTGTTAAAAACGAGGGATAATGCCAAAAAAGATACATTTTTCCATATAATTAGGGTTAAATCTTGTTCAAAACGAGGTTATATGCCAGAAAAGAGACATTTTTAAATATACGAGGTAAAATGCCAGAAAAGAGAAATTTTTCCAAATAATAACGAGAAATTCTTGTTAAAAACGAGGGATAATGCCAGAAAAGATACATTTTTCCATATAATTAGGAGAAAATCTTATTAAAAACGAGGTAATATGCCAGAAAAGAAACATTTTTCTACATAATTACGAGAAAATCTTGTAAAAAACGAGGAATAATGCCAGAAAAGATAAATTTTTCCATATAATTACGGGAAAATCTTGTTAAAAACGAGGTAATATGCCAGAAAAGAGACATTTTTAAATATACGAGGTAAAATGCCAGAAAAGAGACATTTTTCCACATAATTACGGGAAAATCTTGTTAAAAACGAGGGATAATGCCAAAAAAGATACATTTTTCCATATAATTACGGGAAAATCTTGTTAAAAACGAGGTAACATGCCAGAAAAGAGACATTTTTAAATATACGAGGTAAAATGCCAGAAAAGAGACATTTTTCCACATAATTACGTGAAAATCTTGTTAAAAACGAGGGATAATGCCAGAAAAGATACATTTTTTCATATAACTAGAAGTAAATCTTGTTAAAAACGAGGTAATATTCCAGAAAAGAGACATTTTTCTACATAATTACGAGAAAATCTTGTAAAAAACGAGGAATAATGCCAGAAAAGATAAATTTTACCATATAATTACGGGAAAATCTTATTAAAAACGAGGTAATATGCCAGAAAAGAGACATTTTTAAATATACGAGGTAAAATGCCAGAAAAGAGACATTTTTCCACATATTTACGAGAAAATCTTCTTTAAAACGTGGGATAATGCAAGAAAATATACATTTTTCCATATAATTACTAGAAAATCTTGTTAAAAACGAGGTAATATGCCAGAAAAGAGACATTTTTCTACATAATTACGAGAGAATCTTGTAAAAAACGAGTAATAATGCCAGAAAAGATAAATTTTACCGTATAATTACGGGAAAATCTTATTAAAAACGAGGTAATATGCCAGAAAAGAGACATTTTTAAATATACGAGGTAAAATGCCAGAAAAGAGACATTTTTCCACATATTTACGAGAAAATCTTGTTTAAAACGTGGGATAATGCCAGAAAAGAGACATTTTTCCACATAAATACGTGAAAATCTTGTTAAAAACGAGGGATAATGCCAGAAAAGATACATTTTTTCATATAACTAGAAGTAAATCTTGTTAAAAACGAGGTCAAATGCCAGAAAAGAGACATTTTTCTACATAATTACGAGAAAATCTTGTAAAAATCGAGGAATAATGCCAGAAAAGATAAATTTTACCATATAATTACGGGAAAATCTTATTAAAAACGAGGTAATATGCCAGAAAAGAGACATTTTTAAATATACGAGGTAAAATGCCAGAAAAGAGACATTTTTCCACATATTTACGAGAAAATCTTGTTTAAAACGTGGGATAATGCAAGAAAAGATACATTTTTCCATATAATTACTAGAAAATCTTGTTAAAAACGAGGTAATATGCCAGAAAAGAGACATTTTTCTACATAATTACGAGAGTATCTTGTAAAAAACGAGGAATAATGCCAGAAAAGATACATTTTACCATATAATTACGGGAAAATCTTATTAAAAACGAGGTAATATGCCAGAAAAGAGACATTTTTAAATATACGAGGTAAACTGCCAGAAAAGAGACATTTTTCATCATATTTACGAGAAAATCTTGTTTAAAACGTGGGATAATGCCAGAAAAGAGACATTTTTCCACATAATTACGTGAAAATCTTGTTAAAAACGAGGGATAATGCCAGAAAAGATACATTTTTTCATATAACTAGAAGTAAATCTTGTTAAAAACGAGGTAATATTCCAGAAAAGAGACATTTTTCTACATAATTACGAGAGAATCTTGTAAAAAACGAGGAATAATGCCAGAAAAGATAAATTTTTCCAAATAATTAGGGGAAAATCTTATTAAAAACGAGGTAATATGCCAGAAAAGAGACATTTTTAAATATACGAGGTAAAATGCCAGAAAAGAGACATTTTTCCACATATTTACTAGAAAATCTTGTTTAAAACGTGGGATAATGCAAGAAATGATACATTTTTCAATATAATTACTAGAAAATCTTGTTAAAAACGAGGTAATATGCCAGAAAAGAGACATTTTTCTACATAATTACGAGAGAATCTTGTAAAAAACGAGGAATAATGCCAGAAAAGATAAATTTTTCTAAATAATTAGGGGAAAATCTTGTTAAAAACGAGGTAATATGCCAGAAAAGAGACATTTTTAAATATACGAGATAATTTCCAGAAAAGAGACATTTTTCCACATAATTACGGGAAAATCTTGTTAAAAACGAGGGATAATACCTAAAAAGATACATTTTTCCATATAATTAGGGGAAAATCTTGTTTAAAACGAGGTTATATGCCAGAAAAGAGACATTTTTAAATATACGAGGTAAAATGCCAGAAAAGAGAAATTTTTCCACACAATTACGGGAAAATCTTGTTAAAAACGAGGGATAATGCCAAAAAAGATACATTTTTCCATATAATTAGGGTAAAATCTTGTTTAAAACGAGGTTATATGCCAGAAAAGAGAAATTTTTCCAAATAATAACGAGAAATTCTTGTTAAAAACGAGGGATAATGCCAGAAAAGATACATTTTACCATATAATTAGGAGAAAATCTTATTAAAAACGAGGTAATATGTGTGGGATAATGCAAGAAAAGATACATTTTTCCATATAATTACTAGAAAATCTTGTTAAAAACGAGGTAATATGCCAGAAAAGAGACATTTTTCTAAATAATTACGAGAGAATCTTGTAAAAAACGAGGAATAATGCCAGAAAAGATAAATTTTTCCAAATAATTAGGGGAAAATCTTGTTAAAAACGAGGTAGTATGCGAGAAAAGAGACATTTTTAAATATACGAGATAAAATGCCAGAAAAGAGACATTTTTCCACATAATTACGGGAAAATCTTGTTAAAAACGAGGGATAATGCCAAAAAAGATACATTTTTCCATATAATTAGGGGAAAATCTTGTTAAAAGCGAGGTAATATGCCAGAAAAGAGACATTTTTCTACATAATTATGAGAAAATCTTGTAAAAAACGAGGTAGTATGCCAGAAAAGAGACATTTTTAAATATACGAGGTAAAATTCAAGAAAAGAGGAATTTTTCCACATAATTACGAGAAAATCTTGTTAAAAACGAGGGATAATGCCAAAAAAGATACATTTTTCCATATAATTAGGGTAAAATCTTGTTTAAAACGAGGTTATATGCCAGAAAAGAGACATTTTCAAATATACAAGGTAAAATGCCAGGAAAGACAAATTTTTCCAAATAATAACGAGAAATTCTTGTTAAAAACGAGGGATAATGCCAGAAAAGATACATTTTTCCATATAATTAGGAGAAAATCTTATTAAAAACGAGGTAATATGCCAGAAAAGAAACATTTTTCTAAATAATTACGAGAAAATCTTGTAAAAAACGAGGAATAATGCCAGAAAAGATAAATTTTTCCATATAATTACGGGAAAATCTTGTTAAAAACGAAAAGAGACATTTTTAAATATACGAGGTAAAATGTCAGAAAAGAGACATTTTTCAACATAATTACGGGAAAATCTTGTTAAAAACGAGGGATAATGCCAAAAAAAATACATTTTTCCATATAATTACGGGAAAATCTTGTTAAAAACGAGGTAATATGCCAGAAAAGAGACATTTTTAAATATACGAGGTAAAATGCCAGAAAAGAGACATTTTTCCACATAATTACGTGAAAATCTTGTTAAAAACGAGGGATAATGCCAGAAAAGATACATTTTTTCATATAACTAGAAGTAAATCTTGTTAAAAACGAGGTAATATGCCAGAAAAGAGACATTTTTCTACATAATTACGAGAAAATCTTGTAAAAAACGAGGAATAATGCCAGAAAAGATAAATTTTACCATATAATTACGGGAAAATCTTATTAAAAACGAGGTAATATGCCAGAAAAGAGACATATTTAAATATACGAGGTAAAATGCCAGAAAAGAGACATTTTTCTACATATTTACCAGAAAATCTTGTTTAAAACGTGGGATAATGCAAGAAAAGATACATTTTTCCATATAATTACTAGAAAATTTTGTTAAAAACGAGGTAATATGCCAGAAAAGAGACATTTTTCTACATAATTACGAAAGAATCTTGTAAAAAACGAGGAATAATGCCAGAAAAGATAAATTTTTCCAAATAATTAGGGGAAAATCTTGTTAAAAACGAGGTAGTATGCCAGAAAAGAGACATTTTTAAATATACGAGATAAAATGCCAGAAAAGAGACATTTTTCCACATAATTACGGGAAAATCTTGTTAAAAACAAGGGATAATGCCAAAAAAGATACATTTTTCCATATAATTTGGGTAAAATCTTGTTTAAAACGAGGTTATATGCCAGAAAAGAGACATTTTTAAATATACGAGGTAAAATGCCAGAAAAGACAAATTTTTCCAAATAATATCGAGAAATTCTTGTTAAAAACGAGGGATAATGCCAGAAAAGATAAATTTTTCCATATAATTACGGGAAAATCTTAATAAAAACGAGGTAATATGCCAGAAAAGAGACATTTTTAAATATACGAGGTAAAATGCCAGAAAAGAGACATTTTTCCACATAATTACGTGAGAATCTTGTTAAAAACGAGGGATAATGCCAGAAAAGATACATTTTTTCATATAACTAGAAGTAAATCTTGTTAAAAACGAGGTAATATTCCAGAAAAGAGACATTTTTCTACATAATTACGAGAAAATCTTGTAAAAAACGAGGAATAATGCCAGAAAAGATAAATTTTACCATATAATTACGGGAAAATCTTATTAAAAACGAGGTAATATGCCAGAAAAGAGACATTTTTAAATATACGAGGTAAAATGCCAGAAAAGAGACATTTTTCCACATATTTACTAGAAAATCTTGTTTAAAACGTGGGATAATGCAAGAAAAGATACATTTTTCCTTATAATTACTAGAAAACCTTGTTAAAAACGAGGTAATATGCCAGAAAAGAGACATTTTTCTACATAATTACGAGAGAATCTTGTAAAAAACGAGGAATAATGCCAGAAAAGATAAATTTTTCCAAATAATTAGGGGAAAATCTTGTTAAAAACGAGGTAATATGCCAGAAAAGAGACATTTTTAAATATACGAGATAAAATGCCAGAAAAGAGACATTTTTCCACATAATTACGGGAAAATCTTGTTAAAAACGAGGGATAATGCCAAAAAAGATACATTTTTCCATATAATTAGGGGAAAATCTTGTTAAAAGCGAGGTAATATGCCAGAAAAGAGACATTTTTCTACATATTTATGAGAAAATCTTGTAAAAAACGAGGTAGTATGCCAGAAAAGAGACATTTTTAAATATACGAGGTAAAATTCAAGAAAAGAGAAATTTTTCCACACAATTACGGGTAAATCTTGTTAAAAACGAGGGATAATGCCAAAAAAGATACATTTTTCCATATAATTAGGGTAAAATCTTGTTTAAAACGAGGTTATATGCCTGAAAAGAGACATTTTTAAATATACGAGGTAAAATGCCAGAAAAGAGAAATTTTTCCAAATAATAACGAGAAATTCTTGTTAAAAACGAGGGATAATGCCAGAAAAGATACATTTTTCCATATAATTAGGAGAAAATCTTATTAAAAACGAGGTAATATGCCAGAAAAGAAACATTTTTCTACATAATTACGAGAAAATCTTGTAAAAAACGAGAAATAATGCCAGAAAAGATAAATTTTTCAATATAATTACGGGAAAATCTTGTTAAAAACGAGGTAATATGCCAGAAAAGAGACATTTTTAAATATACGAGGAAAAATGCCAGAAAAGAGACATTTTTCCACATAATTACGGGAAAATCTTGTTTAAAACGAAGGATAATGCCAAAAAAGATACATTTTTCCATATAATTACGGGAAAATCTTGTTAAAAACGAGGTAATATGCCAGAAAAGAGACATTTTTAAATATACGAGGTAAAATGCCAGAAAAGAGACATTTTTCCACATAATTACGTGAAAATCTTGTTAAAAACGAGGGATAATGCCAGAAAAGATACATTTTTTCATATAACTAGAAGTAAATCTTGTTAAAACGAGGTAATATTCCAGAAAAGAGACATTTTTCTACATAATTACGAGAAAATCTTGTAAAAAACGAGGAATAATGCCAGAAAAGATAAATTTTACCATATAATTACGGGAAAATCTTATTAAAAAACGAGGTAATATGCCAGAAAAGAGACATTTTTAAATATACGAGGTAAAATGCCAGAAAAGAGACATTTTTCCACATATTTACGAGAAAATCTTGTTTAAAACGTGGGATAATGCAAGAAAAGATACATTTTTACCATATAATTACTAGAAAATCTTGTTAAAAACGAGGTAATATGCCAGAAAAGAGACATTTTACTACATAATTACGAGAGAATCTTGTAAAAAACGAGGAATAATGCCAGAAAAGATAAATTTTTCCAAATAATTAGGGGAAAATCTTGTTAAAAACGAGGTAGTATGCCAGAAAAGAGACATTTTTAAATATACGAGATAAATGCCAGAAAAGAGACATTTTTCCACATAATTACGGAAAAATCTTGTTAAAAACGAGGGATAATGCCAAAAAAGATAAATTTTTCCATATTTTTAGGGGAAAATCTTGTTAAAAACGAGGTAATATGCAAAAAAGAGACATTTTCTACATAATTATGAGAAAATCTTGTAAAAAAACGAGGTAGTATTCCAGAAAAGAGACATTTTTAAATATACGAGGTAAAATTCAAGAAAAGAGAAATTTTTCCACATAATTACGGGAAAATCTTGTTAAAAACGAGGGATAATGCCAAAAAAGATACATTTTTTCCATATAATTAGGGTAAAATCTTGTTTAAAACGAGGTTATATGCCAGAAAAGAGACATTTTTAAATATACGAGGTAAAATGACAGAAAAGAGTAATTTTTCCAAATAATAACGAGAAATTCTTGTTAAAAACGAGGGATAATGCCAGAAAAGATACATTTTTCCATATAATTAGGAGAAAATCTTATTAAAAACGAGGTAATATGCCAGAAAAGAAACATTTTTCTACATAATTACGAGAAAATCTTGTAAAAAACGAGGAATAATTCCAGAAAAGATAAATTTTTCCATATAATTACGGGAAAATCTTGTTAAAATCGAGGTAATATGCCAGAAAGATGACATTTTTAAACATACGAGGTAAAATGCAGAAAACAGACATTTTTCCACATAATTACGGGAAAATCTTGTTAAAAACGAGGGATAATGCCAAAAAAGATACATTTTTCCATATAATTACGGGAAAATCTTGTTAAAAACGAGGTAATATGCCAGAAAAGAGACATTTTTAAATATACGAGGTAAAATGCCAGAAAAGAGACATTTTTTCACATAATTACGGGAAAATCTTGTCAAAAACGAGGGATAATGCCAGAAAAGATACATTTTGTCATATAACTAGAAGTTAATCTTGTTAAAAACGAGGTAATATTCCAGAAAAGAGACATTTTTCTTCATAATTACGAGAAAATCTTGTAAAAAACGAGGAATAATGCCAGAAAAGATAAATTTTTCAATATTATTAGGGAAAATCTTGTTAAAAACGAGGAAGTATGCCAGAAAAGAGACATTTTTAAATAAACGAGATGAAGTACCAGAAAACAGATATTTTCCCACATAATTACGAGAAAATCTTGTTTAAAACGAGGGATAATGCAAGAAATCATACATTTTTTCATATAATTAGGTGAAAATCTTGTTAAAAAAGAGGTAATATGCCAGAAAAGAGACATTTTTCTACATAATTATGAGAAAATCTTGTAAAAAACGAGGAATAATGCCAGAAAAGATAAATTTTACCATATAATTACGGGAAAATCTTATTAAAAACGAGGATATATGCCAGAAAAGAGACAATTTTAAATATACGAGGTAAAATGCCAGAAAAGAGACATTTTTCCACATATTTACGGGAAAATCTTGTTTAAAACGTGGGATAATGCAAGAAAAGATACATTTTTCCATATAATTACTAGAAAATCTTGTTAAAAACGAGGTAATATGCCAGAAAAGAGACATTTTTCTACATAATTACGAGAGAATCTTGTAAAAAGCGAGGACTAATGCCAGAAAGATAAAATTTTTCCAAATAATTAGGGGAAAATCTTGTTAAAAACGAGGTAGTTTGCCAGAAAAGAGACATTTTTAAATATACGAGATAAAATTCCAGAAAAGAGACATTTTTCCACATAATTACGGGAAAATCTTGTTAAAAACGAGGGATAATGCCAAAAAAGATACATTTTTCCATATAATTAGGGGAAAATCTTGTTAAAAGCGAGGTAATATGCCAGAAAAGTTACATTTTTCTACATAATTATGAGAAAATCTTGTAAAAAACGAGGTAGTATGCCAGAAAAGAGACATTTTTAAATATACGAGGTAAAATTCAAGAAAAGAGAAATGTTTCCACATAATTACGGGAATATCTTGTTAAAAACGAGGGATAATGCCAAAAAAGATACATTTTTCCATATAATTAGGGTAAAATCTTGTTTAAAACGAGGTTATATGCCAGAAAGAGACATTTTTAATATACGAGGTAAAATGCCAGAAAAGAGAAATTTTTCCAAATAATAACGAGAAATTCTTGTTAAAAACGAGGGATAATGCCAGAAAAGATACATTTTTCCATATAATTAGGAGAAAATCTTATTAAAAACGAGGTAATATGCCAGAAAAGAAACATTTTTCTACATAGTTACGAGAAAATCTTGTAAAAAACGAGGAATAATGCCAGAAAAGATAAATTTTTCCATATAATTACGGGAAAATCTTGTTAAAAACGAGGTAATATGCCAGAAAAAAAACATTTTTAAATATACGAGGTAAAATGCCAGAAAAGAGACATTTTTCCACATAATTACGGGAAAATCTTGTTAAAAACGAGGGATAATGCCAAAAAAGATACATTTTTCCATATAATTACGGGAAAATCTTGTTAAAAACGAGGTAATATGCCAGAAAAGAGACATTTTTAAATATACGAGGTAAAATGCCAGAAAAGAGACATTTTTCCACATAATTACGTGAAAATCTTGTTAAAAACGAGGATAATGCCAGAAAAGATACATTTTTTTCATAACTAGAAGTAAATCTTGTTAAAAACGAGGAAATATTCCAGAAAAGAGACATTTTTTTACATAATTACGAGAAAATCTTGTAAAAATCGAGGAATATTGCCAGAAAAGAGACATTTTTCTACATAACTACGAGAAAATTGTGTAAAAAACGAGGAATAATGCCAGAAAAGATAAATTTTACCATATAATTACGGGAAAATCTTATAAAAACGAGGTAATTTGCCAGAAAAGAAACATTTTTCTACATAATTACGAGAAAATCTTGTAAAAACGAGGAATAATTCCAGAAAAGATAAATTTTTCCATATAATTACGGGAAAATCTTGTTAAAAACGAGGTAATATGCCAGAAAAGAGACATTTTTAAATATACGAGGTAAAATGCCAGAAAAGAGACATTTTTCCACATAATTACGGGGAAATCTTGTTAAAAACGAGGGATAATGCCAAAAAAGGTACATTTTTCCATATAATTACGGGAAAATCTTGTTAAAAACGAGGTAATATGCCAGAAAAGAGGACATTTTTAAATATACGAGGTAAAATGCCAGAAAAGAGACATTTTTCCACATAATTACAGGAAAATCTTGTTAAAAACGAGGGATAATGCCAGAAAAGATACATTTTTTCATATAACTAGAAGTAAATCTTGTTAAAAACGAGGTAATATTCCAGAAAAGAGACATTTTTCTACATAATTACGAGAAAATCTTGTATAAAACGAGGAATAATGCCAGAAAAGATAAATTTTTCAATATAATTTGGGGAAAATCTTGTTAAAAACGAGGTAGTATGCCAGAAAAGAGACATTTTTAAATAAACGAGGTGAAGTACCAGAAAACAGACATGTTCCCACATAATTACGAGAAAATCTTGTTTAAAACGAGGGATAATGCAAGAAATCATACATTTTTTCATATAATTAGGTGAAAATCTTGTTAAAAACGAGGTAATATGCCAGAAAAGAGACATTTTTCTACATAATTATGAGAAAATCTTGTAAAAAACGAGGAATAATGCCAGAAAAGATTAATTTTACCATATAATTACGGGAAAATCTTATTAAAAACGAGGATATATGCCAGAAAAGAGACATTTTTAAATATACGAGGTAAAATGCCAGAAAAGAGACATTTTTCCATATATTGACGAGAAAATCTTGTTTAAAACGTGGGATAATGCAAGAAAAGATACATTTTTCCATATAATTACTAGAAAATCTTGTTAAAAACGAGGTAATATGCCAGAAAAGAGACATTTTTCTACATAATTACGAGAGAATCTTGTAAAAAACGAGGAATAATAACAGAAAAGATAAATTTTTCCAAATAATTAGGGGAAAATCTTGTTAAAAACGAGGTGGTATGCCAGAAAAGAGACATTTTTAAACATACGAGATAAAATGCCAGAAAAGAGACATTTTTCCACATAATTACGGGAAAATCTTGTTAAAAACGAGGGATAATGCCAAAAAAGATACAATTTTCCATATAATTAGGGGAAAATCTTGTTAAAAACGAGGTAATATGCCAGAAAAGAGACATTTTTCTACATAATTATGAGAAAATCTTGTAAAAAACTAGGTAGTATGCCAGAAAAGAGACATTTTTAAATATACGAGATAAAATTCAAGAAAAGAGAAATTTTTCCACATAATTACGGGAAAATCTTGTTAAAAACGAGGGATAATGCCAAAAAAGATACATTTTTCCATATAATTAGGGTAAAATCTTGTTTAAAACGAGGTGATATGCCAGAAAAGAGACATTTTTAAATATACGAGGTAAAATGCCAGAAAAGAGAAATTTTTCCAAATACTAACGAGAAATTCTTGTTAAAAACGAGGGATAATGCCAAAAAAGATACATTTATTCATATAATTAGGAGAAAATCTTATTAAAAACAAGGTAATATGCCAGAAAAGAAACATTTTTCTACATAATTACGAGAAAATCTTGTAAAAAACGAGGAATAATTCCAGAAAAGATAAATTTTTCCATATAATTACGGGAAAATCTTGTTAAAAACGAGGTAATATGCCAGAAAAGAGACATTTTTAAATATACGAGGTAAAATGCCAGAAAAGAGACATTTTTCCACATAATTACGGGAAAATCTTGTTAAAAACGAGGGATAATGCCAAAAAAGATACATTTTTCCATATAATTAGGGGAAAATCTTGTTAAAAACGAGGTAATATGCCAGAAAAGAGACATTTTTAAATATACGAGGTAAAATGCCAGAAAAGAGACATTTTTCCACATAATTACAGGAAAATCTTGTCAAAAACGAGGGATAATGCCAGAAAAGATACATTTTTTCATATAACTAGAAGTAAATCTTGTTAAAAACGAGGTAATATTCCAGAAAAGAGACATTTTTCTACATAATTACGAGAAAATCTTGTAAAAAACGAGGAATAATGCCAGAAAAGATAAATTTTTCAATATAATTAGGGGAAAATCTTGTTAAAAACGAGGTAGTATGCCAGAAAAGAGACATTTTTAAATAAACGAGGTGAAGTACCAGAAAACAGACCTTTTCCCACATAATTACGAAAAAATCTTGTTTAAAACGAGGAATAATGTAAGAAATCATACAATTTTTCATATAATTAGGTGAAAATCTTGTTATAAACGAGGTAATATGCCAGAAAAGAGACATTTTTCTACATAATTATGAGAAAATCTTGTTAAAAACGAGGAATAATGCCAGAAAAGATAAATTTTACCATATAATTACGGGAAAATCTTATTAAAAACGAGGATATATGCCAGAAAAGAGACATTTTTAAATATACGAGGTAAAATGCCAGAAAAGAGACATTTTTCCACATATTTACGAGAAAATCTTGTTTAAAACGTGGGATAATGCAAGAAAAGATACATTTTTCCATATAATTACTAGAAAATCTTGTTAAAAACGAGGTAATATGCCAGAAAAGAGACATTTTTCTACATAATTACGAGAGAATCTTGTAAAAAGCGAGGAATAATGCCAGAAAAGATAAATTTTTCCAAATAATTAGGGGAAAATCTTGTTAAAAACGAGGAAGTATGCCAGAAAAGAGACATTTTTAAATATACGATATAAAATGCCAGAAAAGAGACATTTTTCCACATAATTACGGGAAAATCTTGTTAAAAACGAGGGATAATGCCAAAAAAGACAAATTTTTCCATATAATTAGGGGAAAATCTTGTTAAAAGCGAGGTAATATGCCAGAAAAGAGACATTTTTCTACATAATTATGAGAAAATCTTGTAAAAAACGAGGTAGTACGCCAGAAAAGAGACATTTTTAAATATACGAGGTAAAATTCAAGAAAAGAGACATTTTCCCACATAATTACGGGAAAATCTTGTTTAAAACGAGGAATAATGCAAGAAATCATACATTTTTTCATATAATTAGGTGAAAATCTTGTTAAAAACGAGGTAATATGCCAGAAAAGAGACATTTTTAAATATACGAGGTAAAATGCCAGAAAAGAGACATTTTTTCAAATAATTACGGGAAAATCTTGTTAAAAACGAGGGATAATGCCAGAAAAGATACATTTTTTCATATAACTAGAAGTAAATCTTGTTAAAAACGAGGTAATATTCCAGAAAAGAGACATTTTTCTACATAATTACGAGAAAATCTTGTAAAAAACGAGGAATAATTCCAGAAAAGATAAATTTTTCCATATAATTACGGGAAAATCATGTTAAAAACGAGGTAATATGCCAGAAAAGAGACATTTTTAAATATACGAGGTAAAATGCCAGAAAAGAGACATTTTCCCACATAATTACGGGGAAATCTTGTTAAAAACGAGGGATAATGCCAAAAAAGGTACATTTTTCTATATAATTACGGGAAAATCTTGTTAAAAACGAGGTAATATGCCAGAAAAGAGACATTTTTAAATATACGAGGTAAAATGCCAGAAAAGAGACATTTTTCCACATAATTACGGGAAAATCTTGTTAAAAACGAGGGATAATGCCAGAAAAGATACATTTTTTCATATAACTAGAAGTAAATCTTGTTAAAAACGAGGTAATATTCCAGAAAAGAGACATTTTTCTACATAATTACGAGAAAATCTTGTATAAAACGAGGAATAATGCCAGAAAAGATAAATTTTTCAATATAATTAGGGGAAAATCTTGTTAAAAACGAGGTAGTATGCCAGAAAAGAGACATTTTTAAATAAACGAGGTGAAATACCAGAAAACAGACATTTTCCCACATAATTACGAGAAAATCTTGTTTAAAACGAGGGATAATGCAAGAAATCATACATTTTTTCATATAATTAGGTGAAAATCTTGTTAAAAACGAGGTAGTATGCCAGAAAAGAGACATTTTTAAATATACGAGGTAAAATTCAAGAAAAGGGAAATTTTTCCACATAATTACGGGAAAATCTTGTTAAAAACGAGGGATAATGCCAAAAAAGATACATTTTTCCATATAATTAGGGTAAAATCTTGTTTAAAACGAGGTGATATGCCAGAAAAGAGACATTTTTAAATATACGAGGTAAAATGCCAGAAGAGAGAAATTTTTCCAAATAATAACAAGAAATTCTTGTTAAAAACGATTGATAATGCCAGAAAAGATACATTTTTCCATATAATTAGGAGAAAATCTTATTAAAAACGAGGTAATATGCCAGAAAAGAGACATTTTTAAATATACGAGGTAAAATGCCAGAAAAGAGACATTTTTCCACATAATTACGGGAAAATCTTGTCAAAAACGAGGGATTATGCCAGAAAAGATACATTTTTTCATAAGTAAATCTTGTTAAAAACGAGGTAATATTCCAGAAAAGAGACATTTTTCTACATAATTACGAGAAAATCTTGTAAAAAACGAGGAATAATGCCAGAAAAGATAAATTTTACCATATAATTACGGGAAAATCTTATTAAAAACGAGGTAATATGCCAGAAAAGAGACATTTTTAAATATACGAGGTAAAATGCCAGAAAAGAGACATTTTTCCACATATTTACGAGAAAATCTTGTTTAAAACGTGGGATAATGCAAGAAAAGATACATTTTTCCATATAATTACTAGAAAATCTTGTTAAAAACGAGGTAATATGCCAGAAAAGAGACAGTTTTCTACATAATTACGAGAGAATCTTGTAAAAAACGAGGAATAATAACAGAAAAGATAAATTTTTCCAAATAATTAGGGGAAAATCTTGTTAAAAACGAGGTAGTATGCCAGAAAAGAGACATTTTTAAATATACGAGGTAAAATGCACGAAAAGAGACATTTTCCCACATAATTACGAGAAAATCTTGTTTAAAACGAGGAATAATGCAAGAAATCATACATTTTTTCATATAATTAGGTGAAAATCTTGTTAAAAACGAGGTAATATGCCAGGAAAGAGACATTTTTCTACATAATTATGAAAAAATCTTGTAAAAAACGAGGAATAATGCCAGAAAAGATAAATTTTACCATATAATTACGGGAAAATCTTATTAAAAACGAGGATATATGCCAGAAAAGAGACATTTTTAAATATACGAGGTAAAATGCCAGAAAAGAGACATTTTTCCACATATTTACGAGAAAATCTTGTTTAAAACGTGGGATAATGCAAGAAAAGATACATTTTTCCATATAATTATTAGAAAATCTTGTTAAAAACGAGGTAATATGCCAGAAAAGAGACATTTTTCTACATAATTACGAGAGAATCTTGTAAAAAGCGAGGAATAATGCCAGAAAAGATAAATTTTTCCAAATAATTAGGGGAAAATCTTGTTAAAAACGAGGTAGTATGCCAGAAAAGAGACATTTTTAAATATACGAGATAAAATGCCAGAAAAGAGACATTTTTCCACATAATTACGGGAAAATCTTGTTAAAAACGAGGGATAATGCCAAAAAAGACACATTTTTCCATATAATTAGGGGAAAATCTTGTTTAAAGCGAGGTAATATGCCAGAAAAGAGACATTTTTCTACATAATTATGAGAAAATCTTGTAAAAAACGAGGTAGTATGCCAGAAAAGAGACATTTTTAAATATACGAGGTAAAATTCAAGAAAAGTGAAATTTTTCCACATAATTACTGGAAAATCTTGTTAAAAACGAGGGATAATGCCAAAAAAGATACATTTTTCCATATAATTAGGGTAAAATCTTGTTAAAAACGAGGTAATATGCCAGAAAAGAGACATTTTTAAATATACGAGGTAAAATGCCAGAAAAGAGACATTTTTCCACATAATTACGTGAAAATCTTGTTAAAAACGAGGGATTATGCCAGAAAAGATACATTTTTTCATATAACTAGAAGTAAATCTTGTTAAAAACGAGGTAATATTCCAGAAAAGAGACATTTTTCTACATAATTACGAGAAAATCTTGTAAAAAACGAGGAATAATGCCAGAAAAGATAAATTTTACCATATAATTACGGGAAAATCTTATTAAAAACGAGGTAATATGCCAGAAAAGAGACATTTTTAAATATACGAGGTAAAATGCCAGAAAAGAGACATTTTTCCACATATTTACGAGAAAATCTTGTTTAAAACGTGGGATAATGCAAGAAAAGATACATTTTTCCATATAATTACTAGAAAATCTTGTTAAAAACGAGGTAATATGCCAGAAAAGAGACATTTTTCTACATAATTACGAGAGAATCTTGTAAAAAACGAGGAATAATGCCAGAAAAGATAAATTTTACCATATAATTACGGGAAAATCTTATTAAAAACGAGGTAATATGCCAGAAAAGAGACATTTTTAAATATACGAGGTAAAATGCCAGAAAAAAAACATTTTTCCACATAGTTACGAGAAAATCTTGTTTAAATCGTGAGATAATGCCAGAAAAGAGACATTTTTCCACATAATTACGTGAAAATATTGTTAAAAACGAGGGATAATGCCAGAAAAGATACATTTTTTCATATAATAATAATAAACAGTATTAAAGGCCATTATTGGCCCCTTACTGAGTCAACAACCCGGCTCCATCGGTTTCGATCCTGAGCATGGTCTTCATACTGTCTAAGACAATCTGAAGAGGCCAAGTCGTTCTCTACATCGTGGAGCCATCGTCGCCGGCAACGACCTCTGCGCCTACCATATGGTGGCTCTCCTTTCAGAGATCGCTGCACAATTCGTTCCGGATCAGCACGCAGAACGTGACCGAGCCAGCGTACTCGCTGAGATCTTATTTCATGTACAATATCGGGGATCTTCATCAGATCTCTGATCTCGATATTGTACAGAGCTCGGTAGGTACCATCTATTTCGCGTTTTGGGCCGTAGATCACACGCATGACTCTTCTCTCAAATGTTAGGAGCCATCTCTCGTATTCATCCGTCAGCGCCCAACTTTCACATCCAAACATAACAACGGGCCTGATCAACGCTTTGTAAAGCTTCAGTTTCACGGCACTTGATAAGTGTTTAGATTTTAGCAGTGGCCTTAGAGGATACAGAGAACGACTGCCAGCTGCCAGCCGCACTTTAATATCCTCACCCACACTGTTATCGTGAGTGATAAGAGAACCCAAATATTTGAACCTCCTCACTCCCTCAAACGTGTGGTGGCCACTACTAAAATCTGGTGTGCCACTGTCCCTAAAACCAGAGATCAGGTATTTCGTTTTGGACTCATTGATCTGAAGTCCAACAGAAGCTGAAAACTCTACAAGCGGATCAAGTATTTCTTTCACTCCGTTGCTATTCAGTCCAATCACGCATATGTCATCTGCATATGCAAGCACCTGATTGGACTGGCGCTGCGGTGTTTTAGTTTTACGAAAGATGTACTCCAACATGAGATTAAAGAGTATCGGGGACAGAGCATCTCCCTGCCGAACACCCGAGTTAACTACAAAACTTGTCGATAGCCTGTTCTCAACTTTAACACAGCATTGAGACTGCGTCACTGTCATCCTACATAGTCGTACCAGTTTTGTTGGCATTCCTAGGTATTCCAGGGCAGACCATAGACTCTCTCGATTGATCGAGTCATAGGCCTGCCGGAAATCCAGGAACACCTGATGTACGGGGATGGATGTCTCATAATATTTAGATAGAATCATCCGCAGCGAAAAGACCTGATCGGTGACTGATCGATTCGGACGAAATCCTCCTTGATAGTCACCAACCAAGCCCTCCGCCAGAGGAGTGATTCTATCCAATACAATGTATGACAGTAACTTGTAAGCTGTGCAAAGGAGAGCTATACCGCGATAATTCTCACACTTCAAGCGGTCTCCCTTCTTGAAGATGGGGCATATCGCGGCCACTTTCCATTCGTCAGGCATAACTTCGGTTCGCCATACTAATCGAATAAGGTCGAAAAGACAGTTCAACAAAGTATCCCCTCCGAATATCAAGAGCTCCGAATTAATGCAGTCAACTCCAGGTGCACGGTTTCGTTTCAATCTCTGCATGGCTTTAGTGAATTCCTCATGGGATGGCTCCTCAGTGCAAATCTCCGCAGTCTGTATTAGAGGTGGCTCAACAACAGTCTGTGACGCATGATGGACATCAAGCAGGTCAGTAAAGTGTCCACTCCATGCGTCAAGTACTGCGTCGATGTTGACACAGAGGTTTCCATCCCGGTCCCGAATGGCGGTTGACGTAGGCCTGAAAGTATGGTTCAGTCCAGTAATTCCTTTAAAGAGATTACGCGAACTGCGCTCATTACTGAGTTGTTGTACTTTCAGAACCTCGGCCTTCCACCATTCTCGCTTCTTCCGTCTACAAATCCGCTTAGCTGCCCTTCTTGCAAGAGCAGCCTTGTTTTTCCTCGCGATTGTGAGACGTTGTTGCACTTCATTATGGGCTATATTTTGTTGCTCAACTGCAAGACGACACTCGTCATCAAACCAATCATTCTTGGGTCTGACTTTCACTATACCTAAAGTCTGTTGAGCAGCACTGACAACCGAAGTTTTCAGTACCCCCCAGACAGAGTTCACGCAGTCAGACTCGTAATTAGCTTCATTAATGTTGTCGCTGACAAGATCCTGATATCGTTTCTTTTGATCTTCATTTATCAGACCTTCACAGTCGAAACGTACCATGCGTTTCGCTGTGTTCCCAGACTTGTACGAAAACTTCCATCGTAGCTTTGCAGCGACCAAATGATGATCGCTGCCTACGTAATTGGTTGCTGACCGATAAGTTCTCACATCCTGAACAACCTGAGCCCGTCCTTTAGAAACTAACACATGGTCAATTTGGCTGCGGGAAGTTCCGCGAGGATGTGTCCATGTCTCAAGATGTATGTGTTTGTGAGGGAAGAATGTGCTTGCTACTCTAAGATCATGAGCAACCGCAAAGTACATCATTCTCTCACCATTATCGGTCGCAGTTTCGTGTCGGGAGTACGGACCTATGTTTTCACACAAGTCGGTCTGATTTCTGCCAGCTCTAGCATTAAAGTCCCCAATTACCATTCTAACATCGTGTTCGGGTATAGATCCCATCAGATCGTCCAAGTCATTGTAAAATGAGTCTTTATCTTGGGGCTGGCTGACCTCTGTGGGCGCATGTACACAAATTATCGACAGGTTAGCTAACTTCATGCGCAAGCGAAGCTTACACAATCGGTTATTAACTGCTTGGAAATCCAAAACAGCGTTCTTTACCTGCGGCCCAAGAAGAAATCCAGCTCCAAGATTTCCGAGGTCATCTCCACTGTAGAACAACGTATAGCCCTGGGACACATGGTCTCCACTTTTAGGCCAGCGAGTTTCTTGAAGAGCAACGAGTTCCAGCCGATACTCCTTCATGCACGTGATTAGGCCCTCTAACGCTCCTGGTTTCCTTAGTGATTGCACGTTCCACGTGCCGATCCTAAATCTCGTGTCCGGGTACTTGAGCGGGGGTCCGGTGTTGTTTTGGCGGTATCCATTTTTCTTTTTGTTGACTTTATAAACACTATATTTTTTTACGGATGCGGGTCGTCAGCCCAGCGATCCAACCGTTTAGTCGCCTCCTACGACAAGCAAAGGATACTGTGGTGGTATTCTTGGGAAACATGTTCGTGCAATTTTGATTTACGAGACATGTGAGTGTCTTCCGACCACAGGGGCCAATTTTCATATAACTAGAAGTAAATCTTGTTAAAAACGAGGTAATATTCCAGAAAAGAGACATTTTTCTACATAATTACGAGAAAATCTTGTAAAAAACGAGGAATAATGCCAGAAAAGATAAATTTTACCATATAATTACGGGAAAATCTTATTAAAAACGAGGTAATATGCCAGAAATGAGACATTTTTAAATATACGAGGTAAAATGCCAGAAAAGAGACATTTTTCCACATATTTACGAGAAAATCTTGTTTAAATCGTGGGATAATGCAAGAAAAGATACATTTTTCCATATAATTACTAGAAAATCTTGTTAAAAACGAGGTAATATGCCAGAAAAGAGACATTTTTCTACATAATTACGAGAGAATCTTGTAAAAAACGAGGAATAATGCCAGAAAAGATAAATTTTTCCAAATAATTAGGGGAAAATCTTGTTAAAAACGAGGTAGTATGCCAGAAAAGAGACATTTTTAAATATACGAGATAAAATGCCAGAAAAGAGACATTTTTCCACATAATTACGGGAAAATCTTGTTAAAAACGAGGGATAATGCCAAAAAAGATACATTTTTCCATATAATTAGGGGAAAATCTTGTAAAAAGCGAGGTAATATGCCAGAAAAGAGACATTTTTCTACATAATTATGAGAAAATCTTGTAAAAAACGAGGTAGTATGCCAGAAAAGAGACATTTTTAAATATACGAGGTAAAATTCAAGAAAAGAGAAATTTTTCCACATAATTACGGGAAAATCTTGTTAAAAACGAGGGATAATGCCAAAAAAGATACATTTTTCCATATAATTAGGGGAAAATCTTGTTAAAAACGAGGTTATATGCCAGAAAAGAGACATTTTTAAATATACGAGGTAAAATGCCAGAAAAAAGAAATTTTTCCAAATAATAACGAGAAATTCTTGTTAAAAACGAGGGATAATGCCAGAAAAGATACATTTTTCCATATAATTAGGAGAAAATCTTATTAAAAACGAGGTAAAATGCCAAAAAAGAAACATTTTTCTACATAATTATGAGAAAATCTTGTAAAAAACGAGGAATAATGCCAGAAAAGATAAATTTTTCCATATAATTACGGGAAAATCTTGTTAAAAACAAGGTAATATGCCAGAAAAGAGACATTTTTAAATATACGAGGTAAAATGCCAGAAAAGAGACATTTTTCCACATAATTACGGGAAAATCTTGTTAAAAACGAGGGATAATGCCAAAAAAGATACATTTTCCATATAATTACGGGAAAATCTTGTTAAAAACGAGGTAATATGCCAGAAAAGAGACATTTTTAAATATACGAGGCTTAATGCCAGAAAAGAGACATTTTTCCACATAATTACGTGAAAATCTTGTTAAAAACGAGGGATTATGCCAGAAAAGATACATTTTTTCATATAACTAGAAGCAAATCTTGTTAAAAACGAGGTAATATTCCAGAAAAGAGACATTTTTCTACATAATTACGAGAAAATCTTGTAAAAAACGAGGAATAATGCCAGAAAAGATAAATTTTACCATATAATTACGGGAAAATCTTATTAAAAACGAGGTAATATGCCAGAAAAGAGACATTTTTAAATATACGAGGTAAAATGCCAGAAAAGAGACATTTTTCCACATATTTACGAGAAAATCTTGTTTAAAACGTGGGATAATGCAAGAAAAGATACATTTTTCCATATAATTACTAGAAAATCTTGTTAAAAACGAGGTAATATGCCAGAAAAGAGACATTTTTCTACATAATTACGAGAGAATCTTGTAAAAAACGAGGAATAATGCCATAAAAGATAAATTTTACCATATAATTACGGGAAAATCTTATTAAAAACGAGGTAATATGCCAGAAAAGAGACATTTTTAAATATACGAGGTAAAATGCCAGAAAAGAGACATTTTTCCACATATTTACGAGAAAATCTTGTTTAAATCGTGGGATAATGCCAGAAAAGAGAAATTTTTCCACATAATTACGTGAAAATATTGTTAAAAACGAGGGATAATGCCAGAAAAGATACATTTTTTCATATAACTAGAAGTAAATCTTGTTAAAAACGAGGTAATATTCCAGAAAAGTGACATTTTTCTACATAATTACGAGAAAATCTTGTAAAAAACGAGGAATAATGCCAGAAAAGATAAATTTTACCATATAATTACGGGAAAATCTTATTAAAAACGAGGTAATATGCCAGAAAAGAGACATTTTTAAATATACGAGGTAAAATGCCAGAAAAGAGACATTTTTCCACATATTTACGAGAAAATCTTGTTTAAAACGTGGGATAATGCAAGAAAAGATACATTTTTCCATATAATTACTAGAAAATCTTGTTAAAAACGAGGTAATATGCCAGAAAAGAGACATTTTTCTACATAATTACGAGAGAATCTTGTAAAAAACGAGGAATAATGCCAGAAAAGATAAATTTTTCCAAATAATTAGGGGAAAATCTTGTTAAAAACGAGGTAGTATGCCAGAAAAGAGACATTTTTAAATATACGAGATAAAATGCGAGAAAAGAGACATTTTTCCACATAATTACGGGAAAATCTTGTTAAAAACGAGGGATAATGCCAAAAAAGATACATTTTTCCATATAATTAGGGGAAAATCTTGTAAAAAGCGAGGTAATATGCCAGAAAAGAGACATTTTTCTACATAATTATGAGAAAATCTTGTAAAAAACGAGGTAGTATGCCAGAAAAGAGACATTTTTAAATATACGAGGTAAAATTCAAGAAAAGAGAAATTTTTCCACATAATTACGGGAAAATCTTGTTAAAAACGAGGGATAATGCCAAAAAAGATACATTTTTCCATATAATTAGGGGAAAATCTTGTTAAAAACGAGGTTATATGCCAGAAAAGAGACATTTTTAAATATACGAGGTAAAATGCCAGAAAAAAGAAATTTTTCCAAATAATAACGAGAAATTCTTTTTAAAAACGAGGGATAATGCCAGAAAAGATACATTTTTCCATATAATTAGGAGAAAATCTTATTAAAAACGAGGTAATATGCCAGAAAAGAAACATTTTTCTACATAATTATGAGAAAATCTTGTAAAAAACGAGGAATAATGCCAGAAAAGATAAATTTTTCCATATAATTACGGGAAAATCTTGTTAAAAACAAGGTAATATGCCAGAAAAGAGACATTTTTAAATATACGAGGTAAAATGCCAGAAAAGAGACATTTTTCCACATAATTACGGGAAAATCTTGTTAAAAACGAGGGATAATGCCAAAAAAGATACATTTTCCATATAATTACGGGAAAATCTTGTTAAAAACGAGGTAATATGCCAGAAAAGAGACATTTTTAAATATACGAGGCTTAATGCCAGAAAAGAGACATTTTTCCACATAATTACGTGAAAATCTTGTTAAAAACGAGGGATTATGCCAGAAAAGATACATTTTTTCATATAACTAGAAGCAAATCTTGTTAAAAACGAGGTAATATTCCAGAAAAGAGACATTTTTCTACATAATTACGAGAAAATCTTGTAAAAAACGAGGAATAATGCCAGAAAAGATAAATTTTACCATATAATTACGGGAAAATCTTATTAAAAACGAGGTAATATGCCAGAAAAGAGACATTTTTAAATATACGAGGTAAAATGCCAGAAAAGAGACATTTTTCCACATATTTACGAGAAAATCTTGTTTAAAACGTGGGATAATGCAAGAAAAGATACATTTTTCCATATAATTACTAGAAAATCTTGTTAAAAACGAGGTAATATGCCAGAAAAGAGACATTTTTCTACATAATTACGAGAGAATCTTGTAAAAAACGAGGAATAATTCCACATATTTACGAGAAAATCTTGTTTAAAACGTGGGATATTGCAAGAAAAGATACATTTTTCCATATAATTACTAGAAAATCATGTTAAAAACGAGGTAATATGCCAGAAAAGAGACATTTTTCTACATAATTACGAGAGAATCTTGTAAAAAACGAGGAATAATGCCATAAAAGATAAATTTTACCATATAATTACGGGAAAATCTTATTAAAAACGAGGTAATATGCCAGAAAAGAGACATTTTTAAATATACGAGGTAAAATGCCAGAAAAGAGACATTTTTCCACATATTTACGAGAAAATCTTGTTTAAATCGTGGGATAATGCCAGAAAAGAGAAATTTTTCCACATAATTACGTGAAAATATTGTTAAAAACGAGGGATAATGCCAGAAAAGATACATTTTTTCATATAACTAGAAGTAAATCTTGTTAAAAACGAGGTAATATTCCAGAAAAGAGACATTTTTCTACATAATTACGAGAAAATCTTGTAAAAAACGAGGAATAATGCCAGAAAAGATAAATTTTACCATATAATTACGGGAAAATCTTATTAAAAACGAGGTAATATGCCAGAAAAGAGACATTTTTAAATATACGAGGTAAAATGCCAGAAAAGAGATATTTTTCCACATATTTACGAGAAAATCTTGTTTAAAACGTGGGATAATGCAAGAAAAGATACATTTTTCCATATAATTACTAGAAAATCTTGTTAAAAACGAGGTAATATGCCAGAAAAGAGACATTTTTCTACATAATTACGAGAGAATCTTGTAAAAAACGAGGAATAATGCCAGAAAAGATAAATTTTTCCAAATAATTAGGGGAAAATCTTGTTAAAAACGAGGTAGTATGCCAGAAAAGAGACATTTTTAAATATACGAGATAAAATGCCAGAAAAGAGACATTTTTCCACATAATTACGGGAAAATCTTGTTAAAAACGAGGGATAATGCCAAAAAAGATACATTTTTCCATATAATTAGGGGAAAATCTTGTAAAAAGCTAGGTAATATGCCACAAAAGAGACATTTTTCTACATAATTATGAGAAAATCTTGTAAAAAACGAGGTAGTATGCCAGAAAAGTGACATTTTAAAATATACGAGGTAAAATTCAAGAAAAGAGAAATTTTTCCAAATAATTACGGGAAAATCTTGTTAAAAACGAGGGAAAATGCCAAAAAAGATACATTTTTCCATATAATTAGGGTAAAATCTTGTTTAAAACGAGGTTATATGCCAGAAAAGAGACATTTTTAAATATACGAGGTAAAATGCCACAAAAAAGAAATTTTTCCAAATAATAACGAGAAATTCTTGTTAAAAACGAGGGATAATGCCAAAAAAGATACATTTTTCCATATAAGTAGGAGAAAATCTTATTAAAAACGAGGTAATATGCCAGAAAAGAAACATTTTTCTACATAATTATGAGAAAATCTTGTAAAAAACGAGGAATAATGCCAGAAAAGATAAATTTTTCCATATAATTATGGGAAAATCTTGTTAAAAACAAGGTAATATGCCAGAAAAGAGACATTTTTAAATATACGAGGTAAAATGCCAGAAAAGAGACATTTTTCCACATAATTTCGAGAAAATCTTGTTAAAAACGAGGGATAATGCCAAAAAAGATACATTTTCCATATAATTACGGGAAAATCTTGTTAAAAACGAGGTAATATGCCAGAAAAGAGACATTTTTAAATATACGAGGTAAAATGCCAGAAAAGAGACATTTTTCCACATAATTACGTGAAAATCTAGTTAAAAACGAGGGATAATGCCAGAAAAGATAAATTTTTTCATATAACTAGAAGTAAATCTTGTTAAAAACGAGGTAATATTCCAGAAAAGAGACATTTTTCTACATAATTACGAGAAAATCTTGTAAAAAACGAGGAATAATGCCAGAAAAGATAAATTTTACCAAATAATTACGGGAAAATCTTATTAAAAACGAGGTAATATGCCAGAAAAGACATTTTTAAATATACGAGGTAAAATGCCAGAAAAGAGACATTTTTCCACATATTTACGAGAAAATCTTGTTTAAAACGTGGGATAATGCAAGAAAAGATACATTTTTTCATATAATTACTAGAAAATCTTGTTAAAAACGAGGTAATATGCCAGAAAAGAGACATTTTTCTACATAATTACGAAAGAATCTTGTAAAAAACGAGGAATAATGCCAGAAAAGATAAATTTTTCCAAATAATTAGGGGAAAATCTTGTTAAAAACGAGGTAGTATGCCAGAAAAGAGACATTTTTAAATATACGAGATAAAATGCCAGAAAAGAGACATTTTTCCACATAATTACGGGAAAATCTTGTTAAAAACGAGGGATAATGCCAAAAAAGATACATTTTTCCATATAATTAGGGGAAAATCTTGTTAAAACGAGGTGGTAATATGCCAGAAAAGAGACATTTTCTACATAATTATGAGAAAATCTTGTAAAAAACGAGGTAGTATTCCAGAAAAGAGACATTTTTAAATATACGAGGTAAAATTCTAGAAAAGAGAAATTTTTCCACATAATTACTAGAAAATCTTGTTAAAAACGAGGGATAATGCCAAAAAAGATACATTTTTCCATATAATTAGGGTAAAATCTTGTTTAAAACGAGGTTATATGCCAGAAAAGAGACATTTTTAAATATACGAGGTAAAATGCCAGAAAAGAGAAATTTTTCCAAATAATAACGAGAAATTCTTGTTAAAAACGAGGGATAATGCCAGAAAAGATACATTTTTCCATATAATTAGGAGAAAATCTTATTAAAAACGAGGTAATATGCCAGAAAAGAAACATTTTTCTACATAATTACGAAAAAATCTTGTAAAAAACGAGGAATAATTCCAGAAAAGATAAAATTTTCCATATAATTACGGGAAAATCTTGTTAAAAACGAGGTAATATGCCAGAAAAGAGACATTTTTAAATATACGAGGTAAAATGCCAGAAAAGATACATTTTTCCACATAATTACGGGAAAATCTTGTTAAAAACGGGTGATAATGCCAAAAAAGATACATTTTTCCATATAATTACGGGAAAATCTTGTTAAAAACTAGGTAATATGCCAGAAAAGAGACATTTTTAAATATACGAGGTAAAATGCCAGAAAAGAGACATTTTTCCACATAATTACGGGAAAATCTTGTCAAAAACGAGGGATAATGCCAGAAAAGATACATTTTTTCATATAACTAGAAGTAAATCTTGTTAAAAACGAGGTAATATTTCAGAAAAGAGACATTTTTCTACATAATTACGAGAAAATCTTGTTAAAAACGAGGAATAATGCCAGAAAAGATATATTTTTCAATATAATTAGGGGAAAATCTTGTTAAAAACGAGGTAGTATGCCAGAAAAGAGACATTTTTAAATAAACGAGGTAAAGTACCAGAAAAAAGACATTTTCCCACATAATTACTAGAAAATCTTGTTTAAAACGAGGGATAATGCAAGAAATCATACATTTTTTCATTTAATTAGGTGAAAATCTTGTTAAAATCGAGGTAATATGCCAGAAAAGAGACATTTTTCTACATAATTATGAGAAAATCTTGTAAAAAACGAGGAATAATGCCAGAAAAGATAAATTTTACCATATAATTACTGGAAAATCTTATTAAAAACGAGGATATATGCCAGAAAAGAGACATTTTTAAATATACGAGGTAAAATGCCAGAAAAGAGACATTTTTCCACATATTTACGAGAAAATCTTGTTTAAAACGTGGGATAATGCAAGAAAAGATACATTTTTCCATATAATTACTAGAAAATCTTGTTAAAAACGAGGTAATATGCCAGAAAAGAGACATTTTTCTACATAATTACGAGAGAATCTTGTAAAAAGCGAGGAATAATGCCAGTAAAGATAAATTTTTCCAAATAATTAGGGGAAAATCTTGTTAAAAACGAGGTAGTATGCCAGAAAAGAGACATTTTTAAATATACGAGATAAAATGCCAGAAAAGAGACATTTTTCCACATAATTAGGGGAAAATCTTGTTGAAAACGAGGTAATATGCCAGAAAAGAGACATTTTTCTACATAATTATGAGAAAATCTTGTAAAAAACGAGGTAGTATTCCAGAAAAGAGACATTTTTAAATATACGAGGTAAAATTCAAGAAAAGAGAAATTTTTCCACATAATTACGGGAAAATCTTGTTAAAAACGAGGGATAATGCCAAAAAAGATACATTTTTCCATATAATTAGGGGAAAATCTTGTTTAAAACGAGGTTATATGCCAGAAAAGAGACATTTTTAAATATACGAGGTAAAATTCAAGAAAAGAGAAATTTTTCCAAATAATAACGAGAAATTCTTGTTAAAAACGAGGGATAATGCCAGAAAAGATACATTTTTCCATATAATTAGGAGAAAATCTTGTTAAAAACGAGGTAATATGCCAGAAAAAAAACATTTTTAAATATACGAGGTAAAATGCCAGAAAAGAGACATTTTTCCACATAATTACGGGAAAATCTTGTTAAAAAAGAGGGATAATGCCAAAAAAGGTACATTTTTCCATATAATTACGGGAAAATCTTGTTAAAAACGAGGTAATATGCCAGAAAAGAGACATTTTAGAATATACGAGGTAAAATGCCAGAAAAGAGACATTTTTCCACATAATTACGTGAAAATCTTGTTAAAAACGAGGGATAATGCCAGAAAAGATACATTTTTTCATATAACTAGAAGTAAATCTTGTTAAAAACGAGGTAATATTCCAGAAAAGAGACATTTTTCTACATAATTACGAGAAAATCTTGTAAAAAACGAGGAATAATGCCAGAAAAGAGACATTTTTCTACATAATTACGAGAAAATCTTGTAAAAAACGAGAAATAATGCCAGAAAAGATAAATTTTACCATATAATTACGGGAAAATCTTATTAAAAACGAGGTAATATGCCAGAAAAGAAACATTTTTCTACATAATTACGAGAAAATCTTGTAAAAAACGAGGAATAATTCCAGAAAAGATAAATTTTTCCATATAATTACGGGAAAATCTTGTTAAAAACGAGGTAATATGCCAGAAAAGAAACATTTTTAAATATACGAGGTAAAATGCCAGAAAAGAGACATTTTTCCACATAATTACGGGGAAATCTTGTTAAAAACGAGGGATAATGCCAAAAAAGGTACATTTTTCCATATAATTACGGGAAAATCTTGTTAAAAGCGAGGTAATATGCCAGAAAAGAGACATTTTTAAATATACGAGGTAAAATGCCAGAAAAGAGACATTTTTCCACATAATTACGGGAAAATCTTGTTAAAAACGAGGGATAATGCCAGAAAAGATACATTTTTTCATATAACTAGAAGTAAATCTTGTTAAAAACGAGGTAATATTCCAGAAAAGAGACATTTTTCTACATAATTACGAGAAAATCTTGTATAAACGAGGAATAATGCCAGAAAAGATAAATTTTTCAATATAATTAGGGGAAAATCTTGTTAAAAACGAGGTAGTATGCCTGAAAAGAGACATTTTTAAATAAACGAGGTGAAGTACCAGAAAACAGACATTTTCCCACATAATTACGAGAAAATCTTGTTTAAAACGAGGGATAATGCAAGAAATCATACATTTTTTCATATAATTAGGTGAAAATCTTGTTAAAAACGAGGTAATATGCCAGAAAAGATACATTTTTCTACATAATTATGAGAAAATCTTGTAAAAAACGAGGAATAATGCCAGAAAAGATAAATTTTACCATATAATTACGGGAAAATCTTATTAAAAACGAGGATATATGCCAGAAAAGAGACATTTTTAAATATACGAGGTAAAATGCCAGAAAAGAGACATTTTTCCACATATTTACGAGAAAATCTTGTTTAAAACGTGGGATAATGCAAGAAAAGATACATTTTTCCATATAATTACTAGAAAATCTTGTTAAAAACGAGGTAATATGCCAGAAAAGAGATATTTTTCCATATAATTAGGGTAAAATCTTGTAAAAAACGAGGTAATATGCCAGAAAAGAGACATTTTTAAATATACGAGGTAAAATGCCAGAAAAGAGACATTTTTCTACATAATTACGAGAGAATCTTGTAAAAAACGAGGAATAATAACAGAAAAGATAAATTTTTCCAAATAATTAGGGGAAAATCTTGTTAAAAACGAGGTAGTATGCCAGAAAAGAGACATTTTTAAATATACGAGATAAAATGCCAGAAAAGAGACATTTTTCCAAATAATTACGGGAAAATCTTGTTAAAAACGAGGGATAATGCCAGAAAAGATACATTTTTCCATATAATTAGGAGAAAATCTTATTAAAAACAAGGTAATATGCCAGAAAAGAAACATTTTTCTACATAATTACGAGAAAATCTTGTAAAAAACGAGGAATAATTCCAGAAAAGATAAATTTTTCCATATAATTACGGGAAAATCTTGGTAAAAACGAGGTAATATGCCAGAAAAAAAACATTTTTAAATATACGAGGTACAATGCCAGAAAAGAGACATTTTTCCACATAATTACGGGAAAATCTTGTTAAAAACGAGGGATAATGCCAAAAAAGATAAATTTTTCCATATAATTACGGGAAAATCTTGTTAAAAACGAGGTAATATGCCAGAAAAGAGACATTTTTAAATATACGAGGTATAATGCCAGAAAAGAGACATTTTTCCACATAATTACGGGAAAATCTTGTCAAAAACGAGGGATAATGCCAGAAAAGATACATTTTTTCATATAACTAGAAGTATATCTTTTTAAAAACGAGGTAATATTCCAGAAAAGACACATTTTTCTACATAATTACGAGAAAATCTTGTAAAAAACGAGGAATAATGCCAGAAAAGATAAATTTTTCAATTTAATTAGTGGAACATCTTGTTAAAAACGAGGTAGTATGCCAGAAAAGAGACATTTTTAAATAAACGAGGTGAAGTACCAGAAAACAGACCTTTTCCCACATAATTACGAGAAAATCTTGTTTAAAACGAGGAATAATGCAAGAAATCATACATTTTTTCATATAATTAGGTGAAAATCTTGTTAAAAACGAGGTAATATGCCAGAAAAGAGACATTTTTCTACATAATTATGAGAAAATCTTGTAAAAAACGAGGAATAATGCCAGAAAAGATAAATTTTACCATATAATTACGGGAAAATCTTATTAAAAACGAGGATATATGCCAGAAAAGAGACATTTTTAAATATACGAGGTAAAATGCCAGAAAAGAGACATTTTTCCACATATTTACGAGATAATCTTGTTTAAAACGTGGGATAATGCAAGAAAAGATACATTTTTCCATATAATTACTAGAAAATCTTGTTAAAAACGAGGTAATATGCCAGAAAAGAGACATTTTTCTACATAATTACAAGAGAATTTTGTAAAAAGCGAGAAATAATGCCAGAAAAGATAAATTTTTCCAAATAATTAGGGGAAAATCTTGTTAAAAACGAGGTAGTATGCCAGAAAAGAGACATTTTTAAATATACGAGATAAAATGCCAGAAAAGAGACATTTTTCCATATAATTACGGGAAGATCTTGTTAAAAACGAGGGATAATGCCAAAAAAGACACATTTTTCCATATAATTAGGGGAAAATCTTGTTAAAAGCGAGGTAATATGCCAGAAAAGAGACATTTTTCTACATAATTATGAGAAAATCTTGTAAAAAACGAGGTAGTATGCCAGAAAAGAGACATTTTTAAATATACGAGGTAAAATTCAAGAAAAGAGAAATTTTTCCACATAATTACGGGAAAATCTTGTTAAAAACGAGGGATAATGCCAAAAAGATACATTTTTTCATATAATTAGGGTAAAATCTTGTTAAAAACGAGGTAATATGCCAGAAAAGAGACATTTTTAAATATACGAGGTAAAATGCCAGAAAAGAGACATTTTTCCACATAATTTCGTGAAAATCTTGTTAAAAACGAGGGATTATGCCAGAAAAGAAACATTTTTTCATATAACTAGAAGTAGATCTTGTTAAAAACAAGGTAATATTCCAGAAAAGAGACATTTTTCTACATAATTACGAGAAAATCTTGTAAAAAACGAGGAATATTGCCAAAAAAGATAAATTTTACCATATAATTACGGGAAAATCTTATTAAAAACGAGGGTAATATGCCAGAAAAGAGACATTTTTAAATATACGAGGTAAAATGCCAGAAAAGAGACATTTTTCCACATATTTACAAGAAAATCTTGTTTAAAACGTGGGATAATGCAAGAAAAGATACATTTTTCCATATAATTACTAGAAAATCTTGTTAAAAACGAGGTAATATGCCAGAAAAGAGACATTTTTCTACATAATTACGAGAGAATCTTGTAAAAAACGAGGAATAATGCCAGAAAAGATAAATTTTACCATATAATTACGGGAAAATCTTATTAAAAACGAGGTAATATGCCATAAAAGAGACATTTTTAAATATACGAGGTAAAATGCCAGAAAAGAGACATTTTTCCACATATTTACGAGAAAATCTTGTTTAAAACGTGGGATAATGCCAGAAAAGAGACATTTTTCCACATAATTACGTGAAAATATTGTTAAAAACGAGGGATAATGCCAGAAAAGATACATTTTTTCATATAACTAGAAGTAAATCTTGTTAAAAACGAGGTAATATTCCAGAAAAGAGACATTTTTCTACATAATTACGAGAAAATCTTGTAAAAAACGAGGAATAATGCCAGAAAAGATAAATTTTACCATATAATTACGGGAAAATCTTATTAAAAACGAGGTAATATGCCAGAAAAGAGACATTTTTAAATATACGAGGTAAAATGCCAGAAAAGAGACATTTTTCCACATATTTACGAGAAAATCTTGTTTAAAACGTGGGATAATGCAAGAAAAGATAAATTTTTCCATATAATTACTAGAAAATCTTGTTAAAAATGAGGTAATATGCCAGAAAAGAGACATTTTTCTACATAATTACGAGAGAATCTTGTAAAAAACGAGGAATAATGCCAGAAAAGATAAATTTTTCCAAATAATTAGGGGAAAATCTTGTTAAAAACGAGGTTGTATGCCAGAAAAGAGACATTTTTAAATATACGAGATAAAATGCCAGAAAAGAGACATTTTTCCACATAATTACGGGAAAATCTTTTTAAAAACGAGGGATAATGCCAAAAAAGATACATTTTTCCATATAATTAGGGGAAAATCTTGTTAAAAGCGAGGTATTATGCCAGAAAAGAGACATTTTTCTACATAATTATGAGAAAATCTTGTTAAAAACAAGGTAATATGCCAGAAAAGAGAAATTTTTAAATATACGAGGTGAAATTCCAGAAAAGAGACATTTTTCCACATAATTACGGGAAAATCTTGTTAAAAACGAGGGATAATGCCAAAAAAGATACATTTTACCATATAATTACGGGAAAATCTTGTTAAAAACGAGGTAATACGCCAGAAAAGAGACATTTTTAAATATACGAGGTAAAATGCCAGAAAAAAGACATTTTTCCATATAATTACGTGAAAATCTTGTTAAAAACGAGGGATAATGCCAGAAAAGATACATTTTTTCATATAACTAGAAGTAAATCTTGTTAAAAACGAGGTAATATTCCAGAAAAGAGACATTTTTCTACATAATTACGAGAAAATCTTGTAAAAAACGAGGAATAATGCCAGAAAAGATAAATTTTACCATATAATTACGGGAAAATCTTATTAAAAACGAGGTAATATGCCAGAAAAGAGACATTTTTAAATATACGAGGTAAAATGCCTGAAAAGAGACATTTTTCCACATATTTACGAGAAAATCTTGTTTAAAACGTGGGATAATGCAAGAAAAGATACATTTTTCCATATAATTACTAGAAAATCTTGTTAAAAACGAGGTAATATGCCAGAAAAGAGACATTTTTCTACATAATTACGAGAGAATCTTGTAAAAAACAAGGAATAATGCCAGAAAAGATAAATTTTTCCAAATAATTAGGGGAAAATCTTGTTAAAAACGAGGTAGTATACCAGAAAAGAGACATTTTTAAATATACGAGATAAAATGCCAGAAAAGAGACATTTTTCCACATAATTACGGGATAATCTTGTTAAAAACGAGGGATAATGCCAAAAAAGATACATTTTTCCATTTTTCCATTTCTTGTAAAAAACGAGGAATAATTCCAGAAAAGATAAATTTTTCCATATAATTACGGGAAAATCTTGTTAAAAACGAGGTAATATGCCAGAAAAGAGACATTTTTAAATATACGAGGTAAAATGCCAGAAAAGAGACATTTTTCCACATAATTACGGGAAAATCTTGTTAAAAACGAGGGATAATGCCAAAAAAGATACATTTTTCCATATAATTACGGGAAAATCTTGTTAAAAACGAGGTAATATGCCAGAAAAGAAACATTTTTAAATATACGAGGTAAAATGCCAGAAAAGAGAGATTTTTCCACATAATTACGGGAAAATCTTGTCAAAAACGAGGGATAATGCCAGAAAAGATACATTTTTTCATATAACTAGAAGCAAATCTTGTTGAAAACGAGGTAATATTCCAGAAAAGAGACATTTTTCTACATAATTACGAGAAAATCTTGTAAAAAACGAGGAATAATGCCAGAAAAGATAAATTTTTCAATATAATTAGGGGAAAATCTTGTTAAAAACGAGGTAGTATGCCAGAAAAGAGACATTTTTAAATAAACAAGGTGAAGTACCAGAAAACAGACATTTTCCCACATAATTACGAGAAAATCTTGTTTAAAACAAGGGATAATGCAAGAAATCATACATTTTTTCATATAATTAGGTGAACATCTTGTTAAAAACGAGGTAATATGCCAGAAAAGAGACATTTTTCTACATAATTATGAGAAAATCTTGTAAAAAACGAGGAATAATGCCAGAAAAGATAAATTTTACCATATAATTACGGGAAAATCTTATTAAAAACGAGGATATATGCCAGAAAAGAGACATTTTTAAAAATACGAGGTAAAATGCCAGAAAAGAGAAATTTTTCCACATATTTACGAGAAAATCTTATTTAAAACGTGGGATAATGCAAGAAAAGATACATTTTTCCATATAATTACTAGAAAATCTTGTTAAAAACGAGGTAATATGCCAGAAAAGAGACATTTTTCTACATAATTACGAGAGAATCTTGTAAAAAGCGAGGAATAATGCCAGAAAAGATAAATTTTTCCAAATAATTAGGGGAAAATCTTGTTAAAAACGAGGTAGTATGCCAGAAAAGAGACATTTTTAAATATACGAGATAAAATGCCAGAAAAGATACATTTTTCCACATAATTACGGGAAAATCTTGTTAAAAACGAGGGATAATGCCAAAAAAGATACATTTTTCCATATAATTAGGGGAAAATCTTGTTAAAAGCGAGGTAATATGCCAGAAAAGAGACATTTTTCTACATAATTATGAGAAAATCTTGTAAAAAACGAGGTAGTATGCCAGAAAAGAGACATTTTTAAATATACGAGGTACAATGCCAGAAAAGAGACATTTTTCCACATAATTACGGGAAAATCTTGTTAAAAACGAGGGATAATGCCAAAAAAGATACATTTTTCCATATAATTAGGGTAAAATCTTGTTTAAAACGAGGTTATATGCCAGAAAAGAGACATTTTTAAATATACGAGGTAAAATGCCAGAAAAGAGAAATTTTTCCAAATAATAACGAGAAATTATTGTTAAAAACGAGGGATAATGCCAGAAAAGATACATTTTTCCATATAATTAGGAGAAAATCTTATTAAAAACGAGGTAATATGCCAGAAAAGAAACATTTTTCTATATAATTACGAGAAAATCTTGTAAAAAACGAGGAATAATGCCAGAAAAGATAAATTTTTCCATATAATTACGGGAAAATCTTGTTAAAAACGAGGTAATATGCCAGAAAAAAAACATTTTTAAATATACGAGGTAAAATGCCAGAAAAGAGATATTTTTCCACATAATTACGGGAAAATCTTGTTAAAAACGAGGGATAATGCCAAAAAAGATACATTTTTCCATATAATTAGGGTAAAATCTTGTTTAAAACGAGGTTATATGCCAGAAAAGAGACATTTTTAAATATACGAGGTAAAATGCCAGAAAAGAGAAATTTTTCCAAATAATAACGAGAAATTATTGTTAAAAACGAGGGATAATGCCAGAAAAGATACATTTTTTCATATAACTAGAAGTAAATCTTGTTAAAAACGAGGTAATATTCCAGAAAAAAGACATTTTTCTACATAATTACGAGAAAATCTTGTAAAAAACGAGGAATAATGCCAGAAAAGATAAATTTTACCATATAATTACGGGAAAATCATATTAAAAACGAGGTAATATGCCAGAAAAGAGACATTTTTAAATATACGAGGTAAAATGCCAGAAAAGAGACATTTTTCCACATATTTACGAGAAAATCTTGTTTAAAACGTGGGATAATGCAAGAAAAGATACATTTTTCCATATAATTACTAGAAAATCTTGTTAAAAACGAGGTAATATGCCAGAAAAGAGACATTTTTCTACATAATTACGAGAGAATCTTGTAAAAAACGAGGAATAATGCCAGAAAACATAAATTTTTCCAAATAATTAGGGGAAAATCTTGTTAAAAACGAGGTAGTATGCCAGAAAAGAGACATTTTTAAATATACGAGATAAAATGCCAGAAAAGAGACATTTTTCCACATAATTACGGGAAAATCTTGTTAAAAACGAGGGATAATGCCAAACAAGATACATTTTTCCATATAATTAGGGGAAAATCTTGTTAAAAACGAGGTAATATGCCAGAAAAGAGACATTTTCTACATAATTATGAGAAAATCTTGTAAAAAACGAGAGAGTATTCCAGAAAAGAGACATTTTTAAATATACGAGGTAAAATTCAAGAAAAGAGAAATTTTTCCATATAATTACGGGAAAATCTTGTTAAAAACGAGGGATAATGCCAAAAAAGATACACTTTTCCATATAATTAGGGGAAAATCTTGTTTAAAACGAGGTTATATGCCAGAAAAGAGACATTTTTAAATATACGAGGTAAAATGCCAGAAAAGAGAAATTTTTCCAAATAATAACGAGAAATTCTTGTTAAAAACGACGGATAATGCCAGAAAAGATACATTTTTCCAAAAATTAGGAGAAAATCTTATTAAAAACGACGTAATATGCCAGAAAAGAAACATTTTTCAACATAATTACGAGAAAATCTTGTAAAAAACGAGGAATAATTCCAGAAAAGATAAATTTTTCCATATAATTACGGGAAAATCTTGTTAAAAACGAGGTAATATGCCAGAAAAGAGACATTTTTCAATATACGAGGTAAAATGCCAGAAAAGAGACATTTTTCCACATAATTACGGGGAAATCTTGTTAAAAACGAGAGATAATGCCAAAAAAAGGTACATTTTTCCATATAATTACGGGAAAATCTTGTTAAAAACGAGGTAATATGCCAGAAAAGAGACATTTTTAAAAATACGAGGTAAAATGCCAGAAAAGAGACATTTTTCCACATAATTACGGGAAAATCTTGTTAAAAACGAGGGATAATGCCACAAAAGATACATTTTTTCATATAACTAGAAGTAAATCTTGTTATAAACGAGGTAATATTCCAGAAAAGAGACATTTTTCTACATAATTACGAGAAAATCTTGTAAAAAACGAGGAATAATGCCAGAAAAGATAAATTTTTCAATATAATTAGGGGAAAATCTTGTTAAAAACGAGGTAGTATGCCAGAAAAGAGACATTTTTAAATATACGAGGTGAAGTACCAGAAAACAGACATTTTCCCACATAATTACGAGAAAATCTTGTTTAAAACGAGGGATAATTCAAGAAATCATACATTTTTTCATATAATTAGATGAAAATCTTGTTAAAAACGAGGTAATATGCCGGAAAAGAGACATTTTTCTACATAATTATGAAAAAATCTTGTAAAAAACGAGGAATAATGCCAGAAAAGATAAATTTTACCATATAATTACGGGAAAATCTTATTAAAAACGAGGATATATGCCAGAAAAGAGACATTTTTAAATATACGAGATAAAATGCCAGAAAAGAGACATTTTTCCACATATTTACGAGAAAATCTTGTTTAAAACGTGGGATAATGCAAGAAAAGATACATTTTCCCATATAATTACTAGAAAATCTTGTTAAAAACGAGATAATATGCCAGAAAAGAGACATTTTTCTACATAATTATGAGAAAATCTTGTAAAAAACGAGGTAGTATGCCAGAAAAGAGACATTTTTAAATATACGAGGTAAAATTCAAGAAAAGAGAAATTTTTCCACATAATTACGGGAAAATCTTGTTAAAAACGAGGGATAATGCCAAAAAAGATACATTTTTCCATATAATTAGGGGAAAATCTTGTTTAAAACGAGGTTATATGCCAGAAAAGAGACATTTTTAAATATACGAGGTAAAATGCCAGAAAAGAAAAATTTTTCCAAATAATAACGAGAAATTCTTGTTAAAGACGAGGGATAATGCCAGAAAAGATACATTTTTCCATATAATTAGGAGAAAATCTTATTAGAAACGAGGTAATATGCCAGAAAAGAAACATGTTTCTACATAATTACGAGAAAATCTTGTAAAAAACGAGGAATAATGCCAGAAAAGATAAATTTTTCCATATAATTACGGGAAAATCTTGTTAAAAACGAGGATATATGCCAGAAAAGAGACATTTTTAAATATACGAGGTAAAATGCCAGAAAAGAGACATTTTTCCACATAGTTACGGGAAAATCTTGTTAAAAACGAAGGATAATGCCAAAAAAGATACATTTTTCCATATAATTACGGGAAAATCTTGTTAAAAACGAGGTAATATGCCAAAAAACAGACATTTTTAAATATACGAGGTAAAATGCCAGAAAAGAGACATTTTTCCACATAATTACGGGAAAATCTTGTTAAAAACGAGGGATAATGCCAAAAAAGATACATTTTTTCATATAACTAGAAGTAAATCTTGTTAAAAACGAGGTAATATTCCAGAAAAGAGACGTTTTTCTACATAATTACGAGAAAATCTTGTTAAAAACCAAGAATAATGCCAGAAAAGATAAATTTTTCAATATAATTAGGGGAAAATCTTGTTAAAAACGAGGTAGTATGCCAGAAAAGAGACATTTTTAAATAAACGAGGTGAAGTACCAGAAAACAGACATTTTCCCACATAATTACGTGAAAATCTTGTTTAAAACGAGGGATAATGCAATAAATCATACATTTTTTCATATAATTAGGTGAAAATCATGTTAAAAACGAGGTAATATGCCAGAAAAGAGACATTTTTCTACATAATTATGAGAAAATCTTGTAAAAAACGAGGAATAATGCCAGAAAAGATAAATTTTATCATATAATTACGGGAAAATCTTATTAAAAACGAGGTAATATGCCAGAAAAGAGACATTTTTAAATATACGAGGTAAAATGCCAGAAAAGAGACATTTTTCCACATATTTACGAGAAAATCTTGTTTAAAACGTGGGATAATGCCAGAAAAGATACATTTTTCCATATAATTACTAGAAAATCTTGTTAAAAACAAGGTAATATGCCAGAAAAGAGACATTTTTCTACATAATTACGAGAGAATCTTGTAAAAAACGAGGAATATTGCCAGAAAAGATAAATTTTTCCAAATAATTAGGGGAAAATCTTGTTAAAAACGAGGTAGTATGCCAGAAAAGAGACATTTTTAAATATACGAGATAAAATGCCAGAAAAGAGACATTTTCCCACATAATTACGGGAAAATCTTGTTAAAAACGAGGGATAATGCCAAAAAAGATACATTTTTCCATATAATTAGGGGAAAATCTTGTTAAAGACGAAGTAATATGCCAGAAAAGAGACATTTTTCTACATTTATGAGAAAATCTTGTAAAAAACGAGGTAGTATGCCAGAAAAGAGACATTTTTAAATATACGAGGTAAAATTCAAGAAAAGAGAAATTTGTCCACATAATTACGGGAAAATCTTGTTAAAAACGAGGGATAATGCCAAAAAAGATACATTTTTCCATATAATTAGGGGAAAATCTTGTTTAAAACGAGGTTATATGCCAGAAAAGAGACATTTTTAAATATACGAGGTAAAATGCCAGATAAGAGAAATTTTTCCAAATAATAACGAGAAATTCTTGTTAAAAACGAGGGATAATGCCAAAAAAGATACATTTTTCCATATAATTAGGAGAAAATCTTATTTAAAACGAGGTAATATGCCAGAAAAGAAACATTTTTCTACATAATTACGAGAAAATCTTGTAAAAAACGAGGAATAATGCCAGAAAAAATAAATTTTTCCATATAATTACGGGAAAATCTTGTTAAAAACGATGTAATATGCCAGAAAAGAGACATTTTTAAATATACGAGGTAAAATGCCAGAAAAGAGACATTTTTCCACATAATTACGGGAAAATCTTGTTAAAAACGAGGGATAATGCCAGAAAAGATACATTTTTTCATATAACTAGAAGTAAATCTTGTTAAAAACGAGGTAATATTCCAGAAAAGAGACATTTTTCTACATAATTACGAGAAAATCTTGTAAAAAACGAGGAATAATGCCAGAAAAGATAAATTTTTCAATATAATTAGGGGAAAATCTTGTTAAAAACGTGGTAGTATGCCAGAAAAGAGACATTTTTAAATAAACGAGGTGAAGTACCAGAAAACAGACATTTTCCCACATAATTACGAGAAAAAACTTGTTTAAAACGAGGGATAATGCAAGAAATCATACATTTTTTCATATAATTAGGTGAAAATCTTGTTAAAAACGAGGTAATATGCCAGAAAAGAGACATTTTTAAATATACAAGGTAAAATGCCAGAAAAGATAAATTTTACCATATAATTACGGGAAAATCTTATTAAAAACGAGGTAATATGTCAGAAAAGAGAAATTTTTAAATATACGAGGTAAAATGCCAGAAAAGAGACATTTTTCCACATATTTACGAGAAAATCTTGTTTAAAACGTAAGATAATGCAAGAAAAGATACATTTTTCCATATAATCACTAGAAAATCTTGTTAAAAACGAGGTAATATGCCAGAAAAGAGACATTTTTCTACATAATTACGAGAGAATCTTGTCAAAAACGAGGAATAATGCCAGAAAAGATAAACTTTTCCAAATAATTAGGGGAAAATTTTGTTAAAAACGAGGTAGTATGCCAGAAAAGAGACGTTTTTAAATATACGAGATAAAATGCCAGAATCGATACATTTTTCCACATAATTACGGGAAAATCTTGTTAAAAACGAGGGATAATGCCAAAAAAGATACATTTTTCCTATATATATAGGGGAAAATCTTGTTAAAAACGAGGTAATATGCCAGAAAAGAGACATTTTTCTACATAATTATGAGAAAATCTTGTAAAAAACTAGGTAGTATGCCAGAAAAGAGACATTTTTAAATATACGAGGTAAAATTCTAGAAAAGAGAAATTTTTCCACATAATTAAGGGAAAATCTTGTTAAAAACGAGGGATAATGCCAAAAAAGATACATTTTTCCATATAATTAGGGGAAAATCTTGTTTAAAACGAGGTTATATGCCAGAAAAGAGACATTTTTAAAAATACGTGGTAAAATGCTAGAAAAGAGAAATTTTTCCAAACAATAACGAAAAATTCTTGTTAAAAACGAGGGATAATGCCAGAAAAGATACATTTTTCCATATAATTAGTAGAAAATCTTATTAAAAACGAGGTAATATGCCAGAAAAGAAACATTTTTCTACATAATTGCGAGAAAATCTTGTAAAAAACGAGGTATAATGCCAGAAAAGATAAATTTTTCCATATAATTACGGGAAAATCTTGTTAAAAACGAGGGATAATGCCAAAAAAGATACATTATTCCATATAATTAGGGGAAAATCTTGTTAAAAACGAGGTAATATGCCAGAAAAGAAACATTTTTCTACATAATTACGAGAAAATCTTGTAAAAAACGAGGTATAATAACAGAAAAGATAAATTTTTCCATATAATTACGGGACAATCTTGTTAAAAACGAGGTAATATGCCAGAAAAGAGACATTTTTAAATATACGAGGTAAAATGCCAGAAAAGAGACATTTTTCCACATAATTACGGGAAAATCTTGTTAAAAACGAGGGC
Source organism: Tipula unca (assembly GCA_951394425.1). Classification (NCBI taxonomy): domain Eukaryota; kingdom Metazoa; phylum Arthropoda; class Insecta; order Diptera; family Tipulidae; genus Tipula; species Tipula unca. Next base: position 40,336 of record CATOBX010000002.1, on the reverse strand, counting down.
TAATGCCAAAAAAGATACATTTTTCCATATAGTTACGGGAAAATCTTGTTAAAAACGAGGTAATATGCCAGAAAAGAGACATTTTAAAAAATACGAGGTAAAATGATAGAAAAGAGACATTTTTCCACATAATTACGGGAAAATCTTGTTAAAAACGAGGGATAATGCCAGAAAAGATACATTTTTTCATATAACTAGAAGTAAATCTTGTTAAAAACGAGGTAATATTCCAGAAAAGAGACATTTTTCTACATAATTACGAGAAAATCTTATAAAAAACGAGGAATAATGCCAGAAAAGATAAATTTTTCAATATAATTAGAAGAAAATCTTGTTAAAAACGAGGTAGTATGCCAGAAAAGAGACATTTTTAAATAAACGAGTTGAAGTATCAGAAAACAAACATTTTCCCACATAATTACGAGAAAATCTTGTTTAAATCGAGGTAATATGCCAGAAAAGAGACATTTTTCTACATAATTACGAGAGAATCTTGTAAAAAACGAGGAATAATGCCAGAAAAGATAAATTTTTCCAAATAATTAGGGAAAAATCTTGTTAAAAACGAGGTAGTATGCCAGAAAAGAGACATTTTTAAATATACGAGGTAAAATTCAAGAAAAGTGAAATTTTTCCACATAATTACGGGAAAATCTTGTTAAAAACGAGGGATAATGCCAAAAAAGATATATTTTTCCATATAATTAGGGGAAAATCTTGTTTAAAACGAGGTTATATGCCAGAAAAGAGACATTTTTAAATAAACGAGCTAAAATGCCAGAAAAGAGACATTTTTCTACATAATTACGAGAAAATCTTGTTAAAAACGAGGGATAATGCCAGAAAAGATACATTTTTTCATATAACTAGAAGTAAATCTTGTTAAAAACGAGGTAATATTCCAGAAAAGAGACATTTTTCTACATAATTACGAGAAAATCTTGTAAAAAACGAGGAATAATGCCAGAAAAGATAAATTGTTTCATATAATTAGGGGAAAATCTTGTTAAAAACGAGGTAGTATGCCAGAAAAGAGACATTTTTAAATAAACGAGGTGAAGTACCAGAAAACAGACATTTTCCCACATAATTACGAGAAAATCTTGTTTAAAACGAGGGATAATGCAAGAAATCATACATTTTTTCATATAATTAGGTGAAAATCTTGTTAAAAACGAGGTAATATGCCAGAAAAGAGACATGTTTCTACATAATTATGAGAAAATCTTGTAAAAAACGAGGAATAATGCCAGAAAAGATAAATTTTACCATATAATTACGGGAAAATCTTATTAAAAACGAGGTAATATGCCAGAAAAGAGACATTTTTAAATATACGAGGTAAAATGCCAGAAAAGAGACATTTTTCCACATATTTACGAGAAAATCTTGTTTAAAACGTGGGATAATGCAAGAAAAGATACATTTTTCAATATAATTACTAGAAAATCTTGTTAAAAACGAGGTAATATGCCAGAAAAGAGACATTTTTCTACATAATTACGAGAGAATCTTGTAAAAAACGAGGAATAATGCCAGAAAAGATAAATTTTTCCAAATAACTAGGGGAAAATCTTGTTAAAAACGAGGTAGTATGCCAGAAAAGAGACATTTTTAAATATACGATATAAAATGCCAGAAAAGAGACATTTTTCCACATAATTACGGGAAAATCTTGTTAAAAACGAGGGATAATGCCAAAAAAGATACATTTTTCCATATAATTAGGGGAAAATCTTGTTAAAAACGAGGAAATATGTTAGAAAAGAGACATTTTCTACATAATTATGAGAAAATCTTGTAAAAAACGAGGTAGTATTCCAGAAAAGAGTCATTTTTAAATATTCTAGGTAAAATTCAAGAAAAGAGAAATTTTTCCACATAATTACGGGAAAATCTTGTTAAAAACGAGGGATAATGCCAAAAAAGATACATTTTTCCATATAATTAGGGGAAAATCTTGTTTAAAACGAGGTTATATGCCAGAAAAGAGACATTTTTAAATATACGAGGTAAAATGCCAGAAAAGATTAATTTTTCTACATAATAACGAGAAATTCTTGTTAAAAACGAGGGATAATGCCAGAAAAGATACATTTTTCCATATAATTAAGAGAAAATCTTATTAAAAACGAGGTAATATGCCAGAAAAGATACATTTTTCTACATAATTACGAGAAAATCTTGTAAAAAACGAGGAATAATTCCAGAAAAGATAAATTTTTCCATATAATTACGGGAAAATCTTGTTAAAAACGAGGTTATATGCCAGAAAAGAGACATTTTTAAATATACGAGGTAAAATGCCAGAAAAGAGACATTTTTCCACATAATTACGGGAAAATCTTGTTAAAAACGAGGGATAATGCCAAAAAAGATACATTTTTCCATATAATTACGGGAAAATCTTGTTAAAAACGAGGTAATATGCCAGAAAAGAGACATTTTAAAATATACGAGGTAAAATGCCAGAAAAGAGACATTTTTCCACATAATTACGAAAAAATCTTATTAAAAACGAGGGATAATGCCAGAAAAGATACATTTTTTCATATAACTAGAAGTAAATCTTGTTAAAAACGAGGTAATATTCCAGAAAAGAGACATTTTTCTACATAATTACGAGAAAATCTTGTAAAAAACGAGGAATAATGCCAGAAAAGATAAATTTTTCAATATAATTAGGGGAAAATCTTGTTAAAAACGAGGTAATATGCCAGAAAAGAGACATTTTTCTACATTTATGAGAAAATCTTGTTAAAGCGAGGTAGTATGCCAGAAAAGAGACATTTTTAAATATACGAGGTAAAATTCAAGAAAAGAGAAATTTTTCCACATAATTATGGGAAAATCTTGTTAAAAACGAGGGATAATGCCAAAAAAGATACATTTTTCCATATAATTACGGGAAAATCTTGTTTAAAACGAGGTTATATGCCAGAAAAGAGACATTTTTAAATATACAAGGTAAAATGCCAGAAAAGAGAAATTTTTCCAAATAATAACGAGAAATTCTTGTTAAAAACGAGGGATAATGCCAGAAAAGATACATTTTTCCATATAATTAGGAGAAAATCTTATTTAAAACGAGGTAATATGCCAGAAAAGAAACATTTTTCTACATAATTACGAGAAAATTTTGTAAAAAACGAGGAATAATGCCAGAAAAGATAAATTTTTCCATATAATTACGGGAAAATCTTGTTAAAAACGAGGTAATATGCCAGAAAAGAGACATTTTTAAATATACGAGGTAAAATGCCAGAAAAGAGACATTTTTCCACAAAATTACGGGAAAATCTTGTTAAAAACGAGGTAATATGCCAGAAAAGAGACATTTTTAAATATACGAGGTAAAATGCCAGAAAAGAGACATTTTTCCACATAATTACGGGAAAATCTTGTTAAAAACGAGGGATAATGCCAAAAAAGATAAACTTTTCCATATAATTACGGGAAAATCTTGTTAAAAACGAGGTAATATGCCAGAAGAGAGACATTTTTAAATATACGAGGTAAAATGCCAGAAAAGAGACATTTTTCCACATAATTACGATAAAATCTTGTTAAAAACGAGGGATAATGCCAGAAAAGATACATTTTTTCATATAAATAGAAGTAAATCTTGTTAAAAACGAGGTAATATTGCAGAAAAGAGGCGTTTTTCTACATAATTACGAGAAAATCTTGTAAAAAACGAGGAATAATGCCAGAAAAGATAAATTTTTCAATATAATTAGGGAAAAATCTTGTTAAAAACGAGGTAGTATGCCAGAAAAGAGACATTTTTAAATAAACGAGGTGAAGTACCAGAAAACAGACATTTTCCCACATAATTACGAGAAAATCTTGTTTAAAACGAGGGATAATGCAAGAAATCATACATTTGTTCATATAATTAGGTAAAAATCTTGTTAAAAACGAGGTAATATGCCAGAAAAGAGACATTTTTCTACATAATTATGAGAAAATCTTGTAAAAAACGAGGAATAATGCCAGAAAAGATAAATTTAACCATATAATTACGGAAAAATCTTATTAAAAACGAGGTAATATGCCAGAAAAGAGACATTTTTAAATATACGAGGTAAAATGCCAGAAAAGAGACATTTTTCCACATATTTACGAGAAAATCTTGTTAAAAACGTGGGATAATGCAAGAAAAGATACATTTTTCCATATGATTACTAGAAAATCTTGTTAAAAACGAGATAATATGCCAGAAAAGAGACATTTTTCTACATAATTACGAGAGAATCTTGTAAAAAACGAGGAATAATGCCAGAAAAGATAAATTTTTCCAAATAATTAGGGGAAAATCTTGTTAAAAACGAGGTAGTATGCCAGAAAAGAGACATTTTTAAATATACGAGATAAAATGCCAGAAAAGAGACATTTTTCCACATAATTACGGGAAAATCTTGTTAAAAACGAGGGATAATGCCAAAAAAGATACATTTTTCCATATAATTAGGGGAAAATCTTGTTAAAAACGAGGTTATATGCCAGAAAAGAGACATTTTTAAATATACGAGGTAAAATGCCAGAAAAGAGAAATTTTTCCAAATAATAACGAGAAATTCTTGTTAAAAACGAGGGATAATGCCAGAAAAGATAAATTTTTCCATATAATTAGGAGAAAATCTTATTAAAAACGAGGTAATATGCCAGAAAAGAAACATTTTTCTACATAATTACGAAAAAATCTTGTTAAAAACGAGGAATAATGCCAGAAAAGATAAATTTTTCCATATAATTACGGGAAAATCTTGTTAAAAACGAGGTAATATGCCAGAAAAGAGACATTTTTATATATACAAGGTAAAATGCCAGAAAAGAGACATTTTACCATATATTTACGGGAAAATCTTATTAAAAACGAGGTAATATGCCAGAAAAGAGACATTTTTAAATATACGAGGTAAAATGCCAGAAAAGAGACATTTTTCCACATATTTACGAGAAAATCTTGTTTAAAACGTGGGATAATGCAAAAAAAGATACATTTTTCCATATAATCACTAGAAAATCTTGTTAAAAACGAGGTAATATGCCAGAAAAGAGACATTTTTCTACATAATTACGAGAGAATCTTGTAAAAAACGAGGAATAATGCCAGAAAAGATAAATTTTTCCAAATAATTAGGGGAATATCTTGTTAAAAACGAGGTAGTATGCCAGAAAAGAGACATTTTTAAATATACGAGATAAAATGTCAGAAAAGAGACATTTTTCCACATAATTACGGGAAAGTCTTGTTAAAAACGAGGGATAATGCCAAAAAAGATACATTTTTCCATATAATTACGGGAAAATCTTGTTAAAAACGAGGTAATATGCCAGAAAAGAGACATTTTTCTACATAATTATGAGAAAATCTTGTAAAAAACTAGGTAGTATGCCAGAAAAGAGACATTTTTAAATATACGAGGTAAAATTCTAGAAAAGAGAAATTTTTCCACATAATTACGGGAAAATCTTGTTAAAAACGTGGGATAATGCCAAAAAAGATACATTTTTCCATATAATTAGGGGAAAATCTTGTTTAAAACGAGGTTATATGCCAGAAAAGAGACATTTTTAAATATACGTGGTAAAATGCCAGAAAAGAGAAATTTTTCCAAACAATAACGAGAAATTCTTGTTAAAAACGAGGGATAATGCCAGAAAAGATACATTTTTCCATATAATTAGGAGAAAATCTTATTAAAAACGAGGTAATATGCCAGAAAAGAGACATTTTTCTACATAGTTACGAGAAAATCTTGTAAAAAACGAGGAATAATGCCAGAAAAGATAAATTTTTCCATATAATTACGGGAAAATCTTGTTAAAAACGAGGGATAATGCCAAAAAAGATACATTTTTCCATATAATTAGGGGAAAATCTTGTTAAAAACGAGGTAATATGCCAGAAAAGAAACATTTTTCTACATAATTACTAGAAAATCTTGTAAAAAACGAGGAATAATGCAAGAAAAGATAAATTTTTCCATATAAGTACGGGAAAATCTTGTTAAAAATGAGGTAATATGCCAGAAAAGAGACATTTTTAAATATACGAGGTAAAATGCCAGAAAAGAGACATTTGTCCACATAATTACGGGAAAATCTTGTTAAAAACGAGGGATAATGCCAAAAAAGATAAATTTTTCCATATAATTACTGGAAAATCTTGTTAAAAACGAGGTAATATGCCAGAAAAGAGACATTTTTAAATATACGTGGTAAAATGCCAGAAAAGAGACATTTTTCAACATAATTACGGGAAAATCTTGTTAAAAACGAGGGATAATGCCAAAAAAGATACATTTTTCCATATAATTACGGGAAAATCTTGTTAAAAACGAGGTAATATGCCAGAAGAGAGACATTTTTAAATATACGAGGTAAAATGCCAGAAAAAAAACATTTTTCCACATAATTACGATAAAATCTTGTTAAAAACGAGGGATAATGCCAGAAAAGATACATTTTTTCATATAACTAGAAGTAAATCTTGTTAAAAACGAGGTAATATTGCAGAAAAGAGGCGTTTTTCTACATAATTACGAGAAAATCTTGTAAAAAACGAGGAATAATGCCAGAAAAGATAAATTTTTCAATATAATTAGGGAAAAATCTTGTTAAAAACGAGGTAGTATGCCAGAAAAGAGACATTTTTAAATAAACGAGGTGAAGTACCAGAAAACAGACATTTTCCCACATAATAACGAGAAAATCTTGTTTAAAACGAGGGATAATGCAAGAAATCATACATTTGTTCATATAATTAGGTGATAAATCTTGTTAAAAACGAGGTAATATGCCAGAAAAGAGACATTTTTCTACATAATTATGAGAAAATCTTGTAAAAAACGAGGAATAATGCCAGAAAAGATAAATTTTACCATATAATTACGGGAAAATCTTATTAAAAACGAGGTAATATGCCAGAAAAGAGACATTTTTAAATATACGAGGTAAAATGCCCGAAAAGAGACATTTTTCCACATATTTACGAGAAAATCTTGTTAAAAACGAGGGATAATGCAAGAAAAGATACATTTTTCCATATGATTACTAAAAAATCTTGTTAAAAACGAGGTAATATGCCAGAAAAGAGACATTTTTCTACATAATTACGAGAGAATCTTGTAAAAAACGAGGAATAATGCCAGAAAAGATAAATTTTTCCAAATAATTACGGGAAAATCTTGTTAAAAACGAGGTAGTATGCCAGAAAAGAGACATTTTTAAATATACGAGATAAAATGCCAGAAAAGAGACATTTTTCCACATAATTACGGGAAAATCTTGTTAAAAACGAGAAATAATGCCAAAAAAGATACATTTTTCCATATAATTAGGGGAAAATCTTGTTAAAAACGAGGTTATATGCCAGAAAAGAGACATTTTTAAATATACGAGGTAAAATGCCAGAAAAGAGAAATTTTTCCAAATAATAACGAGAAATTCTTGTTAAAAACGGGGGATAATGCCAGAAAAGATAAATTTTTCCATATAATTAGGAGAAAATCTTATTAAAAACGAGGTAATATGCCAGAAAAGAAACATTTTTCTACATAATTACGAAAAAATCTTGTTAAAAACGAGGAATAATGCCAGAAAAGATAAATTTTTCCATATAATTACGGGAAAATCTTGTTAAAAACGAGGTAATATGCCAGAAAAGAGACATTTTTAAATATACAAGGTAAAATGCCAGAAAAGAGACATTTTACCATATAATTACGGGAAAATCTTATTAAAAACGAGGTAATATGCCAGAAAAGAGACATTTTTAAATATACGAGGTAAAATGCCAGAAAAGAGACATTTTTCCACATATTTACGAGAAAATCTTGTTTAAAACGTGGGATAATGCAAAAAAAGATACATTTTTCCATATAATCACTAGAAAATCTTGTTAAAAACGAGGTAATATGCCAGAAAAGAGACATTTTTCTACATAATTACGAGAGAATCTTGTAAAAAACGAGGAATAATGCCAGAAAAGATAAATTTTTCCAAATAATTAGGGGAATATCTTGTTAAAAACGATTAAGTATGCCAGAAACGAGACATTTTTAAATATACGAGATAAAATGTCAGAAAAGAGACATTTTTCCACATAATTACGGGAAAATCTTGTTAAAAACGAGGGATAATGCCAAAAAAGATACATTTTTCCATATAATTACGGGAAAATCTTGTTAAAAACGAGGTAATATGCCAGAAAAGAGACATTTTTCTACATAATTATGAGAAAATCTTGTAAAAAACTAGGTAGTATGCCAGAAAAGAGACATTTTTAAATATACGAGGTAAAATTCTAGAAAAGAGAAATTTTTCCACATAATTACGGGAAAATATTGTTAAAAACGAGGGATAATGCCAAAAAAGATACATTTTTCCATATAATTAGGGGAAAATCTTGTTTAAAACGAGGTTATATGCCAGAAAAGAGACATTTTTAAATATACGTGGTAAAATGCCAGAAAAGAGAAATTTATCCAAACAATAACGAGAAATTCTTGTTAAAAACGAGGGATAATGCCAGAAAAGATACATTTTTCCATATAATTAGGAGAAAATCTTATTAAAAACGAGGTAATATGCCAGAAAAGAGACATTTTTCTACATAGTTACGAGAAAATCTTGTAAAAAACGAGGAATAATGCCAGAAAAGATAAATTTTTCCATATAATTACGGGAAAATCTTGTTAAAAACGAGAGATAATGCCAAAAAAGATACATTTTTCCATATAATTAGGGGAAAATCTTGTTAAAAACGAGGTAATATGCCAGAAAAGAAACATTTTTCTACATAATTACTAGAAAATCTTGTAAAAAACGAGGAATAATGCCAGAAAAGATAAATTTTTCCATATAATTACGGGACAATCTTGTTAAAAACGAGGTAATATGCCAGAAAAGAGACATTTTTAAATATACGAGGTAAAATGCCAGAAAAGAGACATTTTTCCACATAATTACGGGAAAATCTTGTTAAAAACGAGGGATAATGCCAAAAAAGATACATTTTTCCATATAATTAGGGGAAAATCTTGTTAAAAACGAGGTAATATGCCAGAAAGGAGATATTTTTAAATATACGAGGTAAAATGCCAGAAAAGAGACATTTTTCCACATAATTACGGGAAAATCTTGTTAAAAACGAGGGATAATGCCAGAAAAGATACATTTTTTCATATAACTAGAAGTAAATCTTGTTAAAAACGAGGTAATATTCCAGAAAAGCGACATTTTTCTACATAATTACGAGAAAATCTTGTAAAAAACGAGGAATAATGCCAGAAAAGATAAATTTTTCCATATAAGTACGGGAAAATCTTGTTAAAAACGAGGTAATATGCCAGAAAAGAGACATTTTTAAATATACGAGGTAAAATGCCAGAAAAGAGACATTTGTCCACATAATTACGGGAAAATCTTGTTAAAAACGAGGGATAATGCCAAAAAAGATAAATTTTTCCATATAATTACTGGAAAATCTTGTTAAAAACGAGGTAATATGCCAGAAAAGAGACATTTTTAAATATACGAGGTAAAATGCCAGAAAAGAGACATTTTTCAACATAATTACGGGAAAATCTTTTTAAGAACGAGGGAAAATGCCAGAAAAGATACATTTTTTCATATAACTAGAAGTAAATCTTGTTAAAAACGAGGTAATATTCCAGAAAAGAGACATTTTTCTACATAATTACGAGAAAATCTTGTAAAAAACGAGGAATAATGCCAGAAAAGATAAATTTTTCAATATAATTAGGGGAAACTCTTGTTAAAAACGAGGTAGTATGCCAGAAAAGAGACATTTTTAAATATACGATGTTATTTTACACCATAGACACCATATTAAAGTGGTATATTTTTTTATAGCTCTTTTTAGCCTTACGCTTATATACTTAACTATGTACATTTGGTTATTCTACATTTATTTTTTGTTAATTAGCATAGTGAAGATTGTGATTATAAAGAGCGTGCACTATTTAAGCAACTTATGTTTTAATTTTATATATAATTACACACAAACATATACAACATGGTTTAATGTTTTTGGCTTAGATGCATATTTCTACTTATTCATAGTGTAATGGCGGTACAAACTTGCAATAATTTTAATTTTATTTTACAGAACATTCGAAGCCTACGTTAAAATTTTGACACTCTTCTAACAAATATAAATGCGATTAATTTAGACTTTGACTGTTTATTTTTCACTGAAACATGGATCTCAAGTTCTGAAATCTCAGATTACAGCCTAGATGGGTTTTCCTTCTATGCTAATTGTAATGATAATTATCGAGCTGGTGGCGTAGCTGCGTTTGTGAAATCGGATTTGGATCATCAGGTATTCATGCTTAAGTTCTCTTCTGCTGATGTTATGAAAATTGTTATTCAACTTGGTAGTATTAAAGTGTGCTTTGTGTTAATTTACAGATTCAACTTTTGTACGTTTGAGTCGTTTTTAAATGAATTAAAGAATTTCTTTGATACTGATAGAGCCAATCATAAGATCCTGCTTGGAGATATAAACTTGGATTTGCTGAAGGAATCGCAGGCAAAGGATGATTATCTGGTTGTATGCTCATCGGCCGGTTTGGAATCCCGTTTGAATTGTGTAACTAGACCATCCTCTAGTTCCTGTATTGACCATATTTTCTCTGAAACCGTTTCTCAGAATTTCAATATTGAGATCCAAAATTTGCAGCTATTTGTTACTGATCATAATACCATCCACTTATGTATTAAAATTAGAAGAGATTCAAAACAAGGGAGTAAATACGAACCAGTGTATCTGACTAAATTTAATTTCGCGGATCTATCAGAGGCACTCAGTTTATGTAGTTGGAGTGAAGTATTTTCTTCGGATAATTCTAATTTAGCCTATACAAGTTTTATTAATAAACTAAGTAAAATTATTCGTAAACATAAATCTATTGTTAAGGTTAAACGACGTAATTTTAGGCTAAAGCCCTGGATGTCCGACTCCCTACTTAAATTGATAAATCGCAGAAACAGTTTTTTGAAAAAACTATCTAATGATCCCAATAATAATGTTTTTAAAGAGAGTCTTAACAAGCTGAATTCCCAAATTAAAATTCTGATACCGGTCACAAAAGAGCAGTATTTTAAAATCAAGTTAAGTGAAGCTATTGATTTGAAATCTAGGTGGAAAATTGTAAATAAAGTTTTGAATAATAGTTGCACCCCAAATAATGTTACATCGATTGTTATTGGTGACAATTTGGTTAGTTCTGACTCGTTTGAAATTGCAAATGCGTTTAATGACCATTTCTGTCGAATACCTCACGCAATCATTACTGAGAATTATGAAAATGTGATTTTGGATGATACTGTTAGATGTGATTTGGTACTGTCGAGGTATTCTAGTTCAAATTTATTCTTTTTCCCAGTTAGTGAAGCGGAAATAATGGCTGCTGTTAATGCCTTAAAATCTAGCAACTCCTGTGGTATTGATGGGATATCAAGCAAATTGGTTAAACATATTATTTCTAATATTTGCCATATTCTGGTATTTATTTTTAATATGTGTTTTTCAGAGGGGGTTTTCCCTGATAAATTAAAATTCGGCATTGTCAAGCCTCTCTTAAAGAAAGATTCACGAAATGACCCGAATAATTATCGTCCGATCACATTACTAAACACATTTTCGAAGATCTTTGAGAAAATTATCAAATATAGATTGTTGAATTACCTTGATAAAATACATTTCCTTGACAAGAGGCAGTTTGGTTTTGTAGAAAATTCGTCAACTGAGAAAGCCCTAACATCTTTTTTAACACCGCTGCTGAAAGGCCTTAATAATAACTGCAAAGTTTCTGCTGTTTTCATTGACTTCACTAAAGCTTTTGATACAGTAAATCATGAGGTATTATTGGCTAAGTTATCGTATGTCGGTGTCAGAGGCGTTGCACTTTCTCTTTTTAGATCATATCTTCAAAATCGGGTACAAAGTGTAATTATTAATAATACATATAGTGATGAAAAAATTGTGAACGTCGGGGTTCCACAAGGGTCTGTTTTGGGCCCGCTGTTGTTTATTATCTACTGTAACTCGATTTTTGATCTTAGAGTAAATGGTGATATCATCGCGTTTGCGGATGATATGGCGTTTCTGTACACTACGAATAATGATGTGGCTACGTTGGAAGAGAAAATTAATGAGGATATGTGCTTGCTGAAAAAATGGTGTTATGTGCATGAGATGATTCTCAGCGCTAAGTCCAAATTGATGTCTTTCAGTGTTGGAGGTACTATCCGAGATTCTCAACCATTGGTTTATCATTCTCTGGTTTGTAATCGGTCTGGGTGTAATGATCTTTGCGTGCGTATTGAAACTGTGGAGTCCTTTAAATACTTAGGAGTGATGCTTGATGCACAACTAAATTTTAAAGAACATGTGAGCATTTTAAAAAAGAAACTGTGCCATGTATTAAGATCCTTTTATTTTTTGCGTAAAATATGTAGCCGGGATCTTTTGAAATGTCTTTATTTTGCAATATTTAATTCCCACCTCCAATATGGTTTAATATGTTGGGGTGGAATTTTTTTGACCAATATCAAACCTTTGATGATCATCCAAAAAGCTGTTTTGAGGTCCATAAATTATTTACCCAGGACTTCACCATCGTTTCCCATTTTTGTAAATAATAAGATTTTGCCTCTGCGTCATCTGTATGTTTACAAAGTACTTAAAATGCATTATATTAGGAGCGGAAATCGTTTTCGTGGTGTGGATATTAGTGGACCATATATGTTACGGAACAAATCTAGGATCTGGGTGCCTCGTCCCAACAAAGAACATTTCAAAAGAAATTTTTTTGTACATCACACCGAAGCTAGTTAATCAATTACCAATGGGCATTTTAAACGCAGTTACGCTGACTGAATTTTGTAGGCTGTTAAAAGAATGGCTCTTTACAGTCATTGATGTTGAGAGTCTGTTTAAAACGATTATGTAGTTTGTCAAAATTTTTCTAGTATTTTCTTTTTTTATTTTTATTTTAGTAATTATATGCTTAATTGAGCTTTTTACTCAATTTCTATCATGTTGTGGTATGTTGAGTGTAATTCATATTTACTTTTATATGATTTTTATTTTTATAGTTATTTTTTATTTTATTTTATTTTTTATTTTATTTAATGTGGTTATATTTTGATTTTTGATTTTATTTTTATTTTGTCTAATTCTATTTTTATTTTTATTTTTAGTCTTATTTCTATTTTTGTAACTTTATATGTATGAATCGTGGCTCCGTGACATTTTTTTTAAAAATTAGGAGTTCAATAATAAAAAAAAAAAAAAAAAAAAAAAAAAAAAAAAATTCTAGAAAAGAGATATTTTTCCACATAATTACGGGAAAATCTTGTTAAAAACGAGGGATAATGCCAAACAAGATACATTTTTCCATATAATTAGGGGAAAATCTTGTTTAAAACGAGGTGATATGCCAGAAAAGAGACATTTTTAAATATACGAGGTAAAATGCCAGAAAAGAGAAATTTTTCCAAATAATAACGAGAAATTCTTGTTAAAAACGAGGGATAATGCCAGAAAAGATACATTTTTCCATATAATTTCGAGAAAATCTTATTAAAAACGAGGTAATATGCCAGAAAAGAAACATTTTTCTACATAATTACGAGAAAATTTTGTTAAAAACGAGGAATAATGCCAGAAAAGATAAATTTTTCCATATAATTACGGGAAAATCTTGTTAAAAACGAGGTAATATGCCAGAAAAGAGACATTTTTAAATATACGAGGTAATATGCCAGAAAAAAGACATTTTTCTACATAATTACGAGAAAATCTTGTTAAAAACGAGGGATAATGCCAGAAAAGATACATTTTTTCATATAACTAGAAGTAAATCTTGTTAAAAACGAGGTAATATTCCAGAAAAGAGACATTTTTCTACATAATTACGAGAAAATCTTGTAAAAGCGAGGAATAATGCCAGAAAAGATAAATTGTTCCATATAATTAGTGGAAAATCTTGTTAAAAACGAGGTAGTATGCCAGAAAAGAGACATTTTTAAATAAACGAGGTGAAGTACCAGAAAACAGACATTTGCCCACATAATTACGAGAAAATCTTGTTTAAAACGAAAGATAATGCAAGAAATCATACATTTTTTCATATAATTAGGTGAAAATCTTGTTAAAAACGAGGTAATATGCCAGAAAAGAGACATGTTTCTACATAATTATGAGAAAATCTTGTAAAAAACGAGGAATAATGCCAGAAAAGATAAATTTTACCATATAATTACGGGAAAAATTATTAAAAACGAGGTAATATGCCAGAAAAGAGACATTTTTAAATATACGAGGTAAAATGCCAGAAAAGAGACATTTTTCCACATATTTACGAGAAAATCTTGTTTAAAACGTGGGATAATGCAAGAAAAGATACATTTTTCAATATAATTACTAGAAAATCTTGTTAAAAACGAGGTAATATGCCAGAAAAGAGACATTTTTCTACATAATTACGAGAGAATCTTGTAAAAAACGAGGAATAATGCCAGAAAAGATAAATTTTTCCAAATAACTAGGGGAAAATCTTGTTAAAAACGAGGTAGTATGCCAGAAAAGAGACATTTTTAAATATACGATATAAAATGCCAGAAAAGAGACATTTTTCCACATAATTACGGGAAAATCTTGTTAAAAACGAGGGATAATGCCAAAAAAGATACATTTTTCCATATAATTAGGGGAAAATCTTGTTAAAAACGAGGTAATATGTTAGAAAAGAGACATTTTCTACATAATTATGAGAAAATCTTGTAAAAAAAGAGGTAGTATTCCAGAAAAGAGTCATTTTTAAATATACGAGGTAAAATTCAAGAAAAGAGAAATTTTTCCACATAATTACGGGAAAATCTTGTTAAAAACGAGGGATAATGCCAAAAAAGATACATTTTTCCATATAATTAGGGGAATATCTTGTTTAAAACAAGGTTATATGCCAGAAAAGAGACATTTTTAAATATACGAGGTAAAATGCCAGAAAAGAGAAATTTTTCCAAATAATAACGAGAAATTCTTGTTAAAAACGAGGGATAATGCCAGAAAAGATACATTTTTCCATATAATTAGTTGAAAATCTTATTAAAAACGAGGTAATATGCCAGAAAAGATACATTTTTCTACATAATTACGAGAAAATCTTGTAAAAAACGAGGAATAATTCCAGAAAAGATAAATTTTTCCATATAATTACGGGAAAATCTTGTTAAAAACGAGGTAATATGCCAGAAAAGAGTCATTTTTAAATATACGAGGTAAAATGCCAGAAAAGAGACATTTTTTCACATAATTACGGGAAAATCTTGTTAAAAACGAGGTAATATGCCAGAAAAGAGACATTTTTAAATATACGAGGTAAAATGCCAGAAAAGAGACATTTTTCCACATAATTACGGGAAAATCTTGTTAAAAACGAGGAATAATGCCAAAAAAGATACATTTTTCCATATAATTACGGGAAAATCTTGTTAAAAACGAGGTAATATGCCAGAAGAGAGACATTTTTAAATATACGAGGTAAAATGCCAGAAAAGAGACATTTTTCCACATAATTACGGGAAAATCTTGTTAAAAACGAGGGATAATGCCAGAAAAGATACATTTTTTCATATAACTAGAAGTAAATCTTGTTAAAAACGAGGTAATATTCCAGAAAAGAGGCGTTTTTCTACATAATTACGAGAAAATCTTGTAAAAAACGAGGAATAATGCCAGAAAAGATAAATTTTTCAATATAATTAGGGAAAAATCTTGTTAAAAACGAGGTAGTATGCCAGAAAAGAGACATTTTTAAATAAACGAGGTGAAGTACCAGAAAACAGACATTTTCCCACATAATTAAGAGAAAATCTTGTTTAAAACGAGGGATAATGCAAGAAATCATACATTTTTTCATATAATTAGGTGAAAATCTTGTTAAAAACGAGGTAATATGCCAGAAAAGAGACATTTTTCTACATAATTATGAGAAAATCTTGTTAAAAACGTGGGATAATGCAAGAAAAGATACATTTTTCCATATGATTACTAGAAAATCTTGTTAAAAACGAGGTAATATGCCAGAAAAGAGACATTTTTCTACATAATTACGAGAGAATCTTGTAAAAAACGAGGAATAATGCCAGAAAAGATAAATTTTACCATATAATTACGGGAAAATCTTATTAAAAACGAGGTAATATGCCAGAAAAGAGACATTTTTAAATATACGAGGTAAAATGCCAGAAAAGAGACATTTTTCCACATATTTACGAGAAAATCTTGTTAAAAACGTGGGATAATGCAAGAAAAGATACATTTTTCCATATGATTACTAGAAAATCTTGTTAAAAACGAGGTAATATGCCAGAAAAGAGACATTTTTCTACATAATTACGAGAGAATCTTGTAAAAAACGAGGAATAATGCCAGAAAAGATAAATTTTTCCAAATAATTAGGGGAAAATCTTGTTAAAAACGAGGTAGTATGCCAGAAAAGAGACATTTTTAAATATACGAGATAAAATGCCAGAAAAGAGACATTTTTCCACATAATTACGGGAAAATCTTGTTAAAAACGAGGGATAATGCCAAAAAAGATACATTTTTCCATATAATTAGGGGAAAATCTTGTTAAAAACGAGGTTATATGCCAGAAAAGAGACATTTTTAAATATACGAGGTAAAATGCCAGAAAAGAGAAATTTTTACAAATAATAACGAGAAATTCTTGTTAAAAACGGGGGATAATGCCAGAAAAGATAAATTTTTCCATACAATTAGGAGAAAATCTTATTAAAAACGAGGTAATATGCCAGAAAAGAAACATTTTTCTTCATAATTACGAAAAAATCTTGTTAAAAACGAGGAATAATGCCAGAAAAGATAAATTTTTCCATATAATCACGGGAAAATCTTGTTAAAAACGAGGTAATATGCCAGAAAAGAGACACTTTTAAATATACAAGGTAAAATGCCAGAAAAGAGACATTTTACCATATAATTACGGGAAAATCTTATTAAAAACGAGGTAATATGCCAGAAAAGAGACATTTTTAAATATGCGAGGTAAAATGCCAGAAAAGAGACATTTTTCCACATATTTACGAGAAAATCTTGTTTAAAACGTGGGATAATGCAAAAAAAGATACATTTTTCCATATAATCACTAGAAAATCTTGTTAAAAACGAGGTAATATGCCAGAAAAGAGACATTTTTCTACATAATTACGAGAGAATCTTGTAAAAAACGAGGAATAAGGCCAGAAAAGATAAATTTTTCCAAATAATTAGGGGAATATCTTGTTAAAAACGAGGTAGTATGCCAGAAAAGAGACATTTTTAAATATACGAGATAAAATGTCAGAAAAGAGACATTTTTCCACATAATTACGGGAAAATCTTGTTAAAAACGAGGGATAATTTCAAAAAAGATACATTTTTCCATTTAATTACGGGAAAATCTTGTTAAAAACGAGGTAATATACCAGAAAAGAGACATTTTTCTACATAATTATGAGAAATCTTGTAAAAAACTAGGTAGTATGCCAGAAAAGAGACATTTTTAAATATACGAGGTAAAATTCTAGAAAAGAGAAATTTTTCCACATAATTACGGGAAAATATTGTTAAAAACGAGGGATAATGCCAAAAAAGATACATTTTTCCATATAATTAGGGGAAAATCTTGTTTAAAACGAGGTTATATGCCAGAAAAGAGACATTTTTAAATATAAGTGGTAAAATGCCAGAAAAGAGAAATTTTTCCAAACAATAACGAGAAATTCTTGTTAAAAACGAGGGATAATGCCAGAAAAGATACATTTTTCCATATAATTAGGAGAAAATCTTATTAAAAACGAGGTAATATGCCAGAAAAGAAACATTTTTCTACATAGTTACGAGAAAATCTTGTAAAAAACGAGGAATAATGCCAGAAAAGATAAATTTTTCCATATAATTACGGGAAAATCTTGTTAAAAACGAGGGATAATGCCAAAATAGATACATTTTTCCATATAATTAGGGGAAAATCTTGTTAAAAACGAGGTAATATGCCAGAAAAGAAACATTTTTCTACATAATTACTAGAAAATCTTGTAAAAAACGAGGAATAATGCCAGAAAAGATAAATTTTTCCATATAATTACGGGACAATCTTGTTAAAAACGAGGTAATATGCCAGAAAAGAGACATTTTTAAATATACGAGGTAAAATGCCAGAAAAGAGACATTTTTCCACATAATTACGGGAAAATCTTGTTAAAAACGAGGGATAATGCCAAAAAAGATACATTTTTCCATATAAT
Source organism: Tipula unca (assembly GCA_951394425.1). Lineage (NCBI taxonomy): Eukaryota > Metazoa > Arthropoda > Insecta > Diptera > Tipulidae > Tipula > Tipula unca. Next base: position 21,979 of record CATOBX010000002.1, on the reverse strand, counting down.
TACGGGAAAATCTTGTTAAAAACGAGGTAATATGCCAGAAAAGAGACATTTTTAAATATACGAGGTAAAATGCCAGAAAAGAGACATTTTTCCACATAATTACGGGAAAATCTTGTTAAAAACGAGGGATAATGCCAAAAAAGATACATTTTTCCATATAATTACGGGAAAATCTTGTTAAAAACGAGGTAATATTCCAGAAAAGCGACATTTTTCAACATAATTACGAGAAAATCTTGTAAAAAACGAGGAATAATGCCAGAAAAGATAAATTTTTCCATATAAGTACGGGAAAATCTTGTTAAAAACGAGGTAATATGCCAGAAAAGAGACATTTTTAAATATACGAGGTAAAATGCCAGAAAAGAGACATTTGTCCACATAATTACGGGAAAATCTTGTTAAAAACGAGGGATAATGCCCAAAAAGATAAATTTTTCCATATAATTACTGGAAAATCTTGTTAAAAACGAAGTAATATGCCAGAAAATAGACATTTTTAAATATACGAGGTAAAATGCCAGAAAATGACATTTTTCAACATAATTACGGGAAAATCTTGTTAAAAACGAGGGAAAATGCCAGAAAAGATACATTTTTTAATATAACTAGAAGTAAATCTTGTTAAAAACAAGGTAATATTCCAGAAAAGAGACATTTTTCTACATAATTACGAGAAAATCTTGTAAAAAACGAGGAATAATGCCAGAAAAGATAAATTTTTCAATATAATTAGGGGAAACTCTTGTTAAAAACGAGGTAGTATGCCAGAAAAGAGACATTTTTAAATAAACGATGTGAAGTACCAGAAAACAGACATTTTCCCACATAATTACGAGAAAATCTTGTTTAAAACGAGGGATAATTCAAGAAATCATACATTTTTTCATATAATTAGGTGAAAATCTTGTTAAAAACGAGGTAATATGCCAGAAAAGAGACATTTTTCTACATAATTATGAGAAAATCTTGTAAAAAACGAGGAATAATGCCAGAAAAGATAAATTTTACCATATAATTACGGGAAAATCTTATTAAAAACGAGGTAATATGCCAGAAAAGAGACATTTTTAAATATACGAGATAAAATGCCAGAAAAGAGACCTTTTTCCACATAATTACGGGAAAATCTTGTTAAAAACGAGGAATAATGCCAAAAAAGATACATTTTTCCATATAATTAGGGGAAAATCTTGTTTAAAACGAGGTGATATGCCAGAAAAGAGACATTTTTAAATATACGAGGTAAAATGCCAGAAAAGAGAAATTTTTCCAAATAATAACGAGAAATTCTTGTTAAAAACGAGGGATAATGCCAGAAAAGATACATTTTTCCATATAATTAAGAGAAATTCTTGTTAAAAACGAGGTAATATGCCAGAAAAGATACATTTTTCTACATAATTACGAGAAAATCTTGTAAAAAACGAGGAATAATTCCAGAAAAGAAAAATTTTACCATATAATTACGGGAAAATCTTGTTAAAAACGAGGTAATATGCCAGAAAATAGACATTTTTAAATATACGAGGTAAAATGCCAGAAAAGAGACATTTTTCCACATAATTACGGGAAAATCTTGTTAAAAACGAGGGATAATGCCAAAAAAGATACATTTTTCCATATAATTACGGGAAAATCTTGTTAAAAACGAGGTAATATGCCAGAAAAGAGACATTTTTAAATATAACTAGAAGTAAATCTTGTTAAAAACGAGGTAATATTCCAGAAAAGAGACATTTTTCTACATAATTACGAGAAAATCTTGTAAAAAACGAGGAATAATGCCAGAAAAGATAAATTTTTCAATATAATTAGGGGAAAATCTTGTTAAAAACGAGGTAATATGCCAGAAAAGAGATATTTTTCTACATTTATGAGAAAATCTTGTTAAAACGAGGTAGTATGCCAGAAAAGAGACATTTTTAAATATACGAGGTAAAATTCAAGAAAAGAGAAATTTTTCCACATAATTACGGGAAAATCTTGTTAAAAACGAGGGATAATGCCAAAAAAGATACATTTTTCCATATAATTACGGGAAAATCTTGTTTAAAACGAGGTTATATGCCAGAAAAGAGACATTTTTAAATATACAAGGTAAAATGCAAGAAAAGAGAAATTTTTCCAAATAATAACGAGAAATTCTTGTTAAAAACGAGGGATAATGCCAGAAAAGATACATTTTTCCATATAATTAGGAGAAAATCTTATTTAAAACGAGGTAATATGCCAGAAAAGAAACATTTTTCTACATAATTACGAGAAAATTTTGTAAAAAACGAGGAATAATGCCAGAAAAGATAAATTTTTCCATATAATTACGGGAAAATCTTGTTAAAAACGAGGTAATATGCCAGAAAAGAGACATTTTTAAATATACGAGGAAAAATGCCAGAAAAGAGACATTTTTCCACATAATTACGGGAAAATCTTGTTAAAAACGAGGTAATATGCCAGAAAAGAGACATTTTTAAATATACGAGGTAAAATGCCAGAAAAGAGACATTTTTCCACATAATTACGGGAAAATCTTGTTAAAAACGAGGGATAATGCCAAAAAAGATACATTTTTCCATATAATTACGGGAAAATCTTGTTAAAAACGAGGTAATATGCCAGAAGAGAGACATTTTTAAATATACGAGGTAAAATGCCAGAAAAGAGACATTTTTCCACATAATTACGGGAAAATCTTGTTAAAAACGAGGGATAATGCCAGAAAAGATACATTTTTTCATATAACTAGAAGTAAATCTTGTTAAAAACGAGGTAATATTCCAGAAAAGAGGCGTTTTTCTACATAATTACGAGAAAATCTTGTAAAAAACGAGGAATAATGCCAGAAAAGATAAATTTTTCAATATAATTAGGGAAAAATCTTGTTAAAAACGAGGTAGTATGCCAGAAAAGAGACATTTTTAAATAAACGAGGTGAAGTACCAGAAAACAGACATTTTCCCACATAATTACGAGAAAATCTTGTTTAAAACGAGGGATAATGCAAGAAATCATACATTTTTTCATATAATTAGGTGAAAATCTTGTTAAAAACGAGGTAATATGCCAGAAAAGAGACATTTTTCTACTTAATTATGAGAAAATCTTGTAAAAAACGAGGAATAATGCCAGAAAAGATAAATTTTACCATATAATTACGGGAAAATCTTATTAAAGACGGGGTAATATGCCAGAAAAGAGACATTTTTAAATATACGAGGTAAAATGCCAGAAAAGAGACATTTTTCCAAATATTTACGAAAAAATCTTGTTAAAAACGTGGGATAATGCAAGAAAAGATACATTTTTCCATATGATTACTAGAAAATCTTGTTAAAAACGAGGTAATATGCCAGAAAAGAGACATTTTTCTACATAATTACGAGAGAATCTTGTAAAAAACGAGGAATAATGCCAGAAAAGATAAATTTTTCCAAATAATTACGGGAAAATCTTGTTAAAAACGAGGTAGTATGCCAGAAAAGAGACATTTTTAAATATACGAGATAAAATGCCAGAAAAGAGACATTTTTCCATCTAATTACGGGAAAATCTTGTTAAAAACGAGGGATAATGCCAAAAAAGATACATTTTTCCATATAATTAGGGGAAAATCTTGTTAAAAACGAGGTTATATGCCAGAAAAGAGACATTTTTAAATCTACGAGGTAAAATGCCAGAAAAGAGAATTTTTTCCAAATAATAACGAGAAATTCTTGTTAAAAACGGGGGATAATGCCAGAAAAGATAAATTTTTCCATATAATTAGGAGAAAATCTTATTAAAAACGAGGTAATGTGCCAGAAAAGAAACATTTTTCTACATAATTACGAAAAAATCTTGTTAAAAACGAGGAATAATGCCAGAAAAGATAAATTTTTCCATATAATTACGGGAAAATCTTGTTAAAAACGAGGTAATATGCCAGAAAAGAGACATTTTTAAATATACGAGGTAAAATGCCCGAAAAGAGACATTTTTCCACATATTTACGAGAAAATCTTGTTTAAAACGTGGGATAATGCAAAAAAAGATACATTTTTCCATATAATCACTAGAAAATCTTGTTAAAAACGAGGTAATATGCCAGAAAAGAGACATTTTTCTACATAATTACGAGAGAATCTTGTAAAAAACGAGGAATAATGCCAGAAAAGATAAATTTTTCCAAATAATTAGGGGAATATCTTGTTAAAAACGAGGTAGTATGCCAGAAAAGAGACATTTTTAAATATACGAGATAAAATGTCAGAAAAGAGACATTTTTCCACATAATTACGGGAAAATCTTGTTAAAAACGAGGGATAATGCCAAAAAAGATACATTTTTCCATATAATTAGGGGAAAATCTTGTTAAAAACGAGGTAATATGCCAGAAAAGAGACATTTTTCTACATAATTATGAGAAATCTTGTAAAAAACTAGGTAGTATGCCAGAAAAGAGAAATTTTTCCACATAATTACGGGAACATATTGTTAAAAACGAGGAATAATGCCAAAAAAGATACATTTTTCCATATAATTAGGGGAAAATCTTGTTTAAAACGAGGTTATATGCCAGAAAAGAGACATTTTTAAATATACGTGGTAAAATGCCAGAAAAGAGAAATTTTTCCAAACAATAACGAGAAATTCTTGTTAAAAACGAGGGATAATGCCAGAAAAGATACATTTTTCCATATAATTAGGAGAAAATCTTATTAAAAACGAGGTATTATGCCAGAAAAGAGACATTTTTAAATATACGAGGTAAAATTCAAGAAAAGAGAAATTTTTCCACATAATTACGGGAAAATCTTGTTAAAAACGAGGGATAATGCCAAAAAAGATACTTTTTTCCATATAATTACGGGAAAATCTTGTTTAAAACGAGGTTATATGCCAGAAAAGAGACATTTTTAAATATACAAGGTAAAATGCAAGAAAAGAGAAATTTTTCCAAATAATAACGAGAAATTCTTGTTAAAAACGAGGGATAATGCCAGAAAAGATACATTTTTCCATATAATTAGGAGAAAATCTTATTTAAAACGAGGTAATATGCCAGAAAAGAAACATTTTTCTACATAATTACGAGAAAATTTTGTAAAAAACGAGGAATAATGCCAGAAAAGATAAATTTTTCCATATAATTACGGGAAAATCTTGTTAAAAACGAGGTAATATGCCAGAAAAGAGACATTTTTAAATATACGAGGTAAAATGCCAGAAAAGAGACATTTTTCCACATAATTACGGGAAAATCTTGTTAAAAACGAGGTAATATGCCAGAAAAGAGACATTTTTAAATATACGAGGTAAAATGCCAGAAAAGAGACATTTTTCCACATAATTACGGGAAAATCTTGTTAAAAACGAGGGATAATGCCAAAAAAGATACATTTTTCCATATAATTACGGGAAAATCTTGTTAAAAACGAGGTAATATGCCAGAAGAGAGACATTTTTAAATATACGAGGTAAAATGCCAGAAAAGAGACATTTTTCCACATAATTACGGGAAAATCTTGTTAAAAACGAGGGATAATGCCAGAAAAGATACATTTTTTCATATAACTAGAAGTAAATCTTGTTAAAAACGAGGTAATATTCCAGAAAAGAGGCGTTTTTCTACATAATTACGAGAAAATCTTGTAAAAAACGAGGAATAATGCCAGAAAAGATAAATTTTTCAATATAATTAGGGAAAAATCTTGTTAAAAACGAGGTAGTATGCCAGAAAAGAGACATTTTTAAATAAACGAGGTGAAGTACCAGAAAACAGACATTTTCCCACATAATTACGAGAAAATCTTGTTTAAAACGAGGGATAATGCAAGAAATCATACATTTTTTCATATAATTAGGTGAAAATCTTGTTAAAAACGAGGTAATATGCCAGAAAAGAGACATTTTTCTACTTAATTATGAGAAAATCTTGTAAAAAACGAGGAATAATGCCAGAAAAGATAAATTTTTCCAAATAATTACGGGAAAATCTTGTTAAAAACGAGGTAGTATGCCAGAAAAGAGACATTTTTAAATATACGAGATAAAATGCCAGAAAAGAGACATTTTTCCACATAATTACGGGAAAATCTTGTTAAAAACGAGGGATAATGCCAAAAAAGATACATTTTTCCATATAATTAGGGGAAAATCTTGTTAAAAACGAGGTTATATGCCAGAAAAGAGACATTTTTAAATATACGTGGTAAAATGCCAGAAAAGAGAAATTTTTCCAAACAATAACGAGAAATTCTTGTTAAAAACGAGGGATAATGCCAGAAAAGATACATTTTTCCATATAATTAGAAGAAAATCTTATTAAAAACGAGGTAATATGCCAGAAAAGAAACATTTTTCTACATAGCTACGAGAAAATCTTGTAAAAAACGAGGAATAATGCCAGAAAAGATAAATTTTTCCATATAATTAAGGGAAAATCTTGTTAAAAACGAGGGATAATGCCAAAAAAGATACATTTTTCCATATAATTAGGGGAAAATCTTGTTAAAAACGAGGTAATATGCCAGAAAAGAAACATTTTTCTACATAATTACTAGAAAATCTTGTAAAAAACGAGGAATAATGCCAGAAAAGATAAATTTTTCCATATAATTACGGGACAATCTTGTTAAAAACGAGGTAATATGCCAGAAAAGAGACATTTTTAAATATACGAGGTAAAATGCCAGAAAAGAGACATTTTTCCACATAATTACGGGAAAATCTTGTTAAAAACGAGGGATAATGCCAAAAAAGATACATTTTTCCATATAATTACGGGAAAATCTTGTTAAAAACGAGGTAATATGCCAGAAAAGAGACATTTTTAAATATACGAGGTAAAATGCCAGAAAAGAGACATTTTTCCACATAATTACGGGAAAATCTTGTTAAAAACGAGGGATAATGCCAGAAAAGATACATTTTTTCATATAACTAGAAGTAAATCTTGTTAAAAACGAGGTAATATTTCAGAAAAGCGACATTTTTCTACATAATTACGAGAAAATCTTGTAAAACACGAGGAATAATGCCAGAAAAGATAAATTTTTCCATATAAGTACGGGAAAATCTTGTTAAAAACGAGGTAATATGCCAGAAAAGAGACATTTTTAAATATACGAGGTAAAATGCCAGAAAAGAGACATTTGTCCACATAATTACGGGAAAATCTTGTTAAAAACGAGGGATAATGCCAAAAAAGATAAATTTTTCCATATAATTACTGGAAAATCTTGTTAAAAACGAGGTAATATGCCAGAAAATAGACATTTTTAATATACGAGGTAAAATGCCAGAAAAGAGACATTTTTTAACATAATTACGGGAAAATCTTGTTAAAAACGAGGGAAAATGCCAGAAAAGATACATTTTTTCATATAACTAGAAGTAAATCTTATTAAAAACGAGGTAATATTCCAGAAAAGAGACATTTTTCTACATAATTACGAGAAAATCTTGTAAAAAACGAGGAATAATGCCAGAAAAGATAAATTTTTCAATATAATTAGGGGAAACTCTTGTTAAAAACGAGGTAGTATGCCAGAAAAGAGACAATTTTAAATAAACGATCTGAAGTACCAGAAAACAGACATTTTCCCACATAATTACGAGAAAATCTTGTTTAAAACGAGGGATAATTCAAGAAATCATACATTTTTTCATATAATTAGGTGAAAATCTTGTTAAAAACGAGGTAATATGCCAGAAAAGAGACATTTTTCTACATAATTATGAGAAAATCTTGTAAAAAACGAGGAATAATGCCAGAAAAGAGACATTTGTCCACATAATTACGGGAAAATCTTATTAAAAACGAGGTAATATGCCAGAAAAGAGACATTTTTAAATATACGAGGTAAAATGCCAGAAAAGAGACATTTTTCCACATATTTACGAGAAAATCTTGTTTAAAACGTGGGATAATGCAAGAAAAGATACATTTTTCCATATAATTACTAGAAAATCTTGTTAAAAACTAGGTAATATGCCTGAAAAGAGACATTTTTCTACATAATTACGAGAGAATCTTGTTAAAAACGAGGAATAATGCCAGAAAAGATAAATTTTTCCAAATAATTAGGGGAAAATCTTGTTAAAAACGAGGTAGTATGCCAGAAAAGAGACATTTTTAAATATACGAGATAAAATGCCAGAAAAGAGACATTTTTCCACATAATTACGGGAAAATCTTGTTAAAAACGAGGGATAATGCCAAAAAAGATACATTTTTCCATATAATTACGGGAAAATCTTGTTAAAAACGAGGTAATATGCCAGAAAAGAGACATTTTTCTACATAATTATGAGAAAATCTTGTAAAAAACGAGGTAGTATGCCAGAAAAGAGACATTTTTAAATATACGAGGTAAAATTCTAGAAAAGAGATATTTTTCATCATAATTACGGGAAAATCTTGTTAAAAACGAGGGAAAATGCCAAACAAGATACATTTTTCCATATAATTAGGGGAAAATCTTGTTTAAAACGAGGTGATATGCCAGAAAAGAGACATTTTTAAATATACGAGGTAAAATGCCAGAAAAGAGAAATTTTTCCAAATAATAACGAGAAATTCTTGTTAAAAACGAGGGATAATGCCAGAAAAGATAAATTTTTCCATATAATTAGGAGAAAATCTTATTAAAAACGAGGTAATATGCCAGAAAAGAAACATTTTTCTACATAATTACGAGAAAATCTTGTAAAAAACGAGGAATAATGCCAGAATAGATAAATTTTTCCATATAATTACGGGAAAATCTTGTTAAAAACGAGGTAATATGCCAGAAAAGAGACATTTTTAAATATACGAGGTAAAATGCCTGAAAAGAGAAATTTTTCCACATAATTACGAGAAAATCTTGTTAAAAACGAGGGATAATGCCAAAAAAGATACATTTTTCCATATAATTACGGGAAAATCTTGTTAAAAACGAGGTAATATGCCAGAAAAGAGACATTTTTAAATATACGAGGTAAAATGCCAGAAAAGAGACATTTTTCCACATAATTACGGGCAAATCTTGTTAAAAACGAGGGATAATGCCAGAAAAGATACATTTTTTCATATAACTAGAAGTAAATCTTGTTAAAAACGAGGTAATATTCCAGAAAAGAGACATTTTTCTACATAATTACGAGAAAATCTTGTAAAAACGAGGAATAATGCCAGAAAAGATAAATTTTTCAATATAATTAGGGGAAAATCTTGTTAAAAACGAGGTAGTATGCCAGAAAAGAGACATTTTTCTACATAATTACGAGAGAATCTTGTTAAAAACGAGGAATAATGCCAGAAAAGATAAATTTTTCCAAATAATTAGGGGAAAATCTTGTTAAAAACGAGGTAGTATGCCAGAAAAGAGACATTTTTAAATATTCGAGATAAAATGCCAGAAAAGAGACATTTTTCCACATAATTACGGGAAAATCTTGTTAAAAACGAGGGATAATGCCAAAAAAGATACATTTTTCCATATAATTACGGGAAAATCTTGTTAAAAACGAGGTAATATGCCAGAAAAGAGACATTTTTCTACATAATTATGAGAAAATCTTGTAAAAAACGAGGTAGTATGCCAGAAAAGAGACATTTTTAAATATACGAGGTAAAATTCTAGAAAAGAGATATTTTTCCACATTATTACGGGAAAATCTTGTTAAAAACGAGGGATAATGCCAAACAAGATACATTTTTCCATATAATTAGGGGAAAATCTTGTTTAAAACGAGGTGATATGCCGGAAAAGAGACATTTTTAAATATACGAGGTAAAATGCCAGAAAAGAGAAATTTTTCCAAATAATAACGAGAAATTCTTGTTAAAAACGAGGGATAATGCCAGAAAAGATAAATTTTTCCATATAATTAGGAGAAAATCTTATTAAAAACGAGGTAATATGCCAGAAAAGAAACATTTTTCTACATAATTACGAGAAAATCTTGTAAAAAACGAGGAATAATGCCAGAAAAGATAAATTTTTCCATATAATTACGGGAAAATCTTGTTAAAAACGAGGTAATATGCCAGAAAAGAGACATTTTTAAATATACGAGGTAAAATGCCAGAAAAGAGACATTTTTCCACATAATTACGAGAAAATCTTGTTAGAAACGAGGGATAATGCCAAAAAAGATACATTTTTCCATATAATTACGGGAAAATCTTGTTAAAAACGAGGTAATATGCCAGAAAAGAGACATTTTTAAATATACGAGGTAAAATGCCAGAAAAGAGACATTTTTCCACATAATTACGGGAAAATCTTGTTAAAAACGAGGGATAATGCCAGAAAAGATACATTTTTTCATATAACTAGAAGTAAATCTTGTTAAAAACGAGGTAATATTCCAGAAAAGAGACATTTTTCTACATAATTACGAAAAAATCTTGTAATAACGAGGAATAATGCCAGAAAAGATAAATTTTTCAATATAATTAGGGGAAAATCTTGTTAAAAACGAGGTAGTATGCCAGAAAAGAGACATTTTTAAATAAACGAGGTGAAGTACCAGAAAACAGACATTTTCCCACATAATTACGAGAAAATCTTGTTTAAAACGAGGGATAATGCAAGAAATCATACATTTTTTCATATAATAAATCTTGTTAAAAACGAGGTAATATGCCAGAAAAGAGACATTTTTAAATATACGAGGTAAAATGCCAGAAACGCGACATTTTTCCACATATTTACGAGAAAATCTTGTTTAAAACGTGGGATAATGCAAGAAAAGATACATTTTTCCATATAATTACTAGAAAATCTTGTTAAAAACGAGGTAATATGCCAGAAAAGAGACAATTTTCTACATAATTACGAGAGAATCTTGTAAAAAACAAGGAATAATGCCAGAAAAGATAAATTTTTCCAAATAATTAGGGGAAAATCTTGTTAAAAACGAGGTAGTATGCCAGAAAAGAGACAGTTTTAAATATAGGAGCAGTGTTGTGCCACGTAATCTACATGGCGTAATTACACGATTGTCTACACGTGTAGACAATGTATGTAAACAATCAAAATAATTATGTCGACAATGTAGACAATGTAGACAATCGTCCAATCTAGCTGTATAACCGAAAATCTCCCAAAAAACTAGAATAAATACGATATTATGCTAATGATAATTATAATTTCCAGATATTATTAACAATAGAGTACTGTATGAACCATATGATATAACAAACATTTCTTATATGAAGTTATATGGAAATAGTGTCTATTTGATTTTAATTGTTATTAGATAAAATTGAAATGATTCTAAAATCTACTTAATCTTATGTGTAGTTTAAAGTGTAATTTTTGTTTATTTGATTCATTTGGTAAATTTTTATAATCTTAAATGTTAGATAAAATATGTGTTTTAAAATTGCTGAAAATTAACTTTAAATTTACTCTAAATAAATATTTAGGTCACTAAACAAATTTGAAACTATATAAGACCATATTTACAATGTTTTAATTGATAAATACAACATAAAATTTAATAGTTTTAAAACATTTATATTTTTTGTAACAATACATAGATTAATATCAATTTTCTGCCATTTGTAAACACAAATTTTTGGCATTTCAAGTCATAAAGTTGTTCCAAATGAAGCAAATATACAAAAATATCACTTTAAACACACATAAGATTAAGTAGATTTTAGAATCATTACAAATTTAACTAATAATAATTAAAATTAAATAAACACTATTTTCGTATACCTTCATATAAGAAATTTTTGATATCTGGGTGATATAGTTCTCTATTGTCCGCTAGAGCACACGGTCCAATCGTCAATTGTATGAACTTAATTCATACTTCGAGACATTGAACAATAGATGGCATTAAAAACCCATTGCAATGAGTTTTGGTAATCAGCATACAGAAACTTGCAGTATGTTTGCGCTGATTGAACTAGATTGAACAATGAACACTAATTTCACAAAAACAGAATTCGAATGAAGCCTAATGAAAAAAATTTTGAATCAATTTTACAGCTGCGTAATTTCCCATTTCGTTCATGTTATTTACGTCAGCACTCAGCAGTATTAGCTGCGCTGACAAAAACTTTTTCGCTGTTAGCAATTTTAGTCAACACTGGTTTGTTTAAAACCATTGCAATGAGTTTTGGTAATCAGCATACAGAAACTTGCAGTATGTTTGCGCTGACTAAAACTGCTTGAATAAAGAAACCGATCTAGAATTGTAGTTAATTTTTTAATTAATTAATAATTTCCAATAAATCATGTCAAGTAGTGGTCGACCAAAAAATAAAAATTTCCAGGAACTCGGTTTTCAATTAACCAAAATAAATGGAAAATTTGTGGCTTACTGCGATGTGTGCAATAAAAATTTACAAAATACAGCCGCAACTCGCCTAAAAGGACATAGGTATATTCTTGTTATAAAATTTGCTTAGTTTTGCATATAATTTTTACATTTTTATATAATTAGAAACATCTGTAAACTGCCGGAAAATCAACAAGAGCCAATAACAACAGATGAATCAACTATCACCTCCCAAAGCAGTATGATAATCATTTTGGATGATGTCGAGAATCGACAAAATTTGGAATCTTTCCGTGTGATGGTAAACTATAATCTATTTTAGTAAACTAAGCTTCTATCATAAATTATTTTTATTTCTTAGGCAGATCAATCAATGTCTGCAACTGTAGCACCACAAAATTCACAGGATCTAGTTGTGTTAGATGATCAATTTATGGATGTTGTGACCAGTGACAATTTTTTAATATCTGACGAATCTACGGTTTCTTCACAAACCTCCTCCATTGGTAGTTCATTTTCTTTACCATCCAGACCAAAATCTTCGATTAGAGGCTATGATATCAGACCATCGACGTCCTCTAGCTGTCATAGTGCTTCTAGTTTTTTAACCTCTATATCTCCATCGTCGGCTACAATAGCAAAAATTAACCAAAAACGAACGACTACCAAGAAACCCAATTCTGTTTCAAGCTATATAGATAAAATTTCAAATAAAGAAGAAATAGAATTGAACGAGGCTTTAGCAAATTTGGTATTTGGCTGTAATTTACCTTTAAGAGTCATCGAATCCAAATATTTTAAAAATTTTATACATAAAATTAGACCAGCATATGCACCAAAATTACCTGGACGAAAAGCATTATCAACAACACTACTGGACAAGGCATACGACAAATGTATTTCGTACGCTAATTGCTTTATTGGAAAAGAGTCCGTTTTATTAATTGATGGCTGGAAAAACAGTTCGAGTAACAGTAAGCTCGTAGTTGCAATGATCCACAACGCTAACAAAGAGCAGGCATTTCTTCAAGCTTGGGATTTAACCGGTATTAGTGAAACTGGTGAAAAGTTAGCTGAAATTGTTTTTGAATCTATGGACATTGCAAACACACTTTATAACACAAAAATATACGCCACAGTATCCGACAATGCTAGTGCGATGATGAAAATGGGAAAACTGACCAGCCACGTAATTTGGCATAGCACATGTAGCAGTCATACGGCCAACTTATTAGCTAAGGATGTGTTAAATGATCATTTAACAGAAAACATTTCCATAGTGTTAAGAGAGTTCAAGCAGCCAGATTTCGAAAGGCGCATAATTGAAAATGGTGGTGTAAAAATAAAATTACCCTGCGAAACGCGGTGGTGCTCATATAGAGATTCATATTCTTGCTATGTAAAAAACCTAGAGCAAATGAAACAAATAACCGCTGATCCTAAATTAAAAAGGGTGAAACAAAACGTAGCTAAATTAATTTTTGATGACGAAATATTAGAGCTAGTCAAGAAAAATATAAAAATGTTAGATCCAATTTGCCAACTTATTAATATTGCACAGTCAACTCCTGCTCGATTGCAGATGCAGCCGACTTATGGCTTGATTTGAATGTACCAGACGAATTCAAAACGTCTCTAGAAATGCGAAGAAACATGGCGTTAAATGTCTACGCTTTGACGGCTTTTTGTTTACATCCTCATAAGGATCATGCTAAGCTAGGTCAGAACCACCAAGACCAAATTAACAATTTCCTGATTAAAAACCTTTCTGGTGAAGGATTAGAGGATTGGGACAGTTATAGATCTCAGACATTTTTTTTTAAAACACTTTTTGAGAAAAAAATTAAAAATCCACTTGTGTTTTGGAACATGGCAGAAATGAAGCATGAAAATTTGTCTAAACTAGCCATCAGGCTTCTGAAGATGCCAGCATCATCTGCTCAAATTGAAAGATTGTTTTCAAGTTGGGCTCATGTTCATTCCCCAATAAGGAATAGACTTACTTTTGAACGATCCAAAAAGCTTTTACATGTTTATTATTCATTAAGAATAAATGACGAACTAACTTTATTTGAGGACGACTATGAATATTGATTATTGAATGCATAATTATATAATTATAATTAAAATAAAATAATTTCAAAATTATCAAATAGCAATTTTAATTTAAATTGGGAATCATTCGGTTCATCTGGAACTGGTAAGTAATATGGATCAATAAGGTAACCAGCTATAGTTTTATACACATTTCAGCGTTTGTGTAACCCTTGAACCATCCCAAGTTTTATATTTTTCCTCCAAAATATGGTTAATCGTGGACAAACTTTCATTTGGTCGATGATTTTGCATTGTGTTTTGTTTTTAAGAATCGTATCTTGAATGATAGCACATATTATAATGGTGAAAAAATTTAAATGGTAAGGTAAGTAAATAATTGTGTTTGAATTCCGAACACAAAATTAACTTTGTTGCTAGTTATTACTTAATCTTTTCTGATTTTGGTTCTGTGTCGTGTCTGTAGGTACAGTCTTATCAGATATAGTCATTCCAATAAATTGGCTTTGCAAAATCAGTTACCTATACGGTTGTATCGGAAAACCTAAAAATGATTAAACTTTATCCAAAAATTGAACGAAACCTCGAAGTGCTTTGCTGCGTCTACGACTGCCCGAACATTAATCTAGAAGAGTAATCCACTTCGGTATTTACAATTTACTTACTTAGTATGTATAATGTATGTAGAATATTTGATTGCTTAAAGATTGTACAGCAATTATTTCAAAGCTCAAGATGGTATACCAATACAATGTGTTTACAGTCATAAATATATTATGTCAAATGTGTTTTATAGCATAATTTGATGTGATTTGATTTGAATTATAAAAATATCGATTCCAATGATAAAAAAATCACTTCAAGTATTTTCTTTAGAACTTTTAAATTTTTTTGTGAAAAATAATTATTTTTGATCCGTTGAGTTGAAAATTGGTACACATACGTAATACGGCCCCACAATGCTCTAAGCAAAGTTTCAGATCGATATGAGTCCTAGTAAAAATTATCTGTATACCAATGATGTAAAAAAATCGGCTTCAAGTGTTTTCTTTAGAAATTTAAAATTTTCTTGTGAAAAATAATTATTTTTGGTCCGTTGAGTTGAAAATTGGTACACATGCGTAATACGGCCCCACAATGCTCTTAACGAATTACCATACCATTGATGTAAAAAATTGGCTTACAGTATTTTCTTTAGAAATTGTTCAGACAAAAAAACTTATTTTTGAGCCATTGAGCTGAAATAAACACGGTTTACAGACGTAGAGTGATCCAACAATACTCTTAATCGGAGGTTTCACATTATTGCCATCGATATTTTTATAATTGCTTATGTTGAATATCCACATCAAATTAGGTATATGCTATAAAACACATTGTATTGGTATACCATCTTGAGCCTTGAAATAATTGCTGTACAATCTTTAAGCAATCAAATATTCTACATACATACTAAGTAAGTAAATTGTAAATACCGAAGTGGGTTACTCTTCTTGATTAATGTTCGGGCAGTCGTAGACGCAGCAAAGCACTTCAAGGTTTCGTTCAATTTTTGGATAAAGTTTAATCATTTTTAGGTTTTCCGATACAACCGTATAGGTAACTGATTTTGCAAAGCCAATTTATTGGAATGACTATATCTGATTAGACTGTACCTACAGACACGACACAGAAACAAAAAATCAGAAAAGATTAAGTAATAACTACATAGCAACCAAGTTATTTTGTGTTCCGAATTCAAACACAATTATTTACTTACCTTACCATTTAAATTTTTTCACCATTATAATATGTGCTATCATTCAAGATACGATTCTTAAAAACAAGACACAATGCAAAATCATCGACCATATGAAAGTTTGTCCACGATTAACCATATTTTGGAGGAAAAATATAAAACTTGGGATGGTTCAAGGGTCAACACAAACGCTGAAATGTGTATAAAACTGTAGCTGGTCACCTTATTGATCCATATTACTTACCAATTCCAGATGAACCGAATGATTCCCAACTTAAATTAAAATTGCCATTTGATAATTTTGAAATTATTTTATTTTAATTATAATTATATAATTATTCATTCAATAATCAATATTCATAGTCGTCCTCCAATAAAGTTAGTTCGTCCTATTTATTCTTAACGAATAATACATGTTAAAAGGGTGAAACAAAACGTAGCTAAATTAATTTTTGATGACGAAATATTAGTGCTAGTCAAGAAAAATATAAAAATGTCAGATCCATTTTTGCCAACTTATTAATATTATCATTTTTGCCAACTTATTAATATTGAGAAAAAAATTAAAAATCCACTTGTGTTTTGGAACATGGCAGAAATGAAGCATGAAAATTTGTCTAAACTGGCCATCAGGCTTCTGAAGATGCCAGCATCATCTGCTCAAATTGAAAGATTGTTTTCAAGTTGGGCTCATGTTCATTCCCCAATAAGGAATCGACTTACTTTTGAACGATCCAAAGCAGCGGTTATTTGTTTCATTTGCTCTAGGTTTTTTTACATAGCAAGAATATGAATCTCTATATGATCACCACCGCGTTTCGCAGGGTAATTTTATTTTTAAACCACCATTTTTAATTATGCGCCTTTCGAAATCTGGCTGCTTGAACTCTCTTAACACTATGGAAATGTTTTCTGTTAAATGATCATTTAACACATCCTTAGCTAATAAGTTGGCCGTATGACTGCTACATGTGCTATGCCAAATTACGTGGCTGGTCAGTTTTCCCATTTTCATCATCGCACTAGCATTGTCGGATACTGTGGCGTATATTTTTGTGTTATAAAGTGTGTTTGCAATGTCCATAGATTCAAAAACAATTTCAGCTAACTTTTCACCAGTTTCACTAATACCGGTTAAATCCCAAGCTTGAAGAAATGCCTGCTCTTTATTAGCGTTGTGGATCATTGCAACTACGAGCTTACTGTTACTCGAACTGTTTTTCCAGCCATCAATTAATAAAACGGACTCTTTTCCAATAAAGCAATTAGCGTACGAAATACATTTGTCGTATGCCTTGTCCAGTAGTGTTGTTGATAATGCTTTTTGTCCAGGTAATTTTGGTGCATATGCTGGTCTAATTTTATGTATAAAATTTTTAAAATATTTGGATTCGATGACTCTTAAAGGTAAATTACAGCCAAATACCAAATTTGCTAAAGCCTCGTTCAATTCTATTTCTTCTTTATTTGAAATTTTATCTATATAGCTTGAAACAGAATTGGGTTTCTTGGTAGTCGTTCGTTTTTGGTTAATTTTTGCTATTGTAGCCAACGATGGAGATATAGAGGTTAAAAAACTAGAAGCACTATGACAGCTAGAGGACGTCGATGGTCTGATATCATAGCCTCTAATCGAAGATTTTGGCCTGGATGGTAAAAAATATGAACTACCAATGGAGGAGGTTTGTGAAGAAACCGTAGATTCGTCAGATATTAAAAAATTGTCACTGGTCACAACATCCATAAATTTATCATCTAACACAACTAGGTCTTGTGAATTTTGTTGTGCTACAGTTTGCAGACATTGATTGATCTGCCTAAGAAAAAAAAATAATTTATGTTAGAAGCTTAGTTTACTAAAATAGATTATAGTATAGTTTACCATCACATACGGAAAGAATCCAAATTTTGTCGATTCTCGGTATCATTCAAAATGATTATCATACTGCTTTGGGAGGTGATAGTTGATTCATCTGTTGTTATTGGCTCTTGTTGATTTTCCAGCAATTTACAGATGTTTCTAAATGTATAAAAATGTAAAAATTATATCGAAAATTAAACAAATTTTATAACAAGAATATACCTATGTCGATGTCCTTTTAGGCGAGTTGCGGCTGTATTTTGTAAATTTTTGTTGTTCACAACGCAGTAAGCCACATATTTTCCATTTATTTTGGTTAATTGAAAACCGAATTCCTGGAAATTTTTATTTTTTGGTCGACCACTACTTGACATGATTTATTGGAAATTATGTATTAATTAATTACAAAATTAACTACAATATTCTAGATTGAACAATGAACACTAATTTCACAAAAACAAATACTAAAGAATTCGAATGAAGCTAATGAAAAAAAATTTGAATCAATTTGACAGCTGCGTAATTTCCCATTTCGTTCATGTTATTTACGTCAGCACTCAGCAGTACTAGCTGCGCTGACAAAAACCTTTTTGCTGTTAGCACTTTTAGTCAGCACTGTGGTTTGTTTAATAAGAAACAACAACAATAAAAAATAATTTTGATTTGATTGCTGTTTCGGTTTTATCGGTTTCTTTATTCAAGCAGTTTTAGTCAGCGCAAACATACTGCAAGTTTCTGTATGCTGATTACCAAAACTCATTGCAATGGGTTTTTAATGCCATCTATTGTTCAATGTCTCGAAGTATGAATTAAGTTCATACAATTGACGATTGGAAATGTGTAAAAAGTGCCTTAAGCGGACAATAGCGAACTTTATGAAAAATGTAATAAAATTTCTTTTATGAAATTATATGGAAATAGTGTCTATTTAATTTTAGTTTATATTAGTTAAAATTGTAATGATTCTAAAATCTACTTAATCTTATGTGTAGTTTAAAGTGCGATTTTTGTATTATTGTCTCATTTGGGACATTTTTACTATTTTAAATACCAGAAAACTGTGTTTTAAAATGGCTGAATTTTAAAATTAAATTTTAAACTTTAAACCATTTTTGAAACTTTTATTAGACCATATAACGTTTTAATTGATAAATACAAGTTTAAATTTTTGTTTTTTTTTAAACATTTGTATTTTTTGTAACACTAGATTAACATCATTTTCGTGCCATTTTTAAGCAAAAATTTCTGGCATTTAAAGTGATAAAATTGTTCCAAATGTACCAAATATACAAAAATAACCATTTAAACATATAAAGTTAACTAGATTTTAGAATAATTTCAATTTTAAGTAATAAAAAATCATATTAAATATAGGCACTGTTTTCGTATAAGAAATTTCTGTTATATTGTCGATTTGTCTCTACATTATCTATACTTTTCACCAGAAGTTCAGTCCATTCGTAAGTTGGTTTCATTGTTAACTTAAAGCAAATCATAATTAAAATAAAATATGAAATATATAGTCTACACAGTTTTACACCATTGTCGACATTGTCTACGCCAATTTTAATTGTCTACGCCATTTTGATTGTCTACGTAATTGTCTACACCTTAAGTGTAGACAATCAATTTTTACGCGTAGAGGAACAACACTGTATACGAGATAAAATGCCAGAAAAGAGACATTTTCCCACATAATTACGGGAAAATCTTGTTAAAAACGAGGGATAATGCCTAAAAAGATACATTTTTTCATATAATTAGGGGAAAATCTTGTTAAAAACGAGGTAATATGCCAGAAAAGAGACATTTTTTCTACATAATTATGAGAAAATCTTGTAAAAAACGAGGTAGTATGCCAGAAAAGATACATTTTTCCATATAATTAGGGGAAAATCTTGTTTAAAACGATGTTAATATGCCAGAAAAGAGACATTTTTAATATGAGGTAAAATGCCGGAAAAGAGAAATTTTTCCAAATAATAACGAGAAATTCTTGTTAAAAACGAGGGATAATGCCAGAAAAGATACATTTTTCCATATAAATAGGAGAAAATCTTATTAAAACGAGGTAATATGCCAGAAAAGAAACATTTTTCTACATAATTACGAGAAAATCTTGTACAAAACGAGGAATAATGCCAGAAAAAGATAAATTTTTCCATATAATTACGGGAAAATCTTGTTAAAAACGATGGTAATATGCCAGAAAGAGACATTTTTAAATATACGAGGTAAAATGCCAGAAAAAGAGACATTTTCACATAACTACGGAGATATCTTGTTAAAAACGAGGGATAATGCCAAAAAAGATACATTTTTCCATATAATTACGGGAAAATCTTGTTAAAAACGAGAGGTAATATGCCAGAAAAGAGACATTTTTAAATATACGAGGTAAAATGCCAGAAAGAGACATTTTCCACAAAATTACGGGAAAATCTTGTTTTAAAACGATGGATAATGCCAGAAAAGATACATTTTTTCATATAACTAGAAGTAAATCTTGTTAAAACGAGGTAATATTCCAGCAAAGAGACATTTTTCTACATAATTACGAGAAAATCTTGTAAAAAACGAGGAATAATGCCAGAAAGATAAATTTTTTAATATAATTAGGGGAAAATCTTTTTAAAAACGAGGTAGTTTATGCCAGAAAAGAGACATTTTTAAATAAACGAGGTGAAAGTACCAGAAAACAGACTTTTTCCCACATAATACGAGAAAATCTTGTTTAACCTTCGGTTACCAATACCCACCCGGGTGACCATTTCGATTTTTATTCGCTAATAACCTAGCGGGCTTTTATTGAATCTAAAAATGCTTTAATTTCTCTGACCAATTATCGATCTGTTCTGAAAAACTTAAAAAAAAATTTTTTTTTAAAGCAAAAAACAAAAAAAAAACAAAAAACACTATACGGTGGTCACCCGGGTGGGTATTGGTAAACGACGTAGTCAAAAACCCCTGGGAGACCGAAGGTTAAACGAGGGATAATGCAAGAAATCATACATATTTTCATATAATTAGGTGAAAAATCTTGTTAAAATCGAGGTAATATGCCAGAAAAAAAGACATTTTTCTACATAATTATGAGAAAATCTTGTAAAAAACGAGGAATAATGCCAGAAAAGATAAAATTTTTACCATATAATTATGGGAAAATCTTATTAAAAACGAGGTAATATGCCCAGAAAAGAGACATTTTAAAATAATTAGGGGGAAAATCATGTTAAAAACGAGGTAGTATGCCAGAAAAGAGACATTTTTAAATATACGAGATAAAATGCCAGAAAAGAGACATTTTCCACATAATTACGGGAAAATCTTGTAAAAACGAGGGATAATGCCTAAAAAGATACATTTTTCAATGTAATTAGGAGAAAATCTTGTTAAAAACGAGGTTATATGCCAGAAAGAGGACATTTTTCTACATAATTATGAGAAATACTTGTAAAAAACGAGGAATAGTGCCAGAAAAGATAAATTTATCCATATAATTAGGGGAAAATTTTGTTAAAAACGAGGTAGTATGCCCGAAAAGAGACATTTTTAAATATACGAAGTAAAATTCCAGAAAAGAGACATTTTTCCACATAATTACGGGAAAATCTTGTTAGAAACGAGGGATAATGCCAAAAAAGATACATTTTTCCATATAATTACGGGAAAATCTTGTTAAAAACGAGGTAATATGCCAGAAAAGAGACCATTTTTAAATATACGAGGTAAAATGCCAGAAAAGAGACATTTTTCCACATAATTACGGGAAAATCTTGTTAAAAACGAGGGATAATGCCAAATAAGATACATTTTTCCATATAATTAGGGGAAAATCTTGTTTAAAACGGAGGTTATATGCCAGAAAAGAGACTTTTTTAAATATACGAGGTAAAGTGCCAGAAAAGAGACATTTTTCCACATAATACGGGAAAATCTTTTTAAAAACGAGGGATAATGCCAGAAAAGATACATTTTTTTCATATAACTAGAAGTAAATCTTGTTAAAAACGAGGTAAATATTCCAGAAAAGAGACATTTTTCTACATAATTAC
>CATOBX010000001.1:0-185712 GCA_951394425.1 Tipula unca | reverse complement strand
ATTTATCTTTTCAGGCATTTGACCTCGTATATTTAATAATGTCCCTTTTCTGGCATATTATCTCGTTTTTTACAAGATATTCCCGTAATTATGTGGAAAAATGTATCTTTTCAGGCATTTGACCTCGTATATTTAATAATGTCCCTTTTTTGGCATATTATCTCGTTTTTTACAAGATATTCCCGTAATTATGTGGAAAAATGTATCTTTTCAGGCATTTGACCTCGTATATTTAATAATGTCCCTTTTCTGGCATATTATCTCGTTTTTTACAAGATATTCCCGTAATTATGTGGAAAAATGTATCTTTTCAGGCATTTGACCTCGTATATTTAATAATTTCTCTTTTCTGGCATATTATCTCGTTTTTTACAAGATATTCCCGTAATTATGTGGAAAAATGTATCTTTTCAGGCATTTGACCTCGTGTATTTAATAATGTCCCTTTTCTGGCATATTATCTCGTTTTTTACAAGATATTCCCATAATTATGTGGAAAAATGTATCTTTTCAGGAATTTGACCTCGTATATTTAATAATTTCTCTTTTCTGGCATATTATCTCGTTTTTTACAAGATATTCCCGTAATTATGTGGAATAATGTATCTTTTCAGGCATTTGACCTCGTATATTTAATAATTTCTCTTTTCTGGCATATTATCTCGTTTTTTACAAGGTATTCCCGTAATTATGTGGAAAAATGTATCTTTTCAGGCATTTGACCTCGTGTATTTAATAATGTCCCTTTTCTGGCATATTATCTCGTTTTTTACAAGATATTCCCGTAATTATGTGGAATAATGTATCTTTTCAGGCATTTGACCTCGTATATTTAATTATGTCCCTTTTCTGGCATATTATCTCGTTTTTTACAAGATATTCCCGTAATTATGTGGAAAAATGTATCTTTTCAGGCATTTGACCTCGTATATTTAATAATTTCTCTTTTCTGGCATATTATCTCGTTTTTTACAAGATATTCCCGTAATTATGTGGAAAAATGTATCTTTTCAGGCATTTGACCTCGTATATTTAATAATGTCCCTTTTCTGGCATATTATCTCGTTTTTTACAAGATATTCCCGTAATTATGTGGAATAATGTATCTTTTCAGGCATTTGACCTCGTATATTTAATTATGTCCCCTTTC
The DNA here is from genome assembly GCA_951394425.1 of Tipula unca. Classification (NCBI taxonomy): domain Eukaryota; kingdom Metazoa; phylum Arthropoda; class Insecta; order Diptera; family Tipulidae; genus Tipula; species Tipula unca. Next base: position 184,562 of record CATOBX010000001.1, on the reverse strand, counting down.
TGGCAAATTATCTCGTTTTTTACAAGATATTCCCGTAATTATGTGGAAAATGTATCTTTTCAGGCATTTGACCTCGTATATTTAATAATTTCTCTTTTTTGGCATATTATCTCGTTTTTTACAAGATATTCCCGTAAATTTGTGGAAAAATGTATCTCTTCAGGCATTTGACCTCGTATATTTAATAATGTCCCTTTTCTGGCATATTATCTCGTTTTTTACAAGATATTCCCGTAATTATGTGGAAAAATGTATCTTTTCAGGCATTTGACCTCGTATATTTAATAATTTCTCTTTTCTGGCATATTATCTCGTTTTTTACAAGATATTCCCGTAATTATGTGGAAAAATGTATATTTTCAGGCATTTGACCTCGTATATTTAATAATGTCCGTTTTCTGGCATATTATCTCGTTTTTTACAAGATATTCCCGTAATTTTGGAACAATTTATCTTTTCAGGCATTTGACCTCGTATATTTAATAATGTCCCTTTTCTGGCATATTATCTCGTTTTTTACAAGATATTCCCGTAATTATGTGGAAAAATGTATCTTTTCAGGCATTTGACCTCGTATATTTAATAATGTCCCTTTTTTGGCATATTATCTCGTTTTTTACAAGATATTCCCGTAATTATGTGGAAAAATGTATCTTTTCAGGCATTTGACCTCGTATATTTAATAATGTCCCTTTTCTGGCATATTATCTCGTTTTTTACAAGATATTCCCGTAATTATGTGGAAAAATTTATCTTTTCAGGCATTTGACCTCGTATATTTAATAATGTCCCTTTTCTGGCATATTATCTCGTTTTTTACAAGATATTCCCGTAATTATGTGGAAAAATGTATCTTTTCAGGCATTTGACCTCGTATATTTAATAATTTCTCTTTTCTGGCATATTATCTCGTTTTTTACAAGATATTCTCGTAATTATGTGGAAAATGATCTTTTCAGGCATTTGACCTCGTATATTTAATAATGTCTCTTTTCTGGCATATTATCTCGTTTTTTACAAGATATTCAAGTAATTATGTGGAAAAATGTATCTTTTCAGGCATTTGACCTTGTATTTTTTATAATGTCCCTTTTCTGGCATATTATCTCGATTTTTACAAGATATTCCCGTAATTATGTGGAAAAATGTATCTTTTCTGGCATTTGACCTCGTATATTTAATAATGTCCCTTTTCTGGCATATTATCTCGTTTTTTACAAGATATTCCCGTATTATGTGGAAAAATTCTTTTCAGGCATTTGACCTCGTATATTTAATAATGTCCCTTTTCTGGCATATTATCTCGTTTTTTACAAGATATTCTCGTAATTATGTGGAAAAATGTATCTTTTCAGGCATTTGACCTCGTATATTTAATAATGTCCCTTTTCTGGCATATTATCTCGTTGTTTACAAGATATTCCCGTAATTATGTGGAAAAATGTATCTGTTCAGGCATTTGACCTCGTATATATAATAATTTCTCTTTTTTGGCATATTATCTCGTTTTTTACAAGATATTCGTATATTTAATAATGTCCGTTTTCTGGCATATTATCTCGTTTTTTACAAGATATTCCCGTAATTATGTGGAAAAATGTATCTTTTCAGGCATTTGACCTCGTATATTTAATAATTTTTCTTTTCTGGCATATTATCTCGTTTTTTACAAGATATTCCCGTAATTATGTGGAAAAATGTATCTTTTCAGGCATTTGACCTCGTATATTTAATAATGACCCTTTTCTGGCATATTATCTCGTTTTTTACAAGATATTCCCGTAATTATGTGGAATAATGTATCTTTTCAGGCATTTGACCTCGTATGTTTAATTATGTCCCTTTTCTGGCATATTATCTCGTTTTTTACAAGATATTCCCGTAATTATGTGGAAAATGTATCTTTTCAGTCATTTGACCTCGTATATTTAATAATGTCTCTTTTCTGGCATATTATCTCGTTTTTTACAAGATATTCCCGTAGTTATGTGTAAAAATGTATCTTTTCAGGCATTTGACCTTGTATTTTTTATAATGTCCCTTTTCTGGCATATTATCTCGATTTTTACAAGATATTCCCGTAATTATGTGGAAAAATGTTTCTTTTCAGGCATTTGACCTCGTATATTTAATAATTTCTTTTTTCTGGAATATTATCTCGTTTTTTACAAGATATTCCCGTAATTATGTGGAAAAATTTATCTTTTCAGGCATTTGACCTCGTATATTTAATTATGTCCCTTTTCTGGCATATTATCTCGTTTTTTCCAAGATATTCCCGTAATTATGTGGAATAATGTATCTTTTCAGGCATTTGACCTCGTATATTTAGTAATTTCTCTTTTCTAGCAAATTATCTCGTTTTTTACAAGATATTCCCGTAATTATGTGGAATAATGTATCTTTTCAGGCATTTGACCTCGTATATTTAATAATGTCCCTTTTCTGGCATATTATCTCGTTTTTTGCAAGATATTCCCGTAATTATGTGGAAAAATGTATCTTTTCTGGCATTTGACCTCGTATATTTAATAATGTCTTTTTTCTGGCATATTATCTCGTTTTTTACAAGATATTCCCGTAATTATGTGGGAAAATGTATCTTTTCAGGCAATTGACCTCGTATATTTTATAATGTCCCTTTTCTGGCATATTATCTCGTTTTTTACAAGATATTCCCGTAATTATGTGGAAAAATGTATCTTTTCAGGCATTTGACCTCGTATATATAATAATTTTTCTTTTCTGGCATATTATCTCGTTTTTTACAAGATATTCCCGTAATTATGTGGAAAAATGTATCTTTTCAGGCATTTGACCTCGTATATTTAATAATGTCCGTTTTCTGGCATATTATCTCGTTTTTTACAAGATATTCCCGTAATTATGTGGAAAAATGTATCTTTTCAGGCATTTGACCTCGTGTATTTAATAATGTCCCTTTTCTGGCATATTATCTCGTTTTTTACAAGATATTCCCATAATTATGTGGAAAAATGTATCTTTTCAGGAATTTGACCTCGTATATTTAATAATTTCTCTTTTCTGGCATATTATCTCGTTTTTTACAAGATATTCCCGTAATTATGTGGAATAATGTATCTTTTTAGGCATTTGACCTCGTATATTTAATAATTTCTCTTTTCTGGCATATTATCTCGTTTTTTACAAAATATTCTCGTAATTATGTGGAAAATGTATCTTTTCAGGCATTTGACCTCGTATATTTAATAATGTCTCTTTTCTGGCATATTATCTCGTTTTTTACAAGATATTCAAGTAATTATGTGGAAAAATGTATCTTTTCAGGCATTTGACCTTGTATTTTTTATAATGTCCCTTTTCTGGCATATTATCTAGATTTTTACAAAATATTCCCGTAATTATGTGGAAAAATGTATCTTTTCTGGCATTTGACCTCGTATATTTAATAATGTCCCTTTTCTGGCATATTATCTCGTTTTTTACAAGATATTCCCGTAATTATGTGGAAAATGTATCTTTACAGGCATTTGACCTCGTATATTTAATAATTTATTTTTTCTGGCATATTATCTCGTTTTTTACAAGATTTTCCCGTAATTATGTGGAAAAATGTATCTTTTCAGGCATTTGACCTCGTATATTTAATAATGTCCCTTTTCTGGTATATTATCTCGTTTTTTACAAGATATTCCCGTAATTATGTGGAAAATGTATCTTTTCAGGCATTTGACCTCGTATATTTAATAATTTCTTTTTTCTGGCATATTATCTCATTTTTTACAAGATATTCCCGTAATTATGTGGAAAAATGTATCTTTTCAGGCATTTGACCTCGTATATTTAATAATGTCCCTTTTCTGGCATATTATCTCGTTTTTTACAAGATATTCCCGTAATTATGTGGAAAAATGTATCTTTTCAGGCATTTGACCTCGTATATATAATAATTTCTCTTTTCTGTAATTATGTGGAAAAATGTATCTTTTCAGGCATTTGACCTCGTATATTTAATTATGTCCGTTTTCTGGCATATTATCTCGTTTTTTACAAGATATTCCCGTAATTATGTGGAAAAATGTATCTTTTCAGGCATTTGACCTCGTATATTTAATAATTTTTCTTTTCTTGCATATTATCTCGTTTTTTACAAGATATTCCCGTAATTATGTGGAAAAATGTATCTTTTCAGGCATTTGACCTCGTATATTTAATAATGTCCCTTTTCTGGCATATTATCTCGTTTTTTACAAGATATTCCCGTAATTATGTGGAAAATGTATCTTTCCAGGCATTTGACCTCGTATATTTAATAATTTATTTTTTCTGGCATATTATCTCGTTTTTTACAAGATTTTCCCGTAATTATGTGGAAAAATGTATCTTTTCAGGCATTTGACCTTGTATATTTAATAATGTCCCTTTTCTGGTATATTATCTCGTTTTTTACAAGATATTCCCGTAATTATGTGGAAAATGTATCTTTTCAGGCATTTGACCTCGTATATTTAATAATTTCACTTTTTTGGCATATTATCTCGTTTTTTACAAGATATTCCCGTAAATTTGTGGAAAAATTATCCCTCGATTTAAACATGATTTTCCTGTAATTATGTGGAAAAATGTCTCTTTTCCGGCATTTTACCTCGTTTCTAACAAGATTTTCCCTTAATTATATGGAAAAATGTATCTTTTCTGGCATTATCCCTCGTTTTAAACAAAACTCGTAATTATGTGGGCAAATGTCTGTTTTCAGGCACTTTACCTCGTATATTTAAAAATATCTCTATTCTGGCATATTACCTCGTTTTTAACAAGATTTTCTCCTAATTATATGGAAAAATGTATCTTTTCTGGCATTATCCCTCGTTTTTAACAAGATTTTCTCGTAATAATGTGGAAAAATTTCTCTTTTCTGGCATTTTACCTCGTATATTTAAAAATGTCTCTTTTCTGGCATACTACCTCGTTTTAACCAAGATTTTCCCCTAATTATATAGAAAAATTTATCTTTTCTGGCATTATTCCTCGTTTTTTACAAGATTTTCTCGTAATTATGTAGAAAAATGTCTCTTTTCTGGCATGTTACCTCGTTTTTAACAAGATTTTTTCCTAATTATATGGAAAAATGTATCTTTTCTTGCATTATCCCACGTTTTAAACAAGATTTTCTCGTAAATATGTGGAAAACTAGCTCTTTTCGGCATTTTACCTCGTATCTTTAAAAATGTCTCTTTTCTGGCATTTTACCTGGTTTTTAACAAGATTTTCCAGTAATTATATGAAAAAATGTATTTTTTCTGGCATTATCCCTCGATTTAAACATGATTTTCCCGTAATTATGTGGAAAAATGTCTCTTTTCCGGCATTTTACCTCGTTTCTAACAAGATTTTCCCTCAATTATATGGAAAAATGTATCTTTTCTGGCATTATCCCTCGTTTTAAACTTAACATTCTCGTAATTATGTGGGTAAATGTCTGTTTTCAGGCACTTTACCTCGTATATTTAAAAATATCTCTTTTCTGGCATATTACCTCGTTTTTAACAAGATTTTTTCCTAATTATATGGAAAAATGTATCTTTTCTGGCATTATCCCTCGTTTTTAACAAGATTTTCTCGTAATTATGTGGGAAAATGTCTCTTTTCTGGCATTTTACCTCGTTTTTAACAAGATTTTCCAGTAATTATATGAAAAAATGTATCTTTTCTGGCATTATCCCTCGAATTAAACATGATTTTCCCTTAATTATGTTGAAAAATGTCTCTTTTCCGGCATTTTACCTCGTTTCTAACAAGATTTTTTCCTAATTATATGGAAACATGTATCTTTTCTGGCATTATCCCTCGTTTTAAACAAGACTTTCTCGTAATTATGTGGGCAAATGTCTGTTTTAAGGCACTTTACCTCGTATATTTAAAAATATCTCTTTTCTGGCATATTACCTCGTTTTTAACAAGATTCTCTCCTAATTATATGGAAAAATGTATCTTTTCTGGCATTATCCCTCGTTTTTAACAAGATTTTCTCGTAATTATGTGGAAAAATTTCTCTTTTCTGGCATTTTACCTCGTATATTTAAAAATGTCTCTTTTCTGTCCTACTACCTAGTTTTTAACAAGATTTTCCCCTAATTATATGGAAAAATTTATCTTTTCTGGCATTATTCCTCGTTTTTTACAAGATTTTCTCGTAATTATGTAGAAAAATGTCTCTTTTCTGGCATGTTACCTCGTTTGTAACAAGATTTCCTCCTAATTATATGGAAAAATGTATCTTTTCTGGCATTATCCCTCGTTTTTAACAAGAATTTCTCGTAATTATGTGGAAAAATTTCTCTTTTCTGGCATTTTACCTCGTTTATTTAAAAATGTCTCTTTTCTGGCATATTACCTCGTTTTTAACAAGATTTTCTCCTAAATATATAGAAAAATGTATCTTTTTTGGCATTATCCCTCGTTTTTAACAAGATTTTCCCGTAATTATGTGGAAAAATGTCTCTTTTCTGGCATTTTACCTCGTATATTTAAAAATGTCTCTTTTCTGGCATACTACCTCGTTTTTAACAAGATTTTCCCCTAATTATATGGAAAAATTTATCTTTTCTGGCATTATTCCTCGTTTTTTACAAGATTTTCTCGTAATTATGTAGAAAAATGTCTCTTTTCTGGCATATTACCTCGTTTTTAACAAGATTTTCTCCTAATTATATGAAAAAATGTATCTTTTCTGGCATTATCCCTCGTTTTTAAAAAGAGTTTCTCGTTATTTTTGGAAAAATGTCTCTTTACTGACATTTTACCTCGTATATTTAAAAATGTCTCTTTTCTGGCATATTACCTCGTTTTTAACAAGATTTTCCCGTAATTAAATGGAAAATCGTTTTTGGCATTATCCCTCGTTATTAACAAGTTTTTCCCGTAATTATGTGGAAAAATGTCTCTTTTCTGGCATTTTACCTCGTTTATTTAAAAATGTCTCTTTTCTGGCATATTACCTCGTTTTTAACAAGATTTTCCCCTAATAATATGGAAAAATGTTTCTTTTTTGGCAGTATCCCTCGTTTTTAACAAGATTTTCTCGTAATTATGTGGAAAAATTTCTCTTTTCTGGCATTTTACCTCGTAAATTTAAAAATGTCTCTTTTCTGGCATACTACCTCGTTTTTAACAAGATTTTTAATTAACATTTGTAAAATAATAATAAAAATACACATAACAACAAAAAAAAAACATATAAAACAAAAAAGTTCACACCACCGCAGCGAACACCACAATCAGAAAACGTGTGTTAGTAAACAACTCTACCCACGCAACGCTACCCACGCAACACGGGATAGAAGAAACGTGGCTAAGGGGACGGCCCAACCACGCATCGTGGGAGTAAACGGTGAAGCGACCGACCCTCACCGCAACGCACCAGAAGCAGCAGCAGAAACAACAACATACACAAAACCGGTACCAAGTTTTTTTTTATATATAAATTTTTTTTCTTGTACATGTAATTTTTTTCGTTCGTTGTTTTCTCCACATTGGTCGTTTCTCGCTGCACGCCTTCCCGCCATCACCGTTGTGGATTAAAATAAAAAAAAGAATAATAAAAGGTTTTTCTCAAAACCGCAACCACAACGGTGACTACACAGAATCCGTCACAAACATTTTTCTTGCATTTCTTTTTTTTTTTATAATTTTTTTGTTGCATTCAAATTTCAACGAGCCCCTCCCCAATCGCCTGGAAGGACACAAGAGGCCTCCTCTATTCGGGGGTATCTCGTCAAACCCGGGAGTCAAGCCGAGGGAACATCCCGGCCCTCAAACATAATCATTACACGGTAACCATTCCGCCTTATCATTATTTGTTAATAATTTTTGGTCATTTATTTACAATTAAATTGTGAATAATGAGCAACGACGCGCATTCACATTTTAGACCAACAAGGCGTAGAATAACAGGGCCTGATGTTACTGTCGAGGGTCGATTATCACGAATCGAATCGATACTCGATGGGTTGCTCCGACGCAGGAGCCGGTCACGCAGACAACGATCTCAATCACGTGCCCGAACACAAAGCAACCCGCGGCAAGGTAGATGCTGGTATCATGCCAAATATGGAACGGCTGCACAGAAATGCACACAGCCATGCAACTTCCATACGGCACAGCAATCCTACCCATCTATCTCAAACAATTCAAAAAACTAGGAAAGTCACGGGTAGAGAGTTACGCAACTCCCCTGACACCCTATACAACACGTTTGTTTGTGTACGATAGACACAATAAACTCACCTACCTAGTCGACACTGGCGCTGATCTTTTGGTTATTCCAGCAATGAATTTCAGAATGAAATACTCATTAGCCAATCGAAATTCAGATCTAGTCTTATCGGCTGCCAATGGCTCAATCATCCACACGTACGGCACAAAATTGCTTAACGTGGATATCGGACTCAAACGAACCTTCACGCATGCTTTTATACTAGCTGCAGTGAACCGTCCGATCATTGGCGCCGATTTTCTAAGCAAATTCGGACTTCTTGTCGATGTCAAACACAAACGGCTGATTGATCCAGCTACAAAGCTGTCAATAAACGCCACAATGGTTCGTGTTAACACACCAACACCGATCCATTTTAACATCGACAACGGCTACGGCACTCTGCTCAAAAAGTACCCACTACTTACAGCAGAGCCGAACTACAAAATGCCAGTCCGACACAACATGGTACATCACATCGTCACAGAAGGCCATCTTCCCGTGTCGAGACCACGCAGACTAGATCAGGTGCGACACAAAGCTGCACAAGCAGAATTTCAACACATGGTGGAATTAGGAATTTGTCGAACATCGACATCTTCCGTTTCTTGTCCACTTCACATTGTCAAGAAGAAAGATCAAGACTGGAGGCCATGTGGGGACTATCGGCGTTTAAACACGGTTACGATACCGGATCGCTACCCGATACCCCACATTCAAAACTTCACCATGCACTTGCATGGCTGCAAAGTTTTCTCCAAACTTGATCTCATCAGAGGTTATCACCACATTCCCGTGGCACCTGAAGACGTTTTCAAAACGGCAATCACCACACCATTTGGCCTCTTCGAATACACCCGAATGCCATTTGGATTACGCAATGCCGCACAAACGTTTCAGCGCTTCATGAACAAAGTCGTTCGAGATCTCGACTTCGTTTTCGTCTACATAGACGACATTCTTGTGGCATCTCAAACTGAGGAACAACACAAACTCCATCTGGAAACACTTTTCCAACGACTTGTCGAGTTTGATGTTCACATCAAGAGCTCAAAATGCGTCTTCGGCGTATCCACTCTTGATATCCTCAGCCACAAGATTACCGCTAATGGCATCCTTCCGTCACAAGACCGAATCAATGCCATTAAAGAATTCCCAGCTCCAACCTCAATCAAAAGTATTCAGCGATTCATCGGCATGGTCAACTACTACCACCGATTTATACCAAAGCTCGCTGAAATACTCAACCCAATTCACAGCCACCTGGCAGTACTACTACGTAAGCCCAAAACCACCAAGAACTTCTCTTGGCCTGACGAATGTCAACACGCATTCACGTCACTCAAGGCTGAATTGGCACGCACAACACTCTTGTCTCATCCACTGAGCGACTCAAAGCTCAGCATAACTACTGATGCATCAAACACTGCTGTCGGAGCAGTCATGCAACAGTACAACGACAAGTGTTGGGAGCCCCTGGGATTCTTCTCAAAGAAGCTGTCGGATGCCGAAAAGAAATACTCTGCATTCGATCGGGAATTACTCGCAATATATCTAGCAATCAAACACTTCAGATATTTTGTCGAGGGTCGGGACTTCACAATTTACACCGACCACAAGCCTCTCACTCGAGCAATTCAGTCTAAAACTGAACGCAATCCTAGGCAAGCACGCCACTTGGATTATATTAGTCAATTTACCACGGACATCCAGCATGTTCAAGGTACCGACAACGTTGTCGCGGATACACTTTCGCGCACAACAGCAAACGAAACGGCCACAGTCGAGACTCACTTCAACTGCAACAAGATCGCACAAGCGCAAAAAGCAGACTTGGAACTTCAGAATTTACTTTCTGGTTCCGCTTGTCACGCCAGTTAATCACTGAAACTGGAGCTTTTCAAACTACCAGGCCTAGAAATCTAGTGCGAAACATCTACGGGTGCAAATCGCCCGTACATCGCAGAGCAACTACGTCGAACCATCTTCGACACACTACACGGTATCTCACATCCTGGTGTCCGCGCAACTCGTAAATTGATTACTGCTCGATACTTTTGGCCAAGCATCAACAAAGACGTGACCCATTGGGCACAAGCATGCTTATCTTGCCAAAAATCGAAAGTCCAGCGGCACACTAAATCGCCTCTTGGACAATTCGCAATTCCACCTGGTCGATTCGAGCACATTCATTTGGATGTCGTAGGACCACTTCCTCCATCCAATGGATACTCATACTTACTCACCTGTGTCGATCGTTTCACTCGATGGCCAGAAGCGTACTGCATGAGCGACATGTCTGCAGCAACCATTGCCACCACATTCGTACACAACTACGTATCACGATTTGGCGTTCCACTTGACATCACCACTGATCAAGGAACCCAATTCGAGTCGCAGCTTTTCTCGGAGTTAACGAAACTCCTCGGCTCGCATCGGATATGTACAACGGCTTACCATCCGCAAGCCAATGGCATGGTCGAACGCTTCCACCGGCAGCTCAAAGCTGCTCTCAAGGCAACACAATTCACTGGAGCTCCGAAGTACCAATCGTTCTACTTGGTATTCGAGCAACGGTTAAAGAAGATCTGAAGTGCTCACCAGCTGAAATGGTTTACGGTCAAACCATCAAGCTACCCGGTGAGTTCTTCATCGAACATCCTTTACCGTCTCCATCCACAACCGACATAGTCATCGACCAACTCCGCACCACCATGCAAAATCTTATCCCCACGGCAACAAGACCAACGAATGAAAGCAACATATTCGTTCCAAAATCGCTCAACAATTGCGATTACGTCTTTGTCCGGGTTGATAAGGTTCGTACTGGATTACAATCTCCATACGATGGGCCATACAAAGTTATAGCCGCTTACGCAAGCAATTCATTGTCTCAATCAAAGACAAACACCACTCAATCTCCATCGACAGATTGAAACCGGCGTACGGTATTCTCAACACGGCTGATCAAATATCAGCCAGCAAACGATATAAAACCGTCCGGTTCACCGTATAACGTCTCAAAACCTATGGTTTCTCATCTGGAGAGGGGGTACTGTAGCAGCTCGAATATTCGACTCACCGATATTCGATTCTGCCACAAACAAAACAATTAGTGAAATTCAAATATAAACCAACTTATTTGAATTAAGCGTTCACTAACCCCATCACATATCCATCTATCCAACCACCACTATCTAATAACCGAACCATTACTATAAAACATTTATAGTAAAACAAGTCGCCATCTAACAACATCACCACGAACAACAATGTTCGGTGATGCAACACTAATGCATAAGTGCAATGTCGACCGCCGCCGGCGCATCTGTTCCCTCTCCAAAATACGACACGTATTTTGGAAGACGAAGGCGACGTCACTCTACAACAACACATTCCATCTTGCACAATCAAACAAATTACGCGTGGTATCATTTTAGTGGTAATAATAATGGTGGTGTTTTAAAAAATATAGAAATAAAATTGAAATACATTAATAATTATAAATTTTTAATAAATATATATATAATTTAGAAATAAACTAAAAACAATAGATAGTGTATTCATTTACAAATAAATAAAATAAATAGTTTTAAAAGATAAATAAATAAATAAATTAATTTATTGTGTTAAATTGTGTTCCTGTTAATTTGAGAAAATCCGGATCAGAATAAAGATTTAAACGGAACAATACATCTAACAATCCCTCGTTTTTAAAAAGAGTTTCTCGTTATTTTTGGAAAAATGTCTCTTTTCTGGCATTTTACCTCGTATATTTAAAAATGTCTCTTTTCTGGCATATTACCTCGTTCTTAACAAGATTTTCCCGTAATTATATGGTAAAATGGATCTTTTTTAGCATTATCCCTCGCTATTAACAAGATTTTCCCGTAATTATGTTGAAAAATGTCTCTTTTCTGGCATTTTACCTCGTATATTTAAAAATGTCTCTTTTCTTGAAAATCTTGATTAAAACGTGGGATAATGCAAGAAAAGTAACATTTTTCCATATAATTACTAGAAAATCTTGTTATATATAGATAAATATAATATAATATAATCTAGGTATAATACCAGAAAAGAAACATTTTTCCATATAATTAAGAGAAAATCTTGTTAAAAACAAGAAACATGCCAGAAAAGAGACATTTTTCTACATAATTACGAGAAAATCTTGTAAAAAACGAGGAATAATGCCAGAAAAGATAAATTTTTCCATATAATTAGGGGAAAATCTTGTTAAAAACGAGGTAGTATGCCAGAAAAGAGACATTTTTAAATATACGAGATAAAATGCCAGAAAAGAGAAATGTTTCCACATAATTACGGGAAAATCTTGTTAAAAACGAGGAATAATGCCAAAAAAGATACATTTTTCCATATAATTAGGGGAAAATCTTGTTTTAAACGAGGTAATATGCCAGAAAAGAGACATTTTTAAATATACGAGGTAAAATGCCAGAAAAGAGAAATTTTTCGACATAATTACGAGAAAATCTTGTTAAAAACTAGGGATAATGCCAGAAAAGATACATTTTTCCAAATAATTAGGAGAAAGTCTTGTTAAAAACGAGGAAATATGCCAGAAAAGAGACATTTTTCTACATAATTACGAGAAAATCTTGCAAAAAACGAGGAATAATGCCAGAAAAGATTTAATTTAAGATTTAATTTAATTTAAAGCCCCTAATTATATGGAGAAATTTATCTTTTCTGGCATTATTCCTCGTTTTTTACAAGATTTTCTCGTAATTATGTAGAAAAATGTCTCTTTTCTGGCATGTTACCTCGTTTTAAACAAGATTTTCTCCTAATTATATGGAAAAATGTATCTTTTCTGGCATTATCTCTCGTTTTTAAAAAGATTTTCCCGTAATTATGTGGAAAAATGTCTCTTTACATTTTACCTCGTTTATAACAAGATTTTCCAGTAATTATATGAAAAAATGTATTTTTTCGGGCATTATCCCTCGATTTAAACATGATTTTCCTGTAATTATGTGGAAAAATGTCTCTTTTCCGGCATTTTACCTCGTTTCTAACAAGATTTTCCCTCAATTATATGGAAAAATGTAACTTTTCTGGCATTATCCCTCGTTTTAAACAAAACTTTCTCGTAATTATGTGGGCAAATGTCTGTTTTCAGGCACTTTACCTCGTATATTTAAAAATATCTCTATTCTGGCATATTACCTCGTTTTTAACAAGATTTTCTCCTAATTATATGGAAAAATGTATCTTTTCTGGCATTATCTCTCGTTTTTAACAAGAATTTCTCGTAATTATGTGGAAAAATTTCTCTTTTCTGGCATTTTACCTCGTTTATTTAAAAATGTCTCTTTTCTGGCATATTACCTCGTTTTTAACAAGATTTTCTCCTAAATATATAGAAAAATGTATCTTTTTTGGCATTATCCCTCGTTTTTAACAAGATTTTCCCGTAATTATGTGGAAAAATGTCTCTTTTCTGGCATTTTACCTCGTATATTTAAAAATGTCTCTTTTCTGGCATACTACCTCGTTTTTAACAAGATTTTCCCCTAATTATATGGAAAAATTTATCTTTTCTGGCATTATTCCTCGTTTTTTACAAGATTTTCTCGTAATTATGTAGAAAAATGTCTCTTTTCTGGCATATTACCTCGTTTTTAACAAGATTTTCTCCTAATTATATGAAAAAATGTATCTTTTCTATCTTAAAAAGAGTTTCTCGTTATTTTTGGAAAAATGTCTCTTTACTGACATTTTACCTCGTATATTTAAAAATGTCTCTTTTCTGGCATATTACCTCGTTTTTAACAAGATTTTCCCGTAATTAAATGGAAAAATGTATCGTTTTTGGCATTATCCCTCGTTATTAACAAGTTTTTCCCGTAATTATGTGGAAAAATGTCTCTTTTCTGGCATTTTACCTCGTTTATTTAAAAATGTCTCTTTTCTGGCATATTACCTCGTTTTTAACAAGATTTTCCCCTAATAATATGGAAAAATGTTTCTTTTTTGGCAGTATCCCTCGTTTTTAACAAGATTTTCTCGTAATTATGTGGAAAAATTTCTCTTTTCTGGCATTTTACCTCGTAAATTTAAAAATGTCTCTTTTCTGGCATACTACCTCGTTTTTAACAAGATTTTTAATTAACATTTGTAAAATAATAATAAAAATACACATAACAACAAAAAAAAACCATATAAAACAAAAAAGTTCACACCACCGCAGCGAACACCACAATCAGAAAACGTGTGTTAGTAAACAACTCTACCCACGCAACGCTACCCACGCAACACGGGATAGAAGAAACGTGGCTAAGGGGACGGCCCAACCACGCATCGTGGGAGTAAACGGTGAAGCGACCGACCCTCACCGCAACGCACCAGAAGCAGCAGCAGAAACAACAACATACACAAAACCGGTACCAAGTTTTTTTTTATATATAAATTTTTTTTCTTGTACATGTAATTTTTTTCGTTCGTTGTTTTCTCCACATTGGTCGTTTCTCGCTGCACGCCTTCCCGCCATCACCGTTGTGGATTAAAATAAAAAAAAGAATAATAAAAGGTTTTTCTCAAAACCGCAACCACAACGGTGACTACACAGAATCCGTCGCAAACATTTTTCTTGCATTTCTTTTTTTTTTTATAATTTTTTTGTTGCATTCAAATTTCAACGAGCCCCTCCCCAATCGCCTGGAAGGACACAAGAGGCCTCCTCTATTCGGGGGTATCTCGTCAAACCCGGGAGTCAAGCCGAGGGAACATCCCGGCCCTCAAACATAATCATTACACGGTAACCATTCCGCCTTATCATTATTTGTTAATAATTTTTGGTCATTTATTTACAATTAAATTGTGAATAATGAGCAACGACGCGCATTCACATTTTAGACCAACAAGGCGTAGAATAACAGGGCCTGATGTTACTGTCGAGGGTCGATTATCACGAATCGAATCGATACTCGATGGGTTGCTCCGACGCAGGAGCCGGTCACGCAGACAACGATCTCAATCACGTGCCCGAACACAAAGCAACCCGCGGCAAGGTAGATGCTGGTATCATGCCAAATATGGAACGGCTGCACAGAAATGCACACAGCCATGCAACTTCCATACGGCACAGCAATCCTACCCATCTACCTCAAACAATTCAAAAAACTAGGAAAGTCACGGGTAGAGAGTTACGCAACTCCCCTGACACCCTATACAACACGTTTGTTTGTGTACGATAGACACAATAAACTCACCTACCTAGTCGACACTGGCGCTGATCTTTTGGTTATTCCAGCAATGAATTTCAGAATGAAATACTCATTAGCCAATCGAAATTCAGATCTAGTCTTATCGGCTGCCAATGGCTCAATCATCCACACGTACGGCACAAAATTGCTTAACGTGGATATCGGACTCAAACGAACCTTCACGCATGCTTTTATACTAGCTGCAGTGAACCGTCCGATCATTGGCGCCGATTTTCTAAGCAAATTCGGACTTCTTGTCGATGTCAAACACAAACGGCTGATTGATCCAGCTACAAAGCTGTCAATAAACGCCACAATGGTTCGTGTTAACACACCAACACCGATCCATTTTAACATCGACAACGGCTACGGCACTCTGCTCAAAAAGTACCCAATACTTACAGCAGAGCCGAACTACAAAATGCCAGTCCGACACAACATGGTACATCACATCGTCACAGAAGGCCATCTTCCCGTGTCGAGACCACGCAGACTAGATCAGGTGCGACACAAAGCTGCACAAGCAGAATTTCAACACATGGTGGAATTAGGAATTTGTCGAACATCGACATCTTCCGTTTCTTGTCCACTTCACATTGTCAAGAAGAAAGATCAAGACTGGAGGCCATGTGGGGACTATCGGCGTTTAAACACGGTTACGATACCGGATCGCTACCCGATACCCCACATTCAAAACTTCACCATGCACTTGCATGGCTGCAAAGTTTTCTCCAAACTTGATCTCATCAGAGGTTATCACCACATTCCCGTGGCACCTGAAGACGTTTTCAAAACGGCAATCACCACACCATTTGGCCTCTTCGAATACACCCGAATGCCATTTGGATTACGCAATGCCGCACAAACGTTTCAGCGCTTCATGAACAAAGTCGTTCGAGATCCCGACTTCGTTTTCGTCTACATAGACGACATTCTTGTGGCATCTCAAACTGAGGAACAACACAAACTCCATCTGGAAACACTTTTCCAACGACTTGTCGAGTTTGATGTTCACATCAAGAGCTCAAAATGCGTCTTCGGCGTAGTCACTCTTGATATCCTCAGCCACAAGATTACCGCTAATGGCATCCTTCCGTCACAAGACCGAATCAATGCCATTAAAGAATTCCCAGCTCCAACCTCAATCAAAAGTATTCAGCGATTCATCGGCATGGTCAACTACTACCACCGATTTATACCAAAGCTCGCTGAAATACTCAACCCAATTCACAGCCACCTGGCAGTACTACTACGTAAGCCCAAAACCACCAAGAACTTCTCTTGGCCTGACGAATGTCAACACGCATTCACGTCACTCAAGGCTGAATTGGCACGCACAACACTCTTGTCTCATCCACTGAGCGACTCAAAGCTCAGCATAACTACTGATGCATCAAACACTGCTGTCGGAGCAGTCATGCAACAGTACAACGACAAGTGTTGGGAGCCCCTGGGATTCTTCTCAAAGAAGCTGTCGGATGCCGAAAAGAAATACTCTGCATTCGATCGGGAATTACTCGCAATATATCTAGCAATCAAACACTTCAGATATTTTGTCGAGGGTCGGGACTTCACAATTTACACCGACCACAAGCCTCTCACTCGAGCAATTCAGTCTAAAACTGAACGCAATCCAAGGCAAGCACGCCACTTGGATTATATTAGTCAATTTACCACGGACATCCAGCATGTTCAAGGTACCGACAACGTTGTCGCGGATACACTTTCGCGCACAACAGCAAACGAAACGGCCACAGTCGAGACTCACTTCAACTGCAACAAGATCGCACAAGCGCAAAAAGCAGACTTGGAACTTCAGAATTTACTTTCTGGTTCCGCTTGTCACGCCAGTTAATCACTGAAACTGGAGCTTTTCAAACTACCAGGCCTAGAAATCTAGTGCGAAACATCTACGGGTGCAAATCGCCCGTACATCGCAGAGCAACTACGTCGAACCATCTTCGACACACTACACGGTATCTCACATCCTGGTGTCCGCGCAACTCGTAAATTGATTACTGCTCGATACTTTTGGCCAAGCATCAACAAAGACGTGACCCATTGGGCACAAGCATGCTTATCTTGCCAAAAATCGAAAGTCCAGCGGCACACTAAATCGCCTCTTGGACAATTCGCAATTCCACCTGGTCGATTCGAGCACATTCATTTGGATGTCGTAGGACCACTTCCTCCATCCAATGGATACTCATACTTACTCACCTGTGTCGATCGTTTCACTCGATGGCCAGAAGCGTACTGCATGAGCGACATGTCTGCAGCAACCATTGCCACCACATTCGTACACAACTACGTATCACGATTTGGCGTTCCACTTGACATCACCACTGATCAAGGAACCCAATTCGAGTCGCAGCTTTTCTCGGAGTTAACGAAACTCCTCGGCTCGCATCGGATATGTACAACGGCTTACCATCCGCAAGCCAATGGCATGGTCGAACGCTTCCACCGACAGCTCAAAGCTGCTCTCAAGGCAACACAATTCACTGGAGCTCCGAAGTACCAATCGTTCTACTTGGTATTCGAGCAACGGTTAAAGAAGATCTGAAGTGCTCACCAGCTGAAATGGTTTACGGTCAAACCATCAAGCTACCCGGTGAGTTCTTCATCGAACATCCTTTACCGTCTCCATCCACAACCGACACAGTCATCGACCAACTCCGCACCACCATGCAAAATCTTATCCCCACGGCAACAAGACCAACGAATGAAAGCAACATATTCGTTCCAAAATCGCTCAACAATTGCGATTACGTCTTTGTCCGGGTTGATAAGGTTCGTACTGGATTACAATCTCCATACGATGGGCCATACAAAGTTATAGCCGCTTACGCAAGCAATTCATTGTCTCAATCAAAGACAAACACCACTCAATCTCCATCGACAGATTGAAACCGGCGTACGGTATTCTCAACACGGCTGATCAAATATCAGCCAGCAAACGATATAAAACCGTCCGGTTCACCGTATAACGTCTCAAAACCTATGGTTTCTCATCTGGAGAGGGGGTACTGTAGCAGCTCGAATATTCGACTCACCGATATTCGATTCTGCCACAAACAAAACAATTAGTGAAATTCAAATATAAACCAACTTATTTGAATTAAGCGTTCACTAACCCCATCACATATCCATCTATCCAACCACCACTATCTAATAACCGAACCATTACTATAAAACATTTATAGTAAAACAAGTCGCCATCTAACAACATCACCACGAACAACAATGTTCGGTGATGCAACACTAATGCATAAGTGCAATGTCGACCGCCGCCGGCGCATCTGTATTCTGTTCCCTCTCCAAAATACGACACGTATTTTGGAAGACGAAGGCGACGTCACTCTACAACAACACATTCCATCTTGCACAATCAAACAAATTACGCGTGGTATCATTTTAGTGGTAATAATAATGGTGGTGTTTTAAAAAATATAGAAATAAAATTGAAATACATTAATAATTATAAATTTTTAATAAATATATATATAATTTAGAAATAAACTGAAAACAATAGATAGTGTATTCATTTACAAATAAATAAAATAAATAGTTTTAAAAGATAAATAAATAAATAAATTAATTTATTGTGTTAAATTGTGTTCCTGTTAATTTGAGAAAATCCGGATCAGAATAAAGATTTAAACGGAACAATACATCTAACAATCCCTCGTTTTTAAAAAGAGTTTCTCGTTATTTTTGGAAAAATGTCTCTTTTCTGGCATTTTACCTCGTATATTTAAAAATGTCTCTTTTCTGGCATATTACCTCGTTCTTAACAAGATTTTCCCGTAATTATATGGTAAAATGGATCTTTTTTAGCATTATCCCTCGCTATTAACAAGATTTTCCCGTAATTATGTTGAAAAATGTCTCTTTTCTGGCATTTTACCTCGTATATTTAAAAATGTCTCTTTTCTTGAAAATCTTGTTTAAAACGGGATAATGCAACAAAAGTAACATTTTTCCATATAATTACTAGAAAATCTTGTTATATATAGATAAATATAATATAATATAATATAGGTATAATACCAGAAAAGAAACATTTTTCCATATAATTAAGAGAAAATCTTGTTAAAAACAAGAAACATGCCAGAAAAGAGACATTTTTCCACATAATTACGGGAAAATCTTGTTAAAAACGAGGAATAATGCCAAAAAAGATACATTTTTCCATATAATTAGGGGAAAATCTTGTTTTAAACGAGGTAATATGCCAGAAAAGAGACATTTTTAAATATACGAGGTAAAATGCCAGAAAAGAGAAATTTTTCGACATAATTACGAGAAAATCTTGTTAAAAACTAGGGATAATGCCAGAAAAGATACATTTTTCCAAATAATTATGAGAAAGTCTTGTTAAAAACGAGGAAATATGCCAGATAAGAGACATTTTTCTACATAATTACGAGAAAATCTTGCAAAAAACGAGGAATAATGCCAGAAAAGATTTAATTTAAGATTTAATTTAATTTAAAGCCCCTAATTATATGGAAAAATTTATCTTTTCTGGCATTATTCCTCGTTTTTTACAAGATTTTCTCGTAATTATGTAGAAAAATGTCTCTTTTCTGGCATGTTACCTCGTTTTAAACAAGATTTTCTCCTAATTATATGGAAAAATGTATCTTTTCTGGCATTATCTCTCGTTTTTAAAAAGATTTTCCCGTAATTATGTGGAAAAATGTCTCTTTTCTGGCATTTTACCTCGTTTTTAACAAGATTTTCCAGTAATTATATGAAAAAATGTATTTTTTCGGGCATTATCCCTCGATTTAAACATGATTTTCCTGTAATTATGTGGAAAAATGTCTCTTTTCCGGCATTTTACCTCGTTTCTAACAAGATTTTCCCTCAAATATATGGAAAAATGTAACTTTTCTGGCATTATCTCTCGTTTTTAACAAGATTTTCTCGTAATTATGTGGAAAAATTTCTCTTTTCTGGCATATTACCTCGTATATTTAAAAATGTCTTTTTTCTGGCATACTTCCTCGTTTTAACCAAGATTTTCCCCTAATTATATAGAAAAATTTATCTTTTCTGGCATTATTACTCGTTTTTTACAAGATTTTCTCGTAATTATGTAGAAAAATGTCTCTTTTCTGGCATGTTACCTCGTTTTTAACAAGATGTTTTCCTAATTATATGGAAAAATGTATCTTTTCTTGCATTATCCCACGTTTTAAACAAGATTTTCTCGTAAATATGTGGAAAAATAGCTCTTTTCGGCATTTTACCTCGTATCTTTAAAAATGTCTCTTTTCTGGCATTTTACCTGGTTTTTAACAAGATTTTCCAGTAATTATATGAAAAAATGTATCTTTTCTGGCATTATCCCTCGATTTAAACATGATTTTCCCGTAATTATGTGGAAAAATGTCTCTTTTCCGGCATTTTACCTCGTTTCTAACAAGATTTTCCCTCAATTATATGGAAAAATGTATCTTTTCTGGCATTATCCCTCGTTTTAAACTAGACATTCTCGTAATTATGTGGGTAAATGTCTGTTTTCAGGCACTTTACCTCGTATATTTAAAAATATCTCTATTCTGGCATATTACCTCGTTTTTAACAAGATTTTTTCCTAATTATATGGAAAAATGTATCTTTTCTGGCATTATTCCTCGTTTTTAACAAGATTTTCTCGTAATTATGCGGAAAAATTTCTCTGTTCTGGCATTTTACCTCGTATATTTAAAAATGTCTCTTTTCTTGCATATTACCTCGTTTTAAACAAGATTTTGCCCTAATTATATGGAAAAATGTATCTTTTTTGGCGTTATCCCTCGTGTTTAACAAGATTTTCTCGTAATTATGTGGAAAAATTTCTCTTTTCTTGCATTTTACCTCGTTTATTTAAAAATGTCTCTTTCCTGGCATATTACGTCGTTTTTAACAAGATTTTCCCGTAATTATATGGAAAAATGTATCTTTTCTTGCATTATCCCACGTTTTAAACAAGATTTTCTCGTAAATATGTGGAAAAATAGCTCTTTTCTGGCATTTTACCTCGCGTCTTTAAAAATGTCTCTTTCCTGGCATTTTACCTCGTTTTTAACAAGATTTTCCAGTAATTATATAAAAAAATGTATCTTTTCTGGCATTATCCCTCGATTTAAACTTGATTTTCCCGTAATTATGTGGACAAATGTCTCTTTTCCGGCATTTTACCTCGTTTCTAACAAGATTTTCCCTTAATTATATGGAAAAATGTATCTTTTCTGGCATTATCACTCGTTTTACACAAGACTTTCCCGTAATTATGTGGGCAAATGTCTGTTTTCAAGCACTTTACCTCGTATATTTAAAAATATCTCTATTCTGGCATATTTTATCGTTTTTAACAAGATTTTCCCGTAATTATGTGAAAAAATGTCTCTTTTCTGGCATTTTACCTCGTATATTTAAAAATGTCTCTTTTCTGGCATACTACCTCGTTTTTAACATGATTTTCCCCTAATTATATAGAAAAATGTATCTTTTCTGGCATTATCCCTCGTTTTAAACAAGATTTTCTCGTAAATATGCGGAAAAATGTCTCGTTTTTGGCATTATACCTCGTATCTTTAAAAATTTGGCTTTTCTGGCATACTACCTCGTTTTTAACAAGATTTTCCCCTAATTATATGGAAAAATTTATCTTTTCTGGCATTATTCCTCGTTTTTTACAAGATTTTCTCGTATTTATGTAGAAAATTGTCTCTTTTCTGGCATGTTACCTCGTTTTTAACAAGATTTTCTCCTAATTATATGGAAAAATTTATCTTTTCTGGCATTATCCCTCGTTTTTAACAAGATTTTCTCGTAATTATGTGGAAAAATTTCTATTTTCTGGCATTTTACCTCGTATATTTAAAAATGTCTCTTTTCTGGCATATTACCTCGTTTTAAACAAGATTTTCCCCTAATTATATGGTAAATGTATCTTTTTTGGCATTATCCCTCGTTTTTAACAAGATTTTCTCGTAAATATGTGGAAAAATGTCTCGTTTTTGGCATTATACCTCGTATTTTTAAAAATGTCTCTTTTCTGGCATACTACCTCGTTTTTAACAAGATTTTCCCCTAATTATATGGAAAAATTTATCTTTTCTGGCATTATTCCTCGTTTTTTACAAGATTTTCTAGTATTTATGTAGAAAAATGTCTCTTTTCTGGCATGTTACCTCGTTTTTAACAAGATTTTCTCCTAATTATATGGAAAAATGTATCTTTTCTGGCATTATTCTTCGTTTTTAACAAGATTTTCTCGTAATTATGTGGAAAAATTTCTATTTTCTGGCATTTTACCTCGTATATTTAAAAATGTCTCTTTTCTGGAATATTACCTCGTTTTAAACAAGATTTTCCCCTAATTATATGGAAAATGTATCTTTTTTGGCAATATCCCTCGTTTTTTACAAGATTTTCTCGTATTTATGTAGAAAAATGTCTCTTTTCTGGCATGTTACCTCGTTTTTAACAAGATTTTCTCCTAATTATATGGAAAAATTTATCTTTTCTGGCATTATCCCTCGTTTTTAACAAGATTTCCTCGTAATTATGTGGAAAAATTTCTATTTTCTGGCATTTTACCTCGTATATTTAAAAATGTCTCTTTTCTGGCATATTACCTCGTTTTAAACAAGATTTTCCCCTAATTATATAGAAAATGTATCTTTTTTGGCATTATCCCTCGTTTTTAACAAGATTTTCTCGTAAATATGTGGAAAATGTCTCGTTTTTGGCATTATACCTCGTATCTTTAAAAATGTCTCTTTTCTGGCATACTACCTCGTTTTTAACAAGATTTTCCCCTAATTATATGGAAAAATTAATCTTTTCTGGCATTATTCCTCGTTTTTTACAAGATTTTCTCGTATTTATGTAGAAAAACGTCTCTTTTCTGGCATGTTACCTCGTTTTTAACAAGATTTTCTCCTAATTATATGGAAAAATTTATCTTTTCTGGCATTATCCCTCGTTTTTAACAAGATTTTCTCGTATTTATGTAGAAAAATGTCTCTATTCTGGCATGTTGCCTCGTTTTTAACAAGATTTTCTCCTAATTATATGGAAAAATGTATCTTTTCTGGCATTATCCCTCGTTTTTAACAAGATTTTCCCGTAATTATGTGAAAAAATGTCTCTTTTCTGGCATTTTACCTCGTATATTTTAAAATGTCTCTTTTCTGGCATACAACCTTGTTTTTACATGATTTTCCCCTAATTATATAGAAAAATGTATCTTTTCTGGCATTATCCCTCGTTTTAAACAAGATTTTCTCGTAAATATGTGGAAAAATGTCTCGTTTTTGGCATTATACCTCGTATCTTTAAAAATGTCTCTTTTCTGGCATACTACCTCGTTTTTAACAAGATTTTCCCCTAATTATATGGAAAAATTTATCTTTTCTGGCATTATTCCTCGTTTTTTTACAAGATTTTCTCGTATTTATGTAGAAAAATGTCTCTTTTCTGGCATGTTACCTCGTTTTTAACAAGATTTTCTCCTAATTATATGGAAAAATTTATCTTTTCTGGCATTATCCCTCGTTTTTAACAAGATTTTCTCGTAATTATGTGGAAAAATTACTATTTTCTGGCATTTTACCTCGTATATTTAAAAATGTCTCTTTTCTGGCATATTACCTCGTTTTAAACAAGATTTTCCCCTAATTATATGGAAAATGTATCTTTTTTGGTATTATCCCTTGTTTTTAACAAGATTTTCCCGTAATTATGTGGAAAAATTTCTCTTTTCTGACATTTTACCTCGTATATTTAAAAATGTCTCTTTTCTGGCATACTACCTCGTTTTTAACAAGATTTTCCCCTAATTATATGGAAAAATTTATCTTTTCTGGCATTATTCCTCGTTTTTTACAAGATTTTCTCGTAATTATGTGGAAAAATGTCTCTTTTCTGGCATTTTACCTCGTGTTAAACAAGATTTTCTCCTAATTATATGGAAGAACGTATCTTTTCTGGCAATATCCCTCTTTTTTAACAAGAATTTCTCGTAATTATGTGGAAAAATTTCTCTTTTCTGGCATTTTACCTCGTTTTAAACAAGATTTTCTCCTAATTATATGGAAAAATGTATCTTTTCTGGCATTATCCCTCTATTTAAACATGATTTTCCCCTAATTATATGGAAAAATTTATCTTTTCTGGCATTATTCCTCGTTTTTTACAAGATTTTCTCGTATTTATGTAGAAAAATGTCTCTTTTCTGGCATGTTACCTCGTTTTTAACAAGATTTTCTCCTAATTGTATGGAAAAATTTATCTTTTCTGGCATTATCCCTCGTTTTTAACAAGATTTTCTCGTATTTATGTATAAAAATGTCTCTTTTCTGGCATGTTACCTCGTTTTTAACAAGATTTTCTCCTAATTATATGGAAAAATGTATCTTTTCTGGCATTATCCCTCGTTTTTAACAAGATTTTCTCGTAAATATGTGAAAAAATGTCTCTTTTCTGGCATTTTACCTCGTATATTTAAAAATGTCTCTTTTCTGGCATACTACCTCGTTTTTAAAATGATTTTCACCTAATTATATAGAAAAATGTATCTTTTCATTTCAGATTTTCTCGTAATGTGGAAAAATTTCTATTTTCTGGCATTTTACCTCGTATATTTAAAAATGTCTCTTTTCTGGCATATTACCTCGTTTTAAACAAGATTTTCCCCTAATTATATGGAAAATATATCTTTTTTGGCATTATCCCTCGTTTTTAACAAGATTTTCCCGTAATTATTTGGAAAAATTTCTCTTTTCTGGCATTTTACCTCGTATATTTAAAAATGTCTCTTTTCTGGCATACTACCTCGTTTTTAACAAGATTTTCCCCTAATTATATGGAAAAATGTATCTTTTCTGGCATTATTCCTCGTTTTTTACAAGATTTTCTCGTAATTATGTAGAAAAATGTCTCTTTTCTGGCATTTTACCTCGTTTTAAACAAGATTTTCTCCTAATTATATGGAAGAACGTATCTTTTCTGGCATTATCCCTCGTTTTTAACAAGAATTTCTCGTAATTATGTGGAAAAATTTCTCTTTTCTGGCATTTTACCTCGTATATTTAAAAATGTCTCTTTTCTGGCATATTACCTAGTTTTTAACAAGATTTTCCCCTAATTATTTGGAAAAATGTATCTTTTTTGGCATTATCCCTCGTTTCTAACAAGATTTTCCCATAATTATGTGGAAAAATGTCTCGTTTCTGGCATACTACCTCGTTTTTTACAAGATTTTCTCCTAATTATATGGAAAAATGTATCTTTTCTGGCATTATCCCTCGTTTCTAACAAAAATTTCTCGTTATTTTGTGAAAAAATTTCCCTTTTCTGGCATTTTATCTCGTATATTTAAAAATGTCTCTTTTCTGGCATATTACCTCGTTTTTAACAAGATTTTCCCCTAATTATATGGAAAAATGTATCTTTTCTGGCATTATCTCTCGTTTTTAACAAGATTTTCCCGTAATTAAGTAGAAAAATGTCTCTTTTATGGCATTTTACCTCGTTTTTAACAAGATTTTCCAGTAATTATAGGAAAAAATGTATCTTTTCTGGCATTATCCCTCGACTTAAACATGATTTTCCCGTAATTATGTGGAAAAATGTCTCTTTTCCGGCATTTTACCTCGTTTCTAACAAGATTTTCCCTTAATTATATGGAAAAATGTATCTTTTCTGGCATTATTCCTCGTTTTAAACAAGACTTTCTCGTAATTATGTGGGCAAATGTCTGTATTCAGGCACTTTTCCTCGTATATTTAAAAATGTCTTTTTTCTGGCATATTACCTCGTTTTAAACAAGATTTTCCCCTAATTATATTGAAAAATGTATCTTTTTTGGCATTATCCCTCGTTTCTAACAAGATTTTTCCGTAAATAGGTGGCAAAATTTCTATTTTCTGGCATTTTACCTCGTATATTTAAAAATGTCTCTTTTCTGGCATACTACCTCGTTTTAACCAAGATTTTCCCCTAATTATATGGAAAAATTTATCTTTTCTGGCATTATTCCTCGTTTTTTACAAGATTTTCTCGTAATTATGTAGAAAAATGTCTCTTTTCTGGCAAGTTACCTCGTTTTTAACAAGATTTTTTCCTAATTATATGGAAAAATGTATCTTTTCTTGCATTATCCCACGTTTTAAACAAGATTTTCTCGTAAATATGTGGAAAAATAGCTCTTTTCGGCATTTTACCTCGTATCTTTAAAAATGTCTCTTTTCTGGCATTTTACCTGGTTTTTAACAAGATTTTCCAGTAATTATATGAAAAAATGTATCTTTTCTGGCATTATCTCTCGTTTTTAACAAGATTTTCCCGTAATTAAGTAGAAAAATGTCTCTTTTATGGCATTTTACCTCGTTTTTAACAAGATTTTTTAGTAATTATAGGAAAAAATGTATCTTTTCTGGCATTATCCCTCGACTTAAACATGATTTTCCCGTAATTATGTGGAAAAATGTCTCTTTTCCGGCATTTTACCTCGTTTCTAACAAGATTTTCCCTCAATTATATGGAAAAATGTATCTTTTCTGGCATTATCCCTCGTTTTAAACTAGACATTCTCGTAATTATGTAGGTAAATGTCTGTTTTCAGGCACTTTACCTCGTATATTTAAAAATATCTCTATTCTGGCATATTACCTCGTTTTTAACAAGATTTTTTCCTAATTATATGGAAAAATGTATCTTTTCTGGCATTATCCCTCGTTTTTAACAAGATTTTCTCGTAATTATGCGGAAAAATTTCTCTGTTCTGGCATTTTACCTCGTATATTTAAAAATGTCTCTTTTCTTGCATATTACCTCGTTTTAAACAAGATTTTGCCCTAATTATATGGAAAAATGTATCTTTTTTGGCATTATCCCTCGTGTTTAACAAGATTTTCTCGTAATTATGTGGAAAAATTTCTCTTTTCTTGCATTTTACCTCGTTTATTTAAAAATGTCTCTTTCCTGGCATATTACGTCGTTTTTAACAAGATTTTCCCGTAATTATATGGAAAAATGTATCTTTTCTTGCATTATCCCACGTTTTAAACAAGATTTTCTCGTAAATATGTGGAAAAATAGCTCTTTTCTGGCATTTTACCTCGCGTCTTTAAAAATGTCTCTTTCCTGGCATTTTACCTCGTTTTTAACAAGATTTTCCAGTAATTATATAAAAAAATGTATCTTTTCTGGCATTATCCCTCGATTTAAACTTGATTTTCCCGTAATTATGTGGACAAATGTCTCTTTTCCGGCATTTTACCTCGTTTCTAACAAGATTTTCCCTTAATTATATGGAAAAATTTATCTTTTCTGGCATTATCACTCGTTTTAAACAAGACTTTCCCGTAATTATGTGGGCAAATGTCTGTTTTCAAGCACTTTACCTCGTATATTTAAAAATATCTCTATTCTGGCATATTTTATCGTTTTTAACAAGATTTTCCCGTAATTATGTGAAAAAATTTCTCTTTTCTGGCATTTTACCTCGTATATTTAAAAATGTCTCTTTTCTGGCATACTACCTCGTTTTTAACATGATTTTCCCCTAATTATATAGAAAAATGTATCTTTTCTGGCATTATCCCTCGTTTTAAACAAGATTTTCTCGTAAATATGCGGAAAAATGTCTCGTTTTTGGCATTATACCTCGTATCTTTAAAAATGTCGCTTTTCTGGCATACTACCTCGTTTTTAACAAGATTTTCCCCTAATTATATGGAAAAATTTATCTTTTCTGGCATTATTCCTCGTTTTTTACAAGATTTTCTCGTATTTATGTAGAAAAATGTCTCTTTTCTGGCATGTTACCTCGTTTTTAACAAGATTTTCTCCTAATTATATGGAAAAATTTATCTTTTCTGGCATTATCCCTCGTTTTTAACAAGATTTTCTTGTAATTATGTGGAAAAATTTCTATTTTCTGGCATTTTACCTCGTATATTTAAAAATGTCTCTTTTCTGGCATATTACCTCGTTTTAAACAAGATTTTCCCCTAATTATATGGTAAATGTATCTTTTTTGGCATTATCCCTCGTTTTTAACAAGATTTTCTCGTAAATATGTGGAAAAATGTCTTGTTTTTGGCATTATACCTCGTATTTTTAAAAAGGTCTCTTTTCTGGCATACTACCTCGTTTTTAACAAGATTTTCCCCTAATTATATGGAAAAATTTATCTATTCTGGCATTATTCCTCGTTTTTTACAAGATTTTCTAGTATTTATGTAGAAAAATGTCTCTTTTCTGGCATGTTACCTCGTTTTTAACAAGATTTACTCCTAATTATATGGAAAAGTTTATCTTTTCTGGCATTATCCCTCGTTTTTAACAAGATTTTCTCGTATTTATGTAGAAAAATGTCTCTTTTCTGGCATGTTACCTCGTTTTTAACAAGATTTTCTCCTAATTATATGGAAAAATGTATCTTTTCTGGCATTATCCCTCGTTTTTAACAAGATTTTCTCGTAATTATGTGGAAAAATTTCTATTTTCTGGCATTTTACCTCGTATATTTAAAAATGTCTCTTTTCTGGAATATTACCTCGTTTTAAACAAGATTTTCCCCTAATTATATGGAAAATGTATCTTTTTTGGCAATATCCCTCGTTTTTAACAAGATTTTCCCGTAATTATGTGGAAAAATTTCTCTTTTCTGGCATTTTACCTCGTATATTTAAAAATGTCTCTTTTCTGGCATACTACCTCGTTTTTAACAAGATTTTCCCCTAATTATATGGAAAAATTTATCTTTTCTGGCATTATTCCTCGTTTTTTACAAGATTTTCTCGTATTTATGTAGAAAAATGTCTCTTTTCTGGCATGTTACCTCGTTATTAACAAGATTTTCTCCTAATTATATGGAAAAATTTATCTTTTCTGGCATTATCCCTCGTTTTTAACAAGATTTCCTCGTAATTATGTGGAAAAATTTCTATTTTCTGGCATTTTACCTCGTATATTTAAAAATGTCTCTTTTCTGGCATATTACCTCGTTTTAAACAAGATTTTCCACTAATTATATGGAAAATGTATCTTTTTTGGCATTATCCCTCGTTTTTAACAAGATTTTCTCGTAAATATGTGGAAAATGTCTCGTTTTTGGCATTATACCTCGTATCTTTAAAAATGTCTCTTTTCTGGCATACTACCTCGTTTTTAACAAGATTTTCCCCTAATTATATGGAAAAATTTATCTTTTCTGGCATTATTCCTCGTTTTTTACAAGATTTTCTCGTATTTATGTAGAAAAACGTCTCTTTTCTGGCATGTTACCTCGTTTTTAACAAGATTTTCTCCTAATTATATGGAAAAATTTATCTTTTCTGGCATTATTCCTCGTTTTTTAAAAGATTTTCTAGTATTTATGTAGAAAAATGTCTCTTGTCTGGCATGTTACCTCGTTTTTAACAAGATTTACTCCTAATTATATGGAAAAGTTTATCTTTTCTGGCATTATCCCTCGTTTTTAACAAGATTTTCTCGTATTTATGTAGAAAAATGTCTCTTTTCTGGCATTATCCCTCGTTTTAACAAGATTTTCTCCTAATTATATGGAAAAATGTATCTTTTTTGGCATTATCCCTCGTTTTTAACAAGATTTTCTCGTAATTATGTGGAAAAATTTCTATTTTCTGGCATTTTACCTCGTATATTTAAAAATGTCTCTTTTCTGGAATATTACCTCGTTTTAAACAAGATTTTCCCCTATTTATATGGAAAATGTATCTTTTTTGGCAATATCCCTCGTTTTTAACAAGATTTTCCCGTAATTATGTGGAAAAATTTCTCTTTTCTGGCATTTTACCTCGTATATTTAAAAATGTCTCTTTTCTGGCATACTACCTCGTTTTTAACAAGATTTTCCCCTAATTATATGGAAAAATTTATCTTTTCTGGCATTATTCCTCGTTTTTTACAAGATTTTCTCGTATTTATGTAGAAAAATGTCTCTTTTCTGGCATGTTACCTCGTTATTAACAAGATTTTCTCCTAATTATATGGAAAAATTTATCTTTTCTGGCATTATCCCTCGTTTTTAACAAGATTTCCTCGTAATTATGTGGAAAAATTACTATTTTCTGGCATTTTACCTCGTATATTTAAAAATGTCTCTTTTCTGGCATATTACCTCGTTTTAAACAAGATTTTCCCCTAATTATATGGAAAATGTATCTTTTTTGGCATTATCCCTCGTTTTTAACAAGATTTTCTCGTAAATATGTGGAAAATGTCTCGTTTTTGGCATTATACCTCGTATCTTTAAAAATGTCTCTTTTCTGGCATACTACCTCGTTTTTAACAAGATTTTCCCCTAATTATATGGAAAAATTTATCTTTTCTGGCATTATTCCTCGTTTTTTACAAGATTTTCTCGTATTTATGTAGAAAAACGTCTCTTTTCTGGCATGTTACCTCGTTTTTAACAAGATTTTCTCCTAATTATATGGAAAAATTTATCTTTTCTGGCATTATCCCTCGTTTTTAACAAGATTTTCTCGTATTTATGTAGAAAAATGTCTCTATTCTGGCATGTTGCCTCGTTTTTAACAAGATTTTCTCCTAATTATATGGAAAAATGTATCTTTTCTGGCATTATCCCTCGTTTTTAACAAGATTTTCCCGTAATTATGTGAAAAAATGTCTCTTTTCTGGCATTTTACCTCGTATATTTTAAAATGTCTCTTTTCTGGCATACAACCTTGTTTTTACATGATTTTCCCCTAATTATATAGAAAAATGTATCTTTTCTGGCATTATCCCTCGTTTTAAACAAGATTTTCTCGTAAATATGTGGAAAAATGTCTCGTTTTTGGCATTATACCTCGTATCTTTAAAAATGTCTCTTTTCTGGCATACTACCTCGTTTTTAACAAGATTTTCCCCTAATTATATGGAAAAATTTATCTTTTCTGGCATTATTCCTCGTTTTTTTACAAGATTTTCTCGTATTTATGTAGAAAAATGTCTCTTTTCTGGCATGTTACCTCGTTTTTAACAAGATTTTCTCCTAATTATATGGAAAAATTTATCTTTTCTGGCATTATCCCTCGTTTTTAACAAGATTTTCTCGTAATTATGTGGAAAAATTACTATTTTCTGGCATTTTACCTCGTATATTTAAAAATGTCTCTTTTCTGGCATATTACCTCGTTTTAAACAAGATTTTCCCCTAATTATATGGAAAATGTATCTTTTTTGGCATTTTCCCTTGTTTTTAACAAGATTTTCCCGTAATTATGTGGAAAAATTTCTCTTTTCTGACATTTTACCTCGTATATTTAAAAATGTCTCTTTTCTGGCATACTACCTCGTTTTTAACAAGATTTTCCCCTAATTATATGGAAAAATGTATCTTTTCTGGCATTATTCCTCGTTTTTTACAAGATTTTCTCGTAATTATGTGGAAAACTGTCTCTTTTCTGGCATTTTACCTCGTGTTAAACAAGATTTTCTCCTAATTATATGGAAGAACGTATCTTTTCTGGCATTATCCCTCTTTTTTAACAAGAATTTCTCGTAATTATGTGGAAAAATTTCTCTTTTCTGGCATTTTACCTCGTTTTAAACAAGATTTTCTCCTAATTATATGGAAAAATGTATCTTTTCTGGCATTATCCCTCTATTTAAACATGATTTTCCCCTAATTATATGGAAAAATTTATCTTTTCTGGCATTATTCCTCGTTTTTTACAAGATTTTCTCGTATTTATGTAGAAAAATGTCTCTTTTCTGGCATGTTACCTCGTTTTTAACAAGATTTTCTCCTAATTGTATGGAAAAATTTATCTTTTCTGTCATTATCCCTCGTTTTAACCAAGATTTTCTCGTATTTATGTATAAAAATGTCTCTTTTCTGGCATGTTACCTCGTTTTTAACAAGATTTTCTCCTAATTATATGGAAAAATGTATCTTTTCTGGCATTATCCCTCGTTTTTAACAAGATTTTCTCGTAAATATGTGAAAAAATGTCTCTTTTCTGGCATTTTACCTCGTATATTTAAAAATGTCTCTTTTCTGGCATACTACCTCGTTTTTAAAATGATTTTCACCTAATTATATAGAAAAATGTATCTTTTCATTTCAGATTTTCTCGTAATGTGGAAAAATTTCTATTTTCTGGCATTTTACCTCGTATATTTAAAAATGTCTCTTTTCTGGCATATTACCTCGTTTTAAACAAGATTTTCCCCTAATTATATGGAAAATATATCTTTTTTGGCATTATCCCTCGTTTTTAACAAGATTTTCCCGTAATTATGTGGAAAAATTTCTCTTTTCTGGCATTTTACCTCGTATATTTAAAAATGTCTCTTTTCTGGCATACTACCTCGTTTTTAACAAGATTTTCCCCTAATTATATGGAAAAATGTATCTTTTCTGGCATTATTCCTCGTTTTTTACAAGATTTTCTCGTAATTATGTAGAAAAATGTCTCTTTTCTGGCATTTTACCTCGTTTTAAACAAGATTTTCTCCTAATTATATGGAAGAACGTATCTTTTCTGGCATTATCCCTCGTTTTTAACAAGAATTTCTCGTAATTATGTGGAAAAATTTCTCTTTTCTGGCATTTTACCTCGTATATTTAAAAATGTCTCTTTTCTGGCATATTACCTAGTTTTTAACAAGATTTTCCCCTAATTATTTGGAAAATTGTATCTTTTTTGGCATTATCCCTCGTTTCTAACAAGATTTTCCCATAATTATGTGGAAAAATGTCTCGTTTCTGGCATACTACCTCGTTTTTTACAAGATTTTCTCCTAATTATATGGAAAAATGTATCTTTTCTGGCATTATCCCTCGTTTCTAACAAAAATTTCTCGTTATTCTGTGGAAAAATTTCCCTTTTCTGGCATTTTATTTCGTATATTTAAAAATGTCTCTTTTCTGGCATACTACCTCGTTTTAACCAAGATTTTCCCCTAATTATATAGAAAAATTTATCTTTTCTGGCATTATTCCTCGTTTTTTACAAGATTTTCTCGTAATTATCTAGAAAAATGTCTCTTTTCTGGCAAGTTACCTCGTTTTTAACAAGATTTTTTGAAAAATGTATCTTTTCTTGCATTATCCCACGTTTTAAACAAGATTTTCTCGTAAATATGTGGAAAAATAGCTCTTTTCGGCCTTTTACCTCGTATCTTTAAAAATGTCTCTTTTCTGGCATTTTACCTGGTTTTTAACAAGATTTTCCAGTAATTATATGAAAAAATGTATCTTTTCTGGCATTATCCCTCGATTTAAACATGATTTTCCCGTAATTATGTGGAAAAATGTCTCTTTTCCGGCATTTTACCTCGTTTCTAACAAGATTTTCCCTCAATTATATGGAAAAATGTATCTTTTCGGGCATTATCCCTCGTTTTAAACTAGACATTCTCGTAATTATGTGGGCAAATGTCTGTTTTCAGGCACTTTACCTCGTATATTTAAAAATGTCTCTTTTCTGGCATATTACCTCGTTTTAAACATGATTTTCCCCTAATTATATGGAAAAATGTATCTTTTTTGGCATTATCCCTCGTTTTTAACAAGATTTTCCCGTAATTATGTGGAAAAATTTCTCTTTTCTGGCATTTTACCTCATATATTTAAAAATGTCTCTTTTCTGGCATACTACCTCCTTTTTAACAAGATTTTCCCCTAATTACATGGAATAATTTGTCTTTTCTGGCATTATTCCTCGTTTTTTACAAGATTTTTTCGTAAATATGTAGAAAAATGTCTGTTTTCTGGCATGTTACCTCGTTTTTAACAAGATTTTCCCCTAATAATATGGAAAAATGTATCTTTTTTGGCATTATCCCTCGTTTTTAACAAGATTTTCCCGTAATTATGTGGAAAAATGTCTCTTTTCCGGCATTTTACCTCGTTTATTTAAAAATGTCTCTTTCCTGGCATATTACCTCGTTTTAAACAAGATTTTGCCCTAATTATATGGAAAAATGTATCTTTTTTGGCATTATTCCTCGTGTTTAACAAGATTTTCCCGTAATTATGTGGAAAAATTTCTCTTTTCTTGCATTTTACCTCGTTTATTTAAAAATGTCTCTTTCCTGGCATATTACGTCGTTTTTAACAAGATTTTCCCGTAATTATATGAAAAAATGTATCTTTTCTGGCATTATCCCTCGATTTAAACATGATTTAGTTTCTAACAAGATTTTCCCTTAATTATATTTAAAAATGTATCTTTTCTGGCATTATCCTTCGTTTTAAACAAGACTTTCTCGAAATTATGTGGGCAAATGTCTGTTTTCAGGCACTTTACCTCGTATATTTAAAAATGTCTCTTTTCTGGCATATTACCTCGTTTTAAACAAGATTTTCCCCTAATTATATGGAAAAATGTACTTTTTTTGGCATTATCCCTCGTTTTTAACAAGATTTTCCCGTAATTATGTGGAAAAATTTCTCTTTTCTGGCATTTTACCTCGTATATTTAAAAATGTCTCTTTTCTGGCATATTACCTCGTTTTAAACAAGATTTTCCCCTAATTATATGGAAAATGTATCTTTTTTGGCATTATCCCTCGTTTTTAACAAGATTTTCTCGTAAATATGTGGAAAAATGTCTCGTTTTTGGCATTAAACCTCGTATCTTTAAAAATGTCTTTAATCTGGCATACTATCTCGTTTTTAACAAGATTTTCCCCTAATTATATGGAAAAATTTATCTTTTCTGGCATTATTCCTCGTTTTTTACAAGATTTTCTCGTATTTATGTAGAAAAATGTCTCTTTTCTGGCATGTTACCTAGTTTTTAACAAGATTTTCTCCTAATTATATGGAAAAATTTATCTTTTCTGGCATTATCCCTCGTTTTTAACAAGATTTTCTCGTAATTATGTGGAAAAATTTCTATTTTCTGGCATTTTACCTCGTATATTTAAAAATGTCTCTTTTCTGGCATATTACCTCGTTTTAAACAAGATTTTCCCCTAATTATATGGAAAATGTATCTTTTTTGGAATTATCCTTCGTTTTTAACAAGATTTTCTCGTAAATATGTGGAAAAATGTCTCGTTTTTGGCATTATACCTCGTATCTTTAAAAATGTCTCTTTTCTGGCATACTACCTCGTTTTTAACAAGATTTTCCCGTAATTATATGGAAAAATTTATCTTTTCTGGCATTATTCCTCGTTTTTTACAAGATTTTCTCGTATTTATGTAGAAAAATGTCTCTTTTCTGGCATGTTACCTCGTTTTTAACAAGATTTTCCCCTAATTGTGGAAAAATTTATCTTTTCTGGCATTATCCCTCGTTTTTAACAAGATTTTCTCGTATTTATGTAGAAAAATGTCTCTTTTCTGGCATGTTACCTCGTTTTTAACAAGATTTTCTCCTAATTATATGGAAAAATGTATCTTTTCTGGCATT
The DNA here is from genome assembly GCA_951394425.1 of Tipula unca. Classification (NCBI taxonomy): domain Eukaryota; kingdom Metazoa; phylum Arthropoda; class Insecta; order Diptera; family Tipulidae; genus Tipula; species Tipula unca. Next base: position 148,684 of record CATOBX010000001.1, on the reverse strand, counting down.
ATCCCTCGTTTTTAACAAGATTTTCTCGTAATTATGTGAAAAAATGTCTGTTTTCTGGCATTTTACCTCGTATATTTAAAAATGTCTCTTTTCTGGCATACTACCTCGTTTTTAAAATGATTTTCACCTAATTATATAGAAAAATGTATCTTTTCTGGCAATATCCCTCGTTTTAAACAAGATTTTCTCGTGAATATGTGGAAAAATGTCTCGTTTTTGGCATTATACCTCGTATTTTTAAAAATGTCTCTTTTCTGGCATACTACCTCGTTTTTAACAAGATTTTCCCCTAATTATATGGAAAAATTTATCTTTTCTGGCATTATTCCTCGTTTTTTACAAGATTTTCTCGTATTTATGTAGAAAAATGTCTCTTATCTGGCATGTTACCTCGTTTTTAACAAGATTTTCTCCTAATTATATGGAAAAATTTATCTTTTCTGGCATTATCCCTCGTTTTTAACAAGATTTTCTCGTAATTATGTGGAAAAACTTCTATTTTCTGGCATTTTACCTCGTATATTTAAAAATGTCTCTTTTCTGGCATATTACCTCGTTTTAAACAAGATTTTCCCCTAATTATATGGAAAATATATCTTTTTTGGCATTATCCCTCGTTTTTAACAAGAATTTCTCGTAATTATGTGGAAAAATTTCTCTTTCCTGGCATTTTACCTCGTTTTAAACATGATTTTCTCCTAATTATATGGAAAAATGTATCTTTTCTGGCATTATCCCTCGATTTTAACAAGAATTTCTCGTTATTATGTGGAAAAATTTCTCTTTTCTGGCATTTTACCTCGTATATTTAAAAATGTCTCTTTTCTGGCATATTACCTAGTTTTTAACAAGATTTTCCCCTAATTATTTGGAAAAATGTATCTTTTTTGGCATTATCCCTCGTTTCTAACAAGATTTTCCCATAATTATGTGGAAAAATGTCTCGTTTCTGGCATACTACCTCGTTTTTTACAAGATTTTCTCCTAATTATATGGAAAAATGTATCTTTTCTGGCATTATCCCTCGTTTCTAACAAGAATTTCTCGTTATTCTGTGGAAACATTTCCCTTTTCTGGCATTTTACCTCGTATATTTAAAAATGTCTCTTTTCTGGCATATTACCTCGTTTTTAACAAGATTTTCCCCTAATTATATGGAAAAATGTATCTTTTCTGGCATTATCTCTCGTTTTTAACAAGATTTTCCCGTAATTAAGTAGAAAAATGTCTCTTTTCTGGCATTTTACCTCGTTTTTAACAAGATTTTCCAGTAATTATAGGAAAAAATGTATCTTTTCTGGCATTATCCCTCGACTTAAACATGATTTTCCCGTAATTATGGGGAAAAATGTCTCTTTTCCGGCATTTTACCTCGTTTCTAACAAGATTTTCCCTTAATTATATGGAAAAATGTATCTTTTCTGGCATTATTCCTCGTTTTAAACAAGACTTTCTCGTAATTATGTGGGCAAATGTCTGTATTCAGGCACTTTACCTCGTATATTTAAAAATGTCTCTTTTCTGGCATATTACCTCGTTTTAAACAAGATTTTCCCCTAATTATATTGAAAAATGTATCTTTTTTGGCATTATCCCTCGTTTCTAACAAGATTTTCCCGTAAATAGGTGGCAAAATTTCTATTTTCTGGCATTTTACCTCGTATATTTAAAAATGTCTCTTTTCTGGCATACTACCTCGTTTTAACCAAGATTTTCCCCTAATTATATAGAAAAATTTATCTTTTCTGGCATTATTCCTCGTTTTTTACAAGATTTTCTCGTAATTATCTAGAAAAATGTCTCTTTTCTGGCAAGTTACCTCGTTTTTAACAAGATTTTTTCCTAATTATATGGAAAAATGTATCTTTTCTTGCATTATCCCACGTTTTAAACAAGATTTTCTCGTAAATATGTGGAAAAATAGCTCTTTTCGGCATTTTACCTCGTATCTTTAAAAATGTCTCTTTTCTGGCATTTTACCTGGTTTTTAACAAGATTTTCCAGTAATTATATGAAAAATTGTATCTTTTCTGGCATTATCCCTCGATTTAAACATGATTTTCCCGTAATTATGTGGAAAAATGTCTCTTTTCCGGCATTTTACCTCGTTTCTAACAAGATTTTCCCTCAATTATATGGAAAAATGTATTTTTTCGGGCATTATCCCTCGTTTTAAACTAGACATTCTCGTAATTATGTGGGCAAATGTCTGTTTTCAGGCACTTTACCTCGTATATTTAAAAATGTCTCTTTTCTGGCATATTACCTCGTTTTAAACAAGATTTTCCCCTAATTATATGGAAAAATGTATCTTTTTTGGCATTATCCCTCGTTTTTAACAAGATTTTCCCTTAAGTATGTGAAAAAATTTCTCTTTTCTGGCATTTTACCTCATATATTTAAAAATGTCTCTTTTCTGGCATACTACCTCCTTTTTAACAAGATTTTCCCCTAATTACATGGAAAAATTTATCTTTTCTGGCATTATTCCTCGTTTTTTACAAGATTTTCTCGTAATTATGTAGAAAAATGTCTGTTTTCTGGCATGTTACCTCGTTTTTAACCAGATTTTCCCCTAATGATATGGAAAAATGTATCTTTTTAGGCATTATCCCTCGTTTTTAACAAGATTTTCCCGTAAGTATGTGGAAAAATGTCTCTTTTCTGGCATTTTACCTCGTATATTTAAAAATGTCTCTTTTCTGGCATATTGCCTCGTTTTTAACAAGATTTTCTCCTAATTATATGGAAAAATGTATCTTTTCTGGCATTATCCCTCGTTTTTAACAAGAATTTCTCGTAATTATGTGGAAAAATGGCATTTTACCTCGTATTTTACCTCGTATAATTAAAAATGTCTCTTTTCTGGCATATTACCTCGTTTTAAACAAGATTTTGCCCTAATTATATGGAAAAATGTATCTTTTTTGGCATTATTCCTCGTGTTTAACAAGATTTTCCCGTAATTATGTGGAAAAATTTCTCTTTTCTTGCATTTTACCTCGTTTATTTAAAAATGTCTCTTTCCTGGCATATTACGTCGTTTTTAACAAGATTTTCCCGTAATTATATGAAAAAATGTATCTTTTCTGGCATTATCCCTCGATTTAAACATGATTTTCCCGTAATTATGTGGAAAAATGTTTCTTTTCCAGCATTTTACCTCGTTTCTAACAAGATTTTCCCTTAATTATATTGAAAAATGTATCTTTTCTGGCATTATCCTTCGTTTTAAACAAGACTTTCTCGAAATTATGTGGGCAAATGTCTGTTTTCAGGCACTTTACCTCGTATATTTAAAAATGTCTCTTTTCTGGCATATTACCTCGTTTTAAACAAGATTTTCCCCTAATTATATGGAAAAATGTATCTTTTTTGGCATTATCCCTCGTTTTTAACAAGATTTTCCCGTAATTATGTGGAAAAATTTCTCTTTTCTGGCATTTTACCTCGTATATTTAAAAATGTCTCTTTTCTGGCATACTAAATCCTTTTTAACCAGATTTTCCCCTAATTACATGGAAAAATTTATCTTTTCTGGCATTATTTCTCGTTTTTTACAAGATTTTCTCGTAATTATGTAGAAAAATGTCTCTTTTCTGGCATGTTACCTCGTTTTTAACAAGATTTTCCCTTAATTATATGGAAAAATGTATCTTTTCTGGCATTATCCCTCGTTTTTAACAAGAATTTCTCGTAATTATGTGGAAAAATTTCTCTTTTCCGGCATTTTACCTCGTTTATTTAAAAATGTCTCTTTTCTGGCATATTATACCTTTTTAACAAGATTTTCCCCTAATTACATGGAAAAATTTATCTTTTCTGGCATTATTCCTCGTTTTTTACAAGATTTTCTCGTAATTATGTAGAAAAATGTCTCTTTTCTGGCATGTTACTTCGTTTTTAACAAGATTTTCCCCTAATGATATTGAAAAATGTATCTTTTTTGGCATTATCCCTCGTTTTTAACAAGATTTTCCCGTAAGTATGTGGAAAAATGTCTCTTTTCTGGCATTTTACCTCGTATATTTAATAATGTCTCTTTTCTGGCATATTACCTCGTTTTTAACAAGTTTTTCTCCTAATTATATGGAAAAATGTATCTTTTCTAGCATTATCGCTCATTTTTAACAAGAATTTCGCGTAATTATGTGGAAAAATTTCTCTTTTCTGGCATTTTACCTCGTATATTTAAAAATGTCTCTTTTCTGGCATACTACCTCCTTTTCAACAAGATTTTCCCCTAATTACATGGAAAAATTTATCTTTTCTGGCATTATTCCTCGTTTTTCACAAGATTTTCTCGTAATTATGTAGAAAAATGTCTCTTTTCTGGCACGTTACCTCGTTTTTAACAAGATTTTCTCCTAATTATATGGAAAAATGTATCTTTTCTGGCATTATCCCTCGTTTTTAACAAGAATTTCTCGTTATTATGTGGAAAAATTTCTCTTTTGCGGCATTTTACCTCGTTTATTTAAAAATGTCTCTTTTCTGGCATACTACCTCCTTTTTAACAAGATTTTCCCCTAATTACATGGAAAAATTTATCTTTTCTGGCATTATTCCTTGTTTTTTACAAGATTTTCTCGTAATTATGTAGAAAAATGTCTCTTTTCTGGCATGTTACCTCGTTTTTAACAAGATTTTCCCCTAATGATATGGAGAAATGTATTTTTTTTGGCATTATCCCTCGTTTTTAACAAGATTTTTCAGTAAGTATGTGGAAAAATGTCTCTTTTCTGGCATTTTACCTCGTTTATTTAAAAATGTCTCTTTTCTGGCATATTACCTCGTTTTTAACAATTTTCTCCTAATTATATGGAAAAATGTATCTTTTCTGGCATTATCGCTCGTTTTTAACAAGAATTTCTCGTAATTATGTGGAAAAATGTCTCTTTTCTGGCATTTTACCTCGTATATTTAAAAATGTCTCTTTTCTGGCATATTACCTCGTTTTTAACAAGATTTCCCCTAATTATATGGAAAAATGTATCTTTTTTGGCATTATCCCTCGTTTTTAACAAGATTTTGCCGTAATTATGTGGGCAAATGTCTCTTTTCTGGCATTTTACCTCGTATATATAAAAATGTCTCTTTTCTGGCATACTACCTCGTTTTTAACAAGATTTTCCCCTAATTATATGGAAAAATTTATCTTTTCTGGCATTATTCCTCGTTTTTTACAAGATTTTCTCGTAATTAAGTAGAAAAATCTCTTTTTTCTGGCATATTACCTCGTTTTAACAAGATTTTCTTGTAATTATATGAAAAAATGTATCTTTTCTTGCATTATTCCACGTTTTAAACAAGATTTTCTCGTAAATATGTGGAAAAATAGCTCTTTTCTGGCATTTTACCTCGTATCTTTAAAAATGTCTCTTTTCTGGCATTTTACCTCGTTTTTAACAAGATTTTCCAGTAATTATTTGAAAAAATGTATCTTTTCTGGCATTATCCCTCGATTAAAACATGATTTTCCCGTAATTATGTGGGAAAATGTCTCTTTTCCGGCATTTTACCTCGTTTCTAACAAGATTCTCCCTTAATTATATGGAAAAATGTATCTTTTCTGGCATTATCCCTCATTTTAAACAAGATTTTCTCGTAATTATGTTTGCAAATGTCTGTTTTCAGGCACTTTACCTCGTATATTTAAAAATATCTCTATTCTGGCATATTACCTCGATTTAAACAAGATTTTCCCCTTATTATATGGAAAAATGTATCTTTTTTGGCATTATCCCTCGTTTTTAACAAGATTTTCCCGTAATTATGTGGAAAAATGTCTCTTTTCTGGCATTTTACCTCGTATATTTAAAAATGTCTCTTTTCTAGAATACTACCTCGTTTTTAACAAGATTTTCCCCTTATTATATAAAAAAAATGATCTTTTCTGGCACTATTCCTCGTTTTTTACAAGATTTTCTCGTAGTTATGTAGAAAAATGTCCCTTTTCTGGCATATTAACTCGTTTTTAACAAGATTTTTCATAATTATATGGAAAAATGTATCTTTTCTGGCATTATCCCTCGTTTTTATTAAGAATTTCTCGTTATTATGTTGAAAAATTTCTTTTTCTGGCATTTTACCTCGTATATTTAAAAATGTCTCTTTTCTGGCATTTTACCTCGTATATTTAAAAATGTCTCTTTTCTGGCATACTACCTCGTTTTTAACAAGATTTTCCCCTAATTATATGGAAAAATTTATCTTTTCTGGCATTATTCCTCGTTTATTACAAGATTTTTTCGTAATTATGTAAAAAAATGTCTCTTTTCTGGCATATTACCTCGTTTTTAACAAGATTTTCTCCTAATTATATGGAAAAATGTATCTTTTCTGGCATTATCCCTCGTTTTTAACAAGAACTTCTAGTAATTATGTGGAAAAATTTCTCTTTTCTGGCATTTTACCTCGTATATTTAAAAATGTCTCTTTTCTGGCAAATTACCCCGTTTTTAACAAGATTTTCCCCTAATTATATGGAAAAATGTATCTCTTTTGGCATTATTCCTCGTTTTTAACTAGATTTTCCCGTAATTATGTGGAAAAGTGTCTCTTTTCTGGCATTTTACCTCGTATATTTAAAAATCTCTCTTTTCTGGCATACTACCTCGTTTTTAACAAGATTTTCCCCTAATTATATGGAAAAATTTAAGTTTTCTGGCATTATTCCTCGTTATTTACAAGATTTTTCCGTAATTATATAGAAAAATGTCTCTTTTCTGGCATATTATATCGCTTTTAACAAGACTTTCTCCTAATTAAATGGAAAAATGTATCTTTTCTGGCATTATCCCTCGTTTTTAACCAGATTTTCTCGTAATTATGTGGACAAATTTCTCTTATCTGGCATTTTACCTCGTATATTTAAAAATGTCTCTTTTCTGGCATATTACCTCGTTTAAAACATGATTTTCCCCTAATTATATGGAAAAATTTATCTTTTTTGGCATTATCCCTCGTTTTTAACAAGATTTTCCCGTAATTATGTGGAAAAATGTCTGTTTTCTGGCATTTTACCTCGTATATTTAAAAATGTCTCTTTTCTGGCATACTACCTCGTTTTTAACAAGATTTTCCCCTAATTATATGGAAAAATTTATCTTTTCTGGCATTATTCCTCGTTTTTTACAAGATTTTCTCGTAATTATGTAGAAAAATGTTTCTTTTCTGGCATATTACCTCGTTTTTAACAAGATTTTCTCCTAATTATATGAAAAAATGTATCTTTTCTGGCATTATTCCTCGTTTTTAACAAGAGTTTCTCGTAATTTTTGGAAAAATGTCTCTTTTCTGGCATTTTACCTCGTATATTTAAAAATGTCTCTTTTCTGGCATATTACCTCGTTTTTAACAAGATTTTCCCGTAATTATATGGAAAAATTTATCTTTTCTGGCATTATTCCTCGTTTTTTACAAGATTTTCTCGTAATTATGTAGAAAAATGTTTCTTTTCTGGCATATTACCTCGTTTTTAACAAGATTTTCTCCTAATTATATGAAAAAATGTATCTTTTCTGGCATTATTCCTCGTTTTTAACAAGAGTTTCTCGTAATTTTTGGAAAAATGTCTCTTTTCTGACATTTTACCTCGTATATTTAAAAATGTCTCTTTTCTGGCATACTACCTCGTTTTTTACAAGATTTTCGCCTAATTATATAAAAAAAATTATCTTTTCTGGCATTATTCCTCGTTTTTTACAAGATTTTCTCGTAATTATGTAGAAAAATGTCACTTTTCTGGCATATTACCTCGTTTTTAACAAGATTTTCTCCTAATTATATGGAAAAATGTATCTTTTCTGGCATTATCCCTCGTTTTTAACAAGAATTTCTCGTTATTATGTGGAAAAATTTTTTTTTTCTGGCATTTTACCACGTATATTTAAAAATGTCTCTTTTCTGGAATATTACCTCGTTTTAAACAAGAATTTCCCCTAATTATATGGAAAAATGTATCTTTTTTGGCATTATCCCTCATTTTTAACAAGATTTTCCCGTAATTATGTGGAAAAATTTCTCTTTTCTGCATTTTACCTCGTATATTTAAAAATGTCTTTTTTCTGGCATACTACCTCGTTTTTAACAAGATTTTCCCCTAATTATATGGAAAAATTTATCTTTTCTGGCATTATTCCTCGTTTTTCACAACATTTTTTCGTAATTATGTAGAAAAATGTCTCTTTTCTGGCATGTTACCTCGTTTTTAACAAGATTTTCTCCTAATTATATGGAAAAATGTATCTTTTCTGGCATTATCCCTCGTTTTTAACAAGAACTTCTCGTAATTATGTGGAAAAATTTCTCTTTTCTGGCATTTTACCTCGTATATTTAAAAATGTCTATTTTCTGGCATATTACCTCGTTTTTAACAAGATTTTCCCCTAATTATATGGAAAAATGTATCTCTTTTGGCATTATCCCTCGTTTTTAACTAGATTTTCCCGTAATTATGTGGAAAAATGTCTCTTTTCTGGCATTTTACCTCGTATATTTATAAATGTCTCTTTTCTGGCATACTACCTCGTTTTTAACAAGATTTTCCCCTAATTATATGGAAAAATTAATCTTTTCTGGCATTATTCCTCGTTTTTTACAAGATTTTTTCGTAATTATATAGAAAAATGTCTCTTTTCTGGCATATTACCTCGTTTTTAACAAGACTTTCTCCTAATTATATAGAAAAATGCCTCTTTTTTTACAAGATTTTCTCGTAATTATGTAGAAAAATGTTTCTTTTCTGGCATATTACCTCGTTTTTAACAAGATTTTCCCCTAATTATATGAAAAAATGTATCTTTTCTGGCATTATCTCTCGTTTTTAACAAGAGTTTGTCGTAATTTTTGGAAAAATGTCTCTTTTCTGGCATTTAACCTCGTATATTTAAAAATGTCTCTTTTCTGGCATATTACCTCGTTTTTAACAAGATTTTCTCGTAATTATATGGAAAAATGTATCTTTTTTGGCATTATCCCTCGTTTTTAACAAGATTTTCCCGTAATTATGTGGAAAAATGTCTCTTTTCGGGCATTTTACCTCGTATATTTAAAAAAGTCTCTTTTCTGGCATACTACCTCGTTTTTAACAAGATTTTCCCCTAATTATATAAAAAAAATTATCTTTTCTGGCATTATTCCTCGTTTTTTACAAGATTTTCTCGTAATTATGTAGAAAAATGTCTCTTTTCTGGCATATTACCTCGTTTTTAACAAGATTTTCTCCTAATTATATGGAAAAATGTATCTTTTCTGGCATTATCCCTCGTTTTTAACAAGAATTTCTCGTTATTATGTGGAAAAATTTCTTTTATCTGGCATTTTACCTCGTATATTTAAAAATGTCTCTTTTCTGGCTTATTACCTCGTTTTAAACAAGATTTCCCCCAAATTATATGGAAAAATGTATCTTTTTTGGCATTATCCCTCGTTTTTAACAAGATTTTCCCGTAATTATGTGAAAAAATTTCTCTTTTCTGGCATTTTACCTCGTATATTTAAAAATGTCTCTTTTCTGGCATACTACCTCGTTTTTAACAAGATTTTGCTGTTATTATATGGAAAAATTTATCTTTTCTGGCATTATTCCTCGTTTTTAACAAGATTTTTTCGTAATTATGTAGAAAAATGTCTCTTTTCTGGCATGTTACCTCGTTTTTAACAAGATTTTCTCCTAATTATACGGAAAAATGTATCTTTTCTGGCATTATCCCTCGTTTTTAACAAGAACATCTCGTAATTATGTGGAAAAACTTCTCTTTTCTGGCATTTTACCTCGTATATTTAAAAATGTTTCTTTTCTGGCATATTACCTCGTTTTTAACAAGATTTTCCCCTAATTATATGGAAACATGTATCTTTTTTGGCATTATCCCTCGTTTTTAACAAGATTTTCCCGTAATTATGTGGAAAAATGTCTCTTTTCTGGCATTTTACCTCGTATATTTAAAAATGTCTCTTTTCTGGCATACTACCTCGTTTTTAACAAGATTTTCCCCTAATTATATGGAAAAATGTCTCTTTTCTGGCATTATTCCTCGTTTTTTACAAGATTTTCTCATAATTATGTAGAAAAATGTCTCTTTTCCCGCATTTTACCTCGTTTCTAACAAGATTTTCTAAAATAGAAATTTTTCCACATAATTACGTGAAAATCTTGTTAAAAACGAGGAATAATGCCGAAAAAGATACATTTTTCCATATAATTAGGGGAAAATCTTGTTTAAAACGAGGTAATATGCCAGAAAAGAGACATTTTTAAATATACGAGGTAAAATGCCAGAAAAGAGAAATTTTTCCACATAATTACGAGAAAATCTTGTTAAAAATGAAGGATAATGCCAGAAAAGATAAATTTTTTCATATAATTAGGAGAAAATCTTGTTAAAAACGAGGGATAATGCCAGAAAAGAGACATTTTTCTACATAATTACGAGAAAATCTTGTAAAAAACGAGGAATAATGCCAGAAAAGATACATTTTTCCATATAATTAAGGGAAAATCTTGTTAAAAACGAGGTAGTATGCCAGAAAAGAGACTTTTTTAAATATACGAATTAAAATGCCAGAAAAGAGAAATTTTTCCACATAATTACGTGATATTCTTGTTAAAAACGAGGAATAATGCCAGAAAAGATACATTTTTCCATATAATTAGGAGAAAATCTTGTTGAAAACGAGGTAACATGCCAGAAACGAGACATTTTTCTACATAATTACGAGAAAATCTTGTAAAAAACGAGGAATAATGCCAGAAAAGATAAATTTTTCCATATAATTAGGGGAAAATCTTGTTATAAACGAGGTAGTATGCCAGAAAAGAGACATTTTTAAATATACGAGGTAAAATGCCAGAAAAGAGACATTTTTCCACATAATTACGAGAAATTATTGTTAAAAAATAGGGATAATGCCAGAAAAGATACATTTTTCCATATAATTAGGAGAAAATCTTGTTAAAAACGAGGTAACATGCCAGAACAGAGACATTTTTCTACATAATTACGAGAAAATCTTGTAAAAAACGAGGAATAAATCTAGGACATAAATCTATAAATAAAAATAATAAAATCTTGTTTTAAACGAGCTAATATGCCAGAAAAGAGACATTTTTAAATATACTAGGTAAAATGCCAGAAAAGAGAAATTTTTCCACATAATTACGAGAAAATCTTGTTAAAAACGAGGGATAATGCCAGAAAAGATACATTTTTCCATATAATTAGGAGAAAATCTTGTTAAAAACGAGGTAATATGCCAGAATAGAGATATTTTTAAATATACGAGGTAAAGTGCCTGAAAACAGACATTTGCCTACATAATTACGAGAAAGTTTTGTTTAAAACGAGGGATAATGCCAGAAAAGATACATTTTTCCATATAATTAAGGGAAAATCTTGTTAAAAACGAGGTAAAATGCCAGAAAAGGGACATTTTTCCACATAATTACGGTAAAATCTTGTTAAAAACGAGAGATAATGCCAGGAAAAATGTATCTTTTTTGGCATTATCCCTAGTTTTTAACAAGATTTTCCCGTAATTATGTGGAAAAATTTCTCTTTTCTGGCATTTTACCTCGTATATTTAAAAATGTCTCTTTTCTGGCATACTACCTCCTTTTTAACAAGATTTTCCCCTAATTACATGGAAAAATTTATCTTTTCTGGCATTATTCCTCGTTTTTTACAAGATTTTCTCGAAATTATGTAGAAAAATGTCTCTTTTCTGGCATGTTACCTCGTTTTTAACAAGATTTTCCCCTAATTATATGGAAAAATGTATCTTTTCTGGCATTATCCCTTGTTTTTAACAAGAATTTCTCGTAATTATGTGGAAAAATTTCTCTTTTCCGGCATTTTACCTCGTTTATTTAAAAATGTCTCTTTTCTGGCATACTACCACCTTTTTAACAAGATTTTCCCCTAATTACATGGAAAAATTTATCTTTTCTGGCATTATTCCTCGTTTTTTACAAGATTTTCCCGTAATTATGTAGAAAAATGTCTCTTTTCTGGCATGTTACCTCGTTTTTAACAAGATTTTCCCCTAATGATATGGAAAAATGTATCTTTTTTGGCATTATCCCTCGTTTTTAACAAGATTTTCCCGTAAGTATGTGGAAAAATGTCTCTTTTCTGGCATTTTACCTCGTATATTTAAAAATGTCTCTTTTCTGGCTTATTACCTCGTTTTTAACAAGTTTTTCTCCTAATTATATGGAAAAATGTATCTTTTCTGGCATTATCGCTCATTTATAACAAGAATTTCGCGTAATTATGTGGAAAAATTTCTCTTTTCTGGCATTTTACCTCGTATATTTAAAAATGTCTCTTTTCTGGCATACTACCTCCTATTCAACAAGATTTTCCCCTAATTACATGGAAAAATTTATCTTTTCTGGCATTATTCCTCGTTTTTTACAAGATTTTCTCGTAATTATGTAGAAAAATGTCTCTTTTCTGGCATGTTACCTCGTTTTTAACAAGATTTTCTCCTAATTATATGGAAAAATGTATCTTTTCTGGCATTATCCCTCGTTTTTAACAAGAATTTCTCGTAATTATGTGGAAAAATTTCTCTTTTGCGGCATTTTACCTCGTTTATTTAAAAATATCTCTTTTCTGGCATACTACCTCCTTTTTAACAAGATTTTCCCCTAATTATATGGAAAAATGTATCTTTTTTGGCATTATCCCTCGTTTTTAACAAGATTTTCTCGTAATTATGTGGGCAAATGTCTCTTTTCTGGCATTTTACCTCGTATATTTAAAAATGTCTCTTTTCTGGCATACTACCTCGCTTTTAACAAGATTTTCCCCTAATTATATGGAAAAATTTATCTTTTCTGGCATTATTCCTCGTTTTTTACAAGATTTTCTCGTAATTAAGTAGAAAAATCTCTTTTTTCTGGCATATTACCTCGTTTTAACAAGATTTTTTTGTAATTATATGGAAAAATGTATCTTTTCTTGCATTAACCCACGTTTTAAACAAAATTTTCTCGTAAATATGTGGAAAAATAGCTCTTTTCTGGCATTTTATCTCGTATCTTTAAAAATGTCTCTTTTCTGGCATTTTACCTCGTTTTTAACAAGATTTTCCAGTAGGTATTTGAAAAAATGTATCTTTTCTGGCATTATCCCTCGATTTAAACATGATTTTCCCGTAATTATGTGGAAAAATGTCTCTTTTCCGGCATTTTACCTCGTTTCTAACAAGATTCTCCCTTAATTATATGGAAAAATGTATCTTTTCTGGCATTATCCCTCGTTTTAAACAAGATTTTTTCGTAATTATGTGGGCAAATGTCTGTTTTCAGGCACTTTACCTCGTATATTTAAAAATATCTCTATTCTGGTATATTACCTCGCTTTAAACAAGATTTTCCCCTAATTATATGGAAAAATGTAACTTTTTTGGCATAATCCCTCGTTTTTAACAAGATTTTCCCGTAATTATGTGGAAAAATGTCTCTTTTCGGGCATTTTACCTCGTATATTTAAAAAAGTCTCTTTTCTGGCATACTACCTCGTTTTTAACAAGATTTTCCCCTAATTATATAAAAAAAATTATCTTTTCTGGCATTATTCCTCGTTTTTTACAAGATTTTCTCGTAATTATGTAGAAAAATGTCTCTTTTCTGGCATATTACCTCGTTTTTAACAAGATTTTCCCCTAATTATATGGAAAAATGTATCTTTTCTGGCATTATCCCTCGTTTTTAACAAGAATTTCTCGTTATTATGTGGAAAAATTTCTTTTTTCTGGCATTTTACCTCGTATATTTAAAAATGTCTCTTTTCTGGCTTATTACCTCGTTTTAAACAAGATTTCCCCCAAATTATATGGAAAAATGTATCTTTTTTGGCATTATCCCTCGTTTTTAACAAGATTTTCCCGTAATTATGTGAAAAAATTTCTCTTTTCTGGCATTTTACCTCGTATATTTAAAAATGTCTCTTTTCTGGCATACTACCTCGTTTTTAACAAGATTTTGCTGTTATTATATGGAAAAATTTATCTTTTCTGGCATTATTCCTCGTTTTTTACAAGATTTTTTCGTAATTATGTAGAAAAATGTCTCATTTCTGGCATGTTATCTCGTTTTTAACAAGATTTTCTCCTAATTATACGGAAAAATGTATCTTTTCTGGCATTATCCCTCGTTTTTAACAAGAACATCTCGTAATTATGTGGAAAAACTTCTCTTTTCTGGCATTTTACCTCGTATATTTAAAAATGTCTCTTTTCTGGCATATTACCTCGTTTTTAACAAGATTTTCCCCTAATTATATGGAAAAATGTATCTCTTTTGGCATTATTTATCGTTTTTAACTAGATTTTCCCGTAATTATGTGGAAAAATGTCTCTTTTCTGGCATTTTACCTCGTATATTTAAAAATGTCTCTTTTCTGGCATACTACCTCGTTTTTAACAAGATTTTCCCCTAATTATATGGAAAAATGTCTCTTTTCTGGCATTATTCCTCGTTTTTTACAAGATTTTCTCATAATTATGTAGAAAAATGTCTCTTTTCCCGCATTTTACCTCGTTTCTAACAAGATTTTCTAAAATAGAAATTTTTCCACATAATTACGTGAAAATCTTGTTAAAAACGAGGAATAATGCCAAAAAAGATACATTTTTCCATATAATTAGGGGAAAATCTTGTTTAAAACGAGGTAATATGCCAGAAAAGAGACATTTTTAGATATACGAGGTAAAATGCCAGAAAAGAGAAATTTTTCCACATAATTACGAGAAAATCTTGTTAAAAATGAAGGATAATGCCAGAAAAGATAAATTTTTTCATATAATTAGGAGAAAATCTTGTTAAAAACGAGGGATAATGCCAGAAACGAGACATTTTTCTACATAATTACGAGAAAATCTTGTAAAAAACGAGGAATAATGCCAAAAAAGATACATTTTTCCATATAATTAGGGGAAAATCTTGTTAAAAACGAGGTAGTATGCCAGAAAAGAGACTTTTTTAAATATACGAATTAAAATGCCAGAAAAGAGAAAATTTTCCACATAATTACGTGATATTCTTGTAAAAAACGAGGAATAATGCCAGAAAAGATACATTTTTCCATATAATTAGGAGAAAATCTTGTTGAAAACGAGGTAACATGCCAGAAACGAGACATTTTTCTACATAATTACGAGAAAATCTTGTAAAAAACGAGGAATAATGCCAGAAAAGATAAATTTTTCCATATAATTAGGGGAAAATCTTGTTAAAAACGATGGTAGTATGCCAGAAAAGAGACATTTTTAAATATACGAGGTAAAATGCCAGAAAAGAGACATTTTTCCACATAATTACGAGAAATTATTGTTAAAAAAGAGGGATAATGCCAGAAAAGATACATTTTTCCATATAATTAGGAGAAAATCTTGTTAAAAACGAGGTAACATGCCAGAACAGAGACATTTTTCTACATAATTACGAGAAAATCTTGTAAAAAACGAGGAATAAATCTAGGACATAAATCTATAAATAAAAATAATAAAATCTTGTTTTAAACGAGCTAATATGCCAGAAAAGAGACATTTTTAAATATACTAGGTAAAATGCCAGAAAAGAGAAATTTTTCCACATAATTACGAGAAAATCTTATTAAAAACGAGGGATAATGCCAGAAAAGATACATTTTTCCATATAATTAGGAGAAAATCTTGTTAAAAACGAGGTAATATGCCAGAATAGAGATATTTTTAAATATACGAGGTAAAGTGCCTGAAAACAGACATTTGCCTACATAATTACGAGAAAGTTTTGTTTAAAACGAGGGATAATGCCAGAAAAGATACATTTTTCCATATAATTAAGGGAAAATCTTGTTAAAAACGAGGTAAAATGCCAGAAAAGAGACATTTTTCCACATAATTACGGTAAAATCTTGTTAAAAACGAGAGATAATGCCTGGAAAAATGTATCTTTTTTGGCATTATCCCTCGTTTTTAACAAGATTTTCCCGTAATTATGTGGAAAAATTTCTCTTTTCTGGCATTTTACCTCGTATATTTAAAAATGTCTCTTTTCTGGCATACTACCTCCTTTTTAACAAGATTTTCCCCTAATTACATGGAAAAATTTATCTTTTCTGGCATTATTCCTCGTTTTTTACAAGATTTTCTCGAAATTATGTAGAAAAATGTCTCTTTTCTGGCATGTTACCTCGTTTTTAACAAGATTTTCCCCTAATTATATGGAAAAATGTATCTTTTCTGGCATTATCCCTCGTTTTTAACAAGAATTTCTCGTAATTATGTGGAAAAATTTCTCTTTTCCGGCATTTTACCTCGTTTATTTAAAAATGTCTCTTTTCTGGCATACTACCACCTTTTTAACAAGATTTTCCCCTAATTACATGGAAAAATTTATCTTTTCTGGCATTATTCCTCGTTTTTTACAAGATTTTCCCGTAATTATGTAGAAAAATGTCTCTTTTCTGGCATGTTACCTCGTTTTTAACAAGATTTTCCCCTAATGATATGGAAAAATGTATCTTTTTTGGCATTATCCCTCGTTTTTAACAAGATTTTCCCGTAAGTATGTGGAAAAATGTCTCTTTTCTGGCATTTTACCTCGTATATTTAAAAATGTCTCTTTTCTGGCTTATTACCTCGTTTTTAACAAGTTTTTCTCCTAATTATATGGAAAAATGTATCTTTTCTGGCATTATCGCTCATTTTTAACAAGAATTTCGCGTAATTATGTGGAAAAATTTCTCTTTTCTGGCATTTTACCTCGTATATTTAAAAATGTCTCTTTTCTGGCATACTACCTCCTTTTCAACAAGATTTTCCCCTAATTACATGGAAAAATTTATCTTTTCTGGCATTATTCCTCGTTTTTTACAAGATTTTCTCGTAATTATGTAGAAAAATGTCTCTTTTCTGGCATGTTACCTCGTTTTTAACAAGATTTTCTCCTAATTATATGGAAAATTGTATCTTTTCTGGCATTATCCCTCGTTTTTAACAAGAATTTCTCGTAATTATGTGGAAAAATTTCTCTTTTGCGGCATTTTACCTCGTTTATTTAAAAATATCTCTTTTCTGGCATACTACCTCCTTTTTAACAAGATTTTCCCCTAATTATATGGAAAAATGTATCTTTTTTGGCATTATCCCTCGTTTTTAACAAGATTTTCTCGTAATTATGTGGGCAAATGTCTCTTTTCTGGCATTTTACCTCGTATATTTAAAAATGTCTCTTTTCTGGCATACTACCTCGCTTTTAACAAGATTTTCCCCTAATTATATGGAAAAATTTATCTTTTCTGGCATTATTCCTCGTTTTTTACAAGATTTTCTCGTAATTAAGTAGAAAAATCTCTTTTTTCTGGCATATTACCTCGTTTTAACAAGATTTTTTTGTAATTATATGGAAAAATGTATCTTTTCTTGCATTAACCCACGTTTTAAACAAAATTTTCTCGTAAATATGTGGAAAAATAGCTCTTTTCTGGCATTTTATCTCGTATCTTTAAAAATGTCTCTTTTCTGGCATTTTACCTCGTTTTTAACAAGATTTTCCAGTAGGTATTTGAAAAAATGTATCTTTTCTGGCATTATCCATCGATTTAAACATGATTTTCCCGTAATTATGTGGAAAAATGTCTCTTTTCCGGCATTTTACCTCGTTTCTAACAAGATTCTCCCTTAATTATATGGAAAAATGTATCTTTTCTGGCATTATCCCTCGTTTTAAACAAGATTTTCTCGTAATTATGTGGGCAAATGTCTGTTTTCAGGCACTTTACCTCGTATATTTAAAAATATCTCTATTCTGGTATATTACCTCGCTTTAAACAAGATTTTCCCCTCATTATATGGAAAAATGTAACTTTTTTGGCATAATCCCTCGTTTTTAACAAGATTTTCCCGTAATTATGTGGAAAAACGTCTCTTTTCTGGCATTTTACCTCGTATATTTAAAAATGTCTCTTTTCTGGCATACTACCTCGTTTTTAACAAGATTTTCCCCTTATTATATAAAAAAAATTATCTTTTCTGGCACTATTCCTCGTTTTTTACAAGATTTTCTCGTAGTTATGTAGAAAAATGTCTCTTTTCTGGCATATTAACTCGTTTTTAACAAGATTTTTTCCTAATTATATGGAAAAATGTATCTTTTCTGGCATTTTCCCTCGTTTTTAACAAGAATTTCTCGTTATTATGTTGAAAAATTTCTTTTTTCTGGCATTTTACCTCGTATATTTAAAAATGTCTCTTTTCTGGCATTTTACCTCGTATATTTAAAAATGTCTCTTTTCTGGCATACTACCTCGTTTTTAACAAGATTTTCCCCTAATTATATGGAAAAATTTATCTTTTCTGGCATTATTCCTCGTTTTTTACAAGATTTTTTCGTAATTATGTAAAAAAATGTCTCTTTTCTGGCATATTACCTCGTTTTTAACAAGATTTTCTCCTAATTATATGGAAAAATGTATCTTTTCTGGCATTATCCCTCGTTTTTAACAAGAACTTCTAGTAATTATGTGGAAAAATTTCTCTTTTCTGGCATTTTACCTCGTATATTTAAAAATGTCTCTTTTCTGGCATATTACCTCGTTTTTAACAAGATTTTCCCCTAATTATATGGAAAAATGTATCTCTTTTGGCATTATTCCTCGTTTTTAACTAGATTTTCCCGTAATTATGTGGAAAAATGTCTCTTTTCTGGCTTTTTACCTCGTATATTTAAAAATCTCTCTTTTCTGGCATACTACCTCGTTTTTAACAAGATTTTCCCCTAATTATATGGAAAAATTTATCTTTTCTGGCATTATTCCTCGTTATTTACAAGATTTTTTCGTAATTATATAGAAAAATGTCTCTTTTCTGGCATATTACATCGTTTTTAACAAGACTTTCTCCTAATTAAATGGAAAAATGTATCTTTTCTGGCATTATCCCTCGTTTTTAACCAGATTTTCTCGTAATTATGTGGACAAATTTCTATTTTCTGGCATTTTACCTCGTATATTTAAAAATGTCTCTTTTCTGGCATATTACCTCGTTTAAAACAAGATTTTCCCCTAATTATATGGAAAAATTTATCTTTTTTGGCATTATCCCTCGTTTTTAACAAGATTTTCCCCTAATTATGTGGTAAAATGTCTGTTTTCTGGCATTTTACCACGTTTATTTAAAAATGTCTCTTTTCTGGCATACTACCTCGTTTTTAACAAGATTTTCCCCTAATTATATGGAAAAATTTATCTTTTCTGGCATTATTCCTCGTTTTTTACAAGATTTTCTCGTAATTATGTAGAAAAATGTTTCTTTTCTGGCATATTACCTCGTTTTTAACAAGATTTTCTCCTAATTATATGAAAAAATGTATCTTTTCTGGCATTATCCCTCGTTTTTAACAAGAGTTTCTCGTAATTTTTGGAAAAATGTCTCTTTTCTGGCATTTTACCTCGTATATTTAAAAATGTCTCTTTTCTGGCTTATTACCTCGTTTTTAACAAGATTTTCCCGTAATTATATGGAAAAATGTATCTTTTTTGGCATTATCCCTCGTTTTTAACAAGATTTTCCCCTAATTATATAAAAAAAAATATCTTTTCTGGCATTATTCCTCGTTTTTTACATGATTTTTTCGTAATTATGTAGAAAAATGTCTCTTTTCTGGCATATTACCTCGTTTTTAACAAGATTTTCTCCTAATTATATGGAAAAATGTATTTTTTCTGGCATTATCCCTCGATTTAAACAAGAATTTTCCCGTAATTATACGGAAAAATGTATCTTTTCTGGCATTATCCCTCGTTTTTAACAAGAACATCTCGTAATTATGTGGAAAAATTTCTCTTTTCTGGCATTTTACCTCGTATATTTAAAAATGTCTCTTTTCTGGCATATTACCTCGTTTTTAACAAGATTTTCCCCTAATTATATGGAAAAATGTATCTCTTTTGGCATTATCCCTCGTTTTTAACTAGATTTTCCCGTAATTATGTGGAAAAATGTCTCTTTTCTGGCATTTTACCTCGTATATTTAAAAATGTCTCTTTTCTGGCATACTACCTCGTTTTTAACAAGATTTTCCCCTAATTATATGGAAAAATGTCTCTTTTCTGGCATTATTCCTCGTTTTTTACAAGATTTTCTCGTAATTATGTAGAAAAATGTCTCTATACTGGCATATTACCTCGTTTTTGACAAGACTTTCTCCTAATTATATGGAAAAATGTATCTTTTCTGGCATTATCCCTCGTTTTTAACAAGATTTTCTCGACATTATGTGGAAAAATTTCTCTTTTCTGGCATTTTACCTCGTATATTTAAAAATGTCTCTTTTCTGGCATATTACCTCGTTTAAAACAAGTTTTACCCCTAATTATATGGAAAAATGTATCTTTTTTGGCATTATTCCTCGTTTTTAACAAGATTTTCCCGTAATTAAGTGGAAAAATTTCTTTTTTCTGACATTTTACCTCGTATATTTAAAAATGTCACTTTTCTGGCATAATACCTCGTTTTTAACAAGATTTTCCCCTAATTATATGGAAAAATTTATCTTTTCTGGCATTATTCCTCGTTTTTTACAAGATTTTCCCGTAATTATGTGAAAAAATGTCTCTTTCTGGCATTTTACCTCGTATATTTAAAAATGTCTCTTTTCTGGCATACTACCTCGTTTTTAACAAGATTTTTCTGTTATTATATGGAAAAATTTATCTTTTCTGGCATTATTCCTCGTTTTTTACAAGATTTTTTCGTAATTATGTGGAAAAATGTCTCTTTTCCCGCATTTTACCTCGTTTCTAACAAGATTTTCTAAAATAGAAATTTTTCCACATAATTACGGGAAAATCTTGTTAAAAACGAGGAATAATGCCAAAAAAGATACATTTTTCCATATAATTAGGGGAAAATCTTGTTTAAAACGTGGTAATATGCCAGAAAAGAGACATTTTTAAATATACGAGGTAAAATGCCAGAAAAGAGACATTTTTCCACATAATGACGAGAAATTCTTGTTAAAAAAGAGGGATAATGCCAGAAAAGATACATTTTT
Organism: Tipula unca; assembly: GCA_951394425.1. NCBI lineage: Eukaryota > Metazoa > Arthropoda > Insecta > Diptera > Tipulidae > Tipula > Tipula unca. The sequence continues at coordinate 127,632 of CATOBX010000001.1, read as the reverse complement.
CCATATAATTAGGAGAAAATCTTGTTAAAAACGAGGTAACATGCCAGAACAGAGACATTTTTCTACATAATTTCGAGAAAATCTTGTAAAAAACGAGGAATAAATCTAGGACATAAATCTATAAATAAAAATAATAAAATCTTGTTTAAAACGAGCTAATATGCCAGAAAAGAGACATTTTTAAATATACTAGGTAAAATGCCAGAAAAGAGAAATTTTTCCACATAATTACGAGAAAATCATGTTAAAAACGAGGGATAATGCCAGAAAAGATACATTTTTCCATATAATTAGGAGAAAATCTTGTTAAAAACGAGGTAATATGCCAGAATAGAGATATTTTTAAATATACGAGGTAAAGAGCCTGAAAACAGACATTTGCCCACATAATTACGAGAAAGTTTTGTTTAAAACGAGGGATAATGCCAGAAAAGATACAATTTTCCATATAATTAAGGGAAAATCTTGTTAGAAACGAGGTGAAATGCCGGAAAAGAGACATTTTTCCACATAATTACAGGAAAATCATGTTTAAATCGAGGGATAATGCCAGAAAAGATACATTTTTTCATATAATTACTGGAAAATCTTGTTAAAAACGAGGTAAAATGCCTGAAAAGAGACATTTTTCCACATAATTACGGTAAAATCTTGTTAAAAACGAGAGATAATGCCAGAAAAGATACATTTTTCCATATAATTAGGAGAAAATCTTGTTTAAAACGAGGTAACATGCCAGAAAAGAGACATTTTTCTACATAATTACGAAAAAATCTTGTAAAAAACGAGGAATAATGCCAGAAAAGATAAATTTTTCCATATAATTAGGGGAAAATCTTTTCTGGCATTAAGATTTTCTCGTAATTATGTAGAAAAATGTCTCTTTTCTGGCATATTTCCTCGTTTTTAACTAGACTTTCTCCTAATTATATGGAAAAATGTATATGTTCTGGCATTATCCCTAGTTTTTAACAAGATTTTCTCGTAATTATGTGGAAAAATTTCTCTTTTCTGGCATTTTACCTCGTATATCCTTCACATTGTCGACGAGAAAAAAAAAGCAATTTTGACTACGACTACCTCGGTAAAGAAAATATGTTTTACATGTTTCGTATATTCTCAATAGGAATTTTTTTACTATAAATCATTTTTCTGAGTTGTTGGTTATGTTTTAATATTAATTCCTCTCTTTCTCTATAAATTAGTTTCTCAGCTAGTTGAATGTTGAGTATTACGGAAACAGTTCAAACAAGTGCAAAACAGTTTTTGTTTTATTATTGTAGTGTTCGGACGTGTATAATATGGATAATAAAGAATTCAAATATTTATCTGGTGTACAAATGAAAAGGTAATAATAATAAAATAATTTGTAAAGTTGCATATTGAACAAATTATAAAAAATAGTTTGTTGTGCAATACACATATTTTTTTCCGTTATAGACTCTCATACGATGAGAAGCAAAAATATTTGACAAGTGTTTTACATCATTTAGAAGCACGTTCGGAAGATGATAATGAATCATTTGACGACGATGATATTGATCCTGACTATGTGCCTATAAATGATGATGAGGAATCAGATGTGGAAGTTGATAACGTTATTCCTGAAATAAACGACAGCACTGACTCAGAAGCCGACGATGAAAACCTTTTCGTTGGTGATATTGATAATATAGATAACGGTGTAGAAAATAATCCGGATCTGCTGAATGAATTCTACATTGGTAAAGATGGAACGAAATGGAGAAAAAATCGGCCAAATTTGAATCGTTTGTCTGCGCAGAATGTTATTCGGGAATCAATGTTTATGGGACCAAACCCTAACACGAAAAATTTAAACAATGTGGATACCTTTTGCGAGATATTTAACAAGCCGATGCAGACTATAATTTGTAGACATACAAATAGAAAGGCCAATCAGGAATACAACAAATATAACGTGGCTAACCCTGATAAAAAGCCACTTGTCTGGGAATCTGTCCAAGAAGAAGAACTACTAGCGTATATTGGAATTTTAATTGTAATTGGAACTCATAAATCAAATTATGAACCAGTGACGCAGCTGTGGAAGAAAAACGCTTATCCCTTATATCGAGCCACAATGTCTGTTCGGCGTTTCTACAACATAACTCGGTTCATTCGATTTGATTTTGATGCTACTCGACAGATGCGGATGGAAACAGATAAGGCAGCACCCATAAGCGAAATTTTTGATATGCTGAATTCAAATTTGCTAAATAATTTTAGACCTTATCAGTCAATTACTGTGGATGAACAGCTATATCCGTTTAGGGGACGAACCAAGTTCACCCAGTACATTCCTTCCAAACCCGCGAAGTACGGAATAAAAATATGGTGGGCTTGTGATTCGGAAACTGCTTATCCGTTAAACGGGCAAATTTATACGGGAAAAATAGGAAATCTACGAGACAAAAATCAAGGTGAACGGGTTGTCAAAGAGCTTATAGCACCCTATAAATATAGCGGCCGCAATGTAACAACTGATAATTTCTTTACTTCCCTGCCACTAGCTAAAGATTTACTGGAATGGAATCTTTCAATCGTAGGAACTATGAAAAAAAATAAAACCTGTATTCCAGAACAATTTAAAGCTTCGAGAACCAGGGAAGTTTTGTCTAGCACTTTTGGGTTTGGAGAAAAATCAGTTCTCTGTTCATATGTTCCGAAACCCAACAAATCGGTGATATTATTATCAACACAGCATAGTGATGATGGTGTTTCCGGATCGAAGCAAAAGCCAGATATAATATTGTACTACAACTCCACAAAAGGGGAAGTGGATTCAATGGACAAGATGTTGTCACAATACACTACGAAACGGAAAACTAATCGTTGGCCGCTTGCAATGTTTTTCAACATTGTAGATATTGCAGCTCTTGCAGCGTATATAATTTATACAAAAAACCATCCTTCTAACAAAACCGTTAAAAATTACCGTCGAAGACAATTTTTGGAAGAATTAGGAGATCAATTCTGCATTCCGCTAATAAAGAAGAGAGCACTAAACCGAAGAGTGGTGCAACATTTTGCTATTAGAAGTGCAATACAATGTGTCCTAGGTGTTCAAATCGAAGAATTACGAGAACCCAATGCTCCTTTCATTCCAGATCAGCAAGACGAACGAGATTCATCTGGACGACTAACACATAAAGGTCAGTGTTTTATGTGTTACAGAGAGGAGAAGAAAAAGAGATCTACGAGAAAAGCTTGTGTTCGATGTTGCAAACCAATATGCCAGGAACACAGTCTAACTCAAACCGAGTGTCAAGATTGCCATATGAAAAATTGAACAGAGTTCGTTTTTAGTTTTATAATATTTTAGTTTATTTTGCATTTATGAAATTGAATTGTGATAAGTTGAATAATAAAATGTGATTAATTTCCAAAGAAATGAAATAAACCAAAAAAATATATAAGTTTGTACGTATTTTTATACCAAATATATGCGGAATAATATCTTTACCCAGGTAAATATCGTCAAAATTGTTGGAAAAATGTGAAAATTGCGAAATTAGATTGTATAATAATCTAATTTTTACAAATTTTTCAAATTTTCGGATAAAATAGAAAAATTTGGTCAGTGAATCGAAACGGTTTCGAGATTACTTTAAAATTCACCGAGATACTGGAAACTAAAAATTGCTATCTTTACCCGGGTAAATATTGACAATGTGAAGGATATTTAAAAATGTCTCTTTTCTGGCATATTACCTCGTTTAAAACAAGATTTTCCCCTAATTATATGGAAAAATGTATCTTTTTTGGCTATATTCCTCGTTTTTAACAAGATTTTCCCGTAATTATGTGGAAAAATTTCTCTTTTCTGGCATTTTACCTCGTATATTTAAAAATGTCTCTTTTCTGGCATACTACCTCGTTTTTAAAAAGATTTTCCCCTAATTATATGGAAAAATTTATCTTTTCTGGCATTATTCCTCGTTTTTTACAAGATTTTCTCGTAATTATGTAGAAAAATGTCTCTTTTCTGGCATGTTACCTTGTTTTTAACAAGATTTTCTCCTAATTATATGGAAAAATGTTTCTTTCCTGGTATTATACCTATATTATATTATATTAAATTTATCTATATATAACAAGACTTTCTAATAATTATATGGAAAAATGTTACTTTTCTTGCATTATCCCACGTTTTAAATAAGATTTTCTCGTAAATATGTGGAAAAATAGCTCTTTTCTGGCATTTTACTTCGTATCTTTAAAAATGTCTCTTTTCTGGCATACTACCTCGTTTTTAACAAGATTTTCCCCTAATTATATGGAAAAATGTATCATTTTTGGCATTATCCCTCGTTTTTAACAAGATTTTCCCGTAATTATGTGGAAAAATGTCTCTTTTCTGGCATTTTACATCGTATATTTAAAAATGTCTCTTTTCTGGCATACTACCACGTTTTTAACAAGATTTTCCCCTAATTATATGGAAAAATTTATCTTTTCTGGCATTATTCCTCGTTTTTTACAAGATTTTCTCGTAATTATGTAGAAAAATGTCTCTTTTCTGGCATTTTACCTCGTTTTAAACAAGATTTTCTCCTAATTATATGGAAGAACGTATCTTTTCTGGCATTATCCCTCGTTTTTAACAAGAATTTCTCGTAATTATGTGGAAAAATTTCTCTTTTCTGGCATTTTACCTCGTTTTAAACAAGATTTTCTCCTAATTATGTGGAAAAATGTAACTTTTCTGGCATTATCCCTCTCTAATAATTATTTGGAAAAATGTATCTTTTTTGGCATTATCCCTCGTTTTTAACAAGATTTTCCCGTAATTATGTGGAAAAATGTCTCTTTTCTGGCATACTACCTCGTTTTTAACAAGATTTTCTCCTAATTATATGGAAAAATGTATCTTTTCTGGCATTATCCCTCGTTTCTAACAAGAATTTCTCGTTATTCTGTGGAAAAACTTCTCTTTTCTGGCATTTTACCTCGTATATTTAAAAATGTCTCTTTTCTGGCATATTACCTCGTTTTTAACAAGATTTTCCCCTAATTATATGGAAAAATGTATCTTTTTTGGCATTATCTCTCGTTTTTAACAAGATTTTCCCGTAATTAAGTAGAAAAATGTCTCTTTTCTGGCATTTTACCTCGTTTTTAACAAGATTTTCCAGTAATTATATGAAAAAATGTATCTTTTCTGGCATTATTCCTCGACTTAAACATGATTTTCCCGTAATTATGTGGAAAAATGTCTCTTTTCCGGCATTTTACCTCGTTTCTAACAAGATTTTCCCTTAATTACATGGAAAAATGTATCTTTTCTGGCATTATTCCTCGTTTTAAACAAGACATTGTCGTAATTATGTGGGCAAATGTCTGTATTCAGGCACTTTACCTCGTATATTTAAAAATGTCTCTTTTCTGGCACATTACCTCGTTTTAAACAAGATTTTCCCCTAATTATATGGAAAAATGTATCTTTTTTGGCATTATCCGTCGTTTTTAACAAGATTTTCCCGTAAATAGGTGGCAAAATTTCTATTTTCTGGCATTTTACCTCGTATATTTAAAAATGTCTCTTTTCTTGTATACTACCTCGTTTTAACCAAGATTTTCCCCTAATTATATAGAAAAATTTATCTTTTCTGGCATTATTCCTCGTTTTTTACAAGATTTTCTCGTAATTATGTAGAAAAATGTCTCTTTTCTGGCATGTTACCTCGTTTTTAACAAGATTTTTCCTAATTATATGGAAAAATGTATCTTTTCTTGCATTATCCCACGATTTAAACAAGATTTTCTCTTAAATATGTGGAAAAATTGCTCTTTTCGGCATTTAACCTCGTATCTTTAAAAATGTCTCTTTTCTGGCATTTTACCTGGTTTTTAACAAGATTTTCCAGTAATTATATGAAAAAATGTATCTTTTCTGGCATTATCCCTCGATTTAAACATGATTTTCCCGTATATATGTGGAAAAATGTCTCTTTTCCGGCATTTTACCTCGTTTCTAACAAGATTTTCCCTCAATTATATGGAAAAATGTATCTTTTCTGGCATTATCCCTCGTTTTAAACTAGACATTCTCGTAATTATGTGGGCAAATGTCTGTTTTCAGGCACTTTACCTCGTATATTTAAAAATATCTCTATTCTGGCATATTACCTCGTTTTTAACAAGATTTTTTCCTAATTATATGGAAAAATGTATCATTTCTGGCATTATCCCTCGTTTTTAACAAGATTTTCTCGTAATTATGTGGAAAAATTTCTCTTTTCTGGCATTTTACCTCGTATATTTAAAAATGTCTCTATACTGGCATAATACCTCGTTTTTAACAAGATTTTCCCCTAATTATATGGAAAAATTTATCTTTTTTGGCATTATCCCTCGTGTTTAACAAGATTTTCCCGTAATTATGTGGAAAAATATCTCTTTTCTTGCATTTTACCTCGTTTATTTAAAAATGTCTCTTTCCTGGCATATTACGTCGTTTTTAACAAGATTTTCCCGTAATTATATGGAAAAATGTATCTTTTCTGGCATTATCCCTCGATTTAAACATGATTTTCCCGTAATTATGTGGAAAAATGTCTCTTTTCCAGCATTTTACCTCGTTTCTAACAAGATTTTCCCTTAATTATATGGAAAAATGTATCTTTTCTGGCATTATCCTTCGTTTTAAACAAGACTTTCTCGAAATTATGTGGGCAAATGTCTGTTTTAAGGCACTTTACCTCGTATATTTAAAAATGTCTCTTTTCTGGCATATTACCTCGTTTTAAACAAGATTTTCCACTAATTATATGGAAAAATGTATCTTTTCTTGCATTATCCCACGTTTTAAAAAAGATTTTCTCGTAAATATGTGGAAAAATAGCTCTTTTCTGGCATTTTACCTCGTATCTTTAAAAATGTCTCTTTTCTGGCATTTAACCTCGTTTTTAACAAGATTTTCCAGTAATAATATAAAAAAATGTATCTTTTCTGGCATTATCCCTTGATTTAAACATGATTTTCCCGTAATTATGTGGACAAATGTCTGTTTTCAGGCACTTTACCTCGTATATTTAAAAATGTCTCTATTCTGGCATATTTTATCGTTTTTAACAAGATTTTCCCGTAATTATGTGAAAAAATGTCTTTTTTCTGGCATTTTAACTCGTATATTTAAAAATGTCTCTTTTCTGGCATACTACCTCGTTTTTAACAAGATTTTCCCCTAATTATATAGAAAAATGTATCTTTTCTGGCATTAACCATCGTTTTAAACAAGATTTTCTCGTAAATATGTGGAAAAATGTCTCGTTTTTGGCATTATACCTCGTATCTTTAAAAATGTCTCTTTTCTGGCATTTTACCTCGTATATTTAAAAAAAGTCTCTTTTCCGGCATACTACCTCGTTTTTAACAAGATTTTCCCCTAATTATATGGAAAAATTTATCTTTTCTGGCATTATTCCTCGTTTTTTACAAGATTTTCTCGTATTTATGTAGAAAAATGTCTCTTTTCTGGCATGTTACCTCGTTTTTAACAAGATTTTCTCCTAATTATATGGAAAAATGTATCTTTTCTGGCATTATCCCTCGTTTTTAACAAGATTTTCTCGTAATTATGTGGAAAAAATTCTATTTTCTGGCATTCTACCTCGTATATTTAAAAATGTCTCTTTTCTGGCATATTACCTCGTTTTAAACAAGATTTTCCCCTAAGTATATGGAAAAATGTATCTTTTTTGGCATTATCTCTCGTTTTTAATAAGATTTTCCCGTAATTATGTGGAAAAATTTCTCTTTTCTGGCATTTTACCTCGTATATTTAAAAATTTCTCTTTTCTGGCATACTACCTCGTTTTAACCAAGATTTTCCCCTAATTATATGGAAAATGTATCTTTTTTGGCATTATCCCTCGTTTTTAACAAGATTTTCCCGTAATTATGTGGAAAAATGTCTCTTTTCTGGCATTTTACCTCGTATATTTAAAAATGTCTCTTTTCTGGCATACTACCTCGTTTTTAACAAGATTTTCCCCTAATTATATGGAAAAATTTATCTTTTTTGGCATTATTCCTCGTTTTTTACAAGATTTTCTCGTAATTATGTAGAAAAATGTCTCTTTTCTGGCATTTTACCTCGTTTTAAACAAGATTTTCTCCTATTTAAATGGAAGAACGTATCTTTTCTGGCATTATCCCTCGTTTTTAACAAGAATTTCTCGTAATTATGTGGAAAAATTTCTCTTTTCTGGCATTTTACCTCGTTTTAAACAAGATTTTCTCTTAATTATATGGAAAAATGTATCTTTTCTGGCATTAACCCTCGTTTTTAACAAGAATTTCTCGTGATTTTGTTGAAAAATTTCTCTTTTCTGGCATTTTACCTCGTATATTTAAAAATGTCTCTTTTCTGGCATATTACCTAGTTTTTAACAAGATTTTCCCCTAATTATTTGGAAAAATGTATCTTTTTTGGCATTATCCCTCGTTTATAACAAGATTTTCCCGTAATTATGTGGAAAAATGTCTCTTTTCTGGCATACTACCTCGTTTTTAACAAGATTTTCTCCTAATTATATTGAAAAATGTATCTTTTCTGGCATTATCCCTCGTTTCTAACAAGAATTTCTCGTTATTCTGTGGAAAAATTTCTCTTTTCTGGCATTTTACCTCGTATATTTAAAAATGTCTCTTTTCTGGCATATAACCTCGTTTTTAACAAGATTTTCCCCTAATTATATGGAAAAATGTATCTTTTCTGGCATTATCTCTCGTTTTTAACAAGATTTTCTCGTAATTAAGTAGAAAAATGTCTCTTTTCTGGCATTTTACCTCGTTTTTAACAAGATTTTCCAGTAATTATAGGAAAAAATGTATCTTTTCTGGCATTATCCCTCGACTTAAACATGATTTTCCCGTAATTATGTGGAAAAATGTTTTTTTTCCGGCATTTTACATCGTTTCTAACAAGATTTTCCCTTAATTATATGGAAAAATGTATCTTTTCTGGCATTATTCCTCGTTTTAAACAAGACTTTCTCGTAATTATGTGGGCAAATGTCTGTATTCAGGCACTTTACCTCGTATATTTAAAAATGTCTCTTTTCTGGCATATTACCTCGTTTTAAACAAGATTTTGCCCTAATTATATGGAAAAATGTATCTTTTTTGGCATTATCCCTCGTTTTTAACAAGATTTTCCCGTAAATAGGTGGCAAAATTTCTATTTTCTGGCATTTTACCTCGTATATTTAAAAATGTCTCTTTTCTGGCATTCTACCTCGTTTTAACCAAGATTTTCCCCTAATTATATGGAAAAATTTATCTTTTTGGCATTATTCCTCGTTTTTTACAAGATTTTCTCGTAATTATGTAGAAAAATGTCTCTTTTCTGGCATATTACCTCGTTTTTAACAAGATTTTTTCCTAATTATATGGAAAAATGTATCTTTTCTTGCATTATCCCACGTTTTAAACAAAATTTTCTCGTAAATATGTGGAAAAGTAGCTCTTTTCGGCATTTTACCTCGTATATTTAAGAATGTCTCTTTTCTGGCATATTACCTCGTTTTAAACAAGATTTTGCCCTAATTATATGGAAAAATGTATCTTTTTTGGCAATATCCCTCGTGTTTAACAAGATTTTCCCGTAATTATGTGGAAAAATTACTCTTTTCTTGCATTTTACCTCGTTTATTTAAAAATGTCTCTTTCCTAGCATATTACGTCGTTTTTAACAAGATTTTCTCGTAATTATATGGAAAAATGTATCTTTTCTGGCATTATCCCTCGATTTAAACATGATTTTCCCGTAATTATGTGGAAAAATGTCTCTTTTCTGGCATATTACCTCGTTTTTAACAAGATTTTTTCCTAATTATATGGAAAAATGTATCTTTTCTTGCATTATCCCACGTTTTAAACAAGATTTTCCCGTAAGTATGTGGAAAAATGTCTCTTTTCTGGCATTTTACCTCGTATATTTAAAAATGTCTCTTTTCTGGCATATTACCTCGTTTTTAACAAGATTTTCTCCTAATTATATGGAAAAATGTATCTTTTCTGGCATTATCGCTCGTTTTTAACAAGAATTTCTCGTAATTATGTGGAAACATTTCTCTTTTCTGGCATTTTACCTCGTATATTTAAAAATGTCTCTTTTCTGGCATATTACCTCGTTTTAAACAAGATTTTTTCCTAATTATATGGAAAAATGTATATTTTTTGGCATTATCCCTCGTGTTTAACAAGATTTTCCCGTAATTATGTGGAAAAATTTCTCTTTTCTTGCATTTTACCTCGTTTATTTAAAAATGTCTCTTTCATGGCATATTACGTCGTTTTTAACAAGATTTTCCCGTAATTATATGGAAAGATGTATCTTTTCTGGCATTATCCCTCGATTTAAACATGATTTTCCCGTAATTATGTGGAAAAATGTTACTTTTCCAGCATTTTACCTCGTTTCTAACAAGATTTTCCCTTAATTATATTGAAAAATGTATCTTTTCTGGCATTATCCTTCGTTTTAAACAAGACTTTCTCGAAATTATGTGGGCAAATGTCTGTTTTCAGGCACTTTACCTCGTATATTTAAAAATTTCTCTTTACTGGCATTTTACCTCGTATATTTAAAAATGTCTCTTTTCTGGCATATAACCTGGTTTTAAACAAGATTTTCCCCTAATTATATGGAAAAATGTATCTTTTTTGGCATTATCCCTCGTTTTTAACAAGATTTTCACGTAATTATGTGGAAAAATTTCTCTTTTCTGGCATTTTACCTCGTATATTTAAAAATTTCTCTTTTCTGGCATACTACCTCGTTTTTAACAAGATGTTCCCCTAATTATATGGAAAAATGTATCTTTTTTGGCATTATCCCTCGTTTTTAACAAGATTTTCTCGTAATTATGTGGAAAAATTTCTCTTTTCTGGCATTTTACCTCGTATATTTAAAAATGTCTCTTTTCTGGCATATTACTTCGTTTTAAACAAGATTTTCCCCTAATTATATGGAAAAATGTATCTTTTTTGGTATTATCCCTCGTTTTTAACAAGATTTTCCCGTAATTATGTGGAAAAATGTCTCTTTTCTGGCATTTTACCTCGTATATTTAAAAATGTCTCTTTTCTGGCATAGTACCTCGTTTTTAACAAGATTTTCCCCTAATTATATGGAAAAATGTAATTTTTCTGGCATTATCCCTCGTTTTAAACAAGATTTTCTCGTAATTATGTGGAAAAATGTCTCTTTTTTGGCATTTTACCTCGTATCTATAAAAATATCTCTTTTTTGGCATTTTACCTCGTTTTTAACAAGATTTTCCAGTAATTATATGGAAAAATGTATCTTTTCTGGCATTATCCTTCGTTTTTAACAAGATTTTCTCGTAATTATGTAGAAAAATGTCTCTTTTCTCGAATTTTACCTCGTATATTTAAAAATGTCTCTTTTCTGGCATACTACCTCGTTTTTAACAAGATTTTCCCCTAATTATATGGACAAATTTATCTTTTCTGGCATTATTCCTTGTTTTTTACAAGATTTTCTCGTAATTATGTAGAAAAATGTATCTTTTCTGGCATGTTACCTCGTTTTTAACAAGATTTTCTCCTAATTATATGGAAAAATGTATCTTTTCTGGCATTATCCCTCGCTTTTAACAAGAATTTCTCGTAATTATGTGGAAAAATTTCTCTTTTCTGGCATTTTACCTCGTATATTTAAAAATGTCACTTTTCTGGCATACTACCTCGTTTTTAACAAGATTTTCCCCTAATTATATGGAAAAATTTATCTTTTCTGGCATTTTTCCTTGTTTTTTACCAGATTTTCTCGTAATTATGTAGAAAAATGTTTCTTTTCTGGCATGTTACCTCGTTTTTAACAAGATATTCTCCTAATTATATGGAAAAATGTATCTTTTCTGGCATTATCCCTCGTTTTTAACAAGAATTTCTCGTAAATATGTGGAAAAATTTCTCTTTACTGGCATTTTACCTCGTATGTTTAAAAATGTCTCTTTTCTGGCATATCACCTCGTTTTAAACAAGATTTTCCCCAAATTATTTGGAAAAATGTATCTTTTTTGGCATTATCCCTCGTTTTTAACAAGATTTTCCCGTAATTATGTGGAAAAATGTCTCTTTTTTGGCATTTAACCTGGTATCTTTAAAAATGTCTCTTTTTTGGCATTTTACCTCGTTTTTAATAAGATTTTCCAGTAATTATATGGAAAAATGTATCTTTTCTGGCATTCTTCTTCGTTTTTAACAAGATTTTCTCGTAACTATGTAGAAAAATGTCTCTTTTCTGGAATTTTACCTCGTATATTTAAAAATGTCTCTTTTCTGGTATAATACCTCGTTTTTACCAAGATTTTCCCCTAACGTAATTCTGTGGAAAAATTTCTCTTTTCTGGCATTTTACCTCGTATATTTAAAAATGTCTCTTTTCTGGCATACTACCTCGTTTTTAACAAGATTTTCCCCTAAATATATGGAAAAATTTATCTTTTCTGGCATTATCCCTCGTTTTTAACAAGAATTTCTCGTAATTATGTGGAAAAATTTCTCTTTTCTGGCATTTTACCTCGTATATTTAAAAAATGTTTTTTTCTGACATACAACCTCGTTTTTAACAAGATTTTTCGCTAATTATATGGAAAAATTTATCTTTTCTGGCATTATTCCTTGTTTTTTACAAGATTTTCTCGTAATTATGTAGAAAAACGTCTCTTTTCTGGTATGTTACCTCGTTTTTAACAAGATATTCTCCTAATTATATGGAAAAATGTATCTTTTCTGGCATTATCAGTCGTTTTTAACAAGAATTTCTCGTAATTATGTGGAAAAATTTCTCTTTTCTGGCATTTTACCTCGTATATTTAAAAATGTCTCTTTTCTGACATACTACCTCGTTTTTAACAAGATTTTCCCCTAATTATATGGAAAAATGTATCTTTTTTGGCATTATCTCTCGATTTTAACAAGATTTTCCCGTAATTATGTGGAAATTTTTTCTTTTCTGGCATTTTACCTCGTATATTTAAAAATGTCTCTTTTCTGGAATACTACCTCGTTTTTAACAAGATTTTCCCCTAATTATATGGAAAAATTTATCTTTTCTGGCATTATTGCTTGTTTTTTACAAGATTTTCTCGTAATTATGTAGAAAAATGTCTCTTTTCTGGCATATTACCTCGTTTTTATAAGATTTTCTCATAATTATATGAAAAAATGCATCTTTTCTGGCAGTATCCCTCGTTTTTAACAATAGTGTCTCGTAATTTTTGGAAAAATGTCTCTTTTCTGGCATATTACCTCGTATATTTAAAAATGTCTCTTTTCTGGCATATTACCTCGTTTTTAACAAGATTTTCCCCTAATTATATGGAAAAATGTATCTTTTTGGCATTATCCCTCGTTTTTAACAAGATTTTCCCATAATTATGTGGAAAAATGTCTCTTTTCTGGCATTTTACCTCGTATATTTAAAATGTCTCTTTTAAAGCATACTACCTCGTTTTTAACAAGATTTTCCCCTAATTATATGGAAAAATGTATCTTTTTTGGCATTATCCCTCGTTTTTAACAATATTTTCCCGTAATTATGTGGAAAAATTTCTCTTTTCTGGCATTTTACCTCGTATATTTAAAAATGTCTCTTTTCTGGCATACTACCTCGTTTTTAACAAGATTTTCACCTAATTATATGGAAAAATTTATCTTTTCTGGCATTATTCCTCGTTTTTTACAAGATTCTCTCGTAATTATGTAGAAAAATGTTATTTTTCTGGCATGTTACCTCGTTTTTAACAAGATTTTCTCCTAATTATATGGAAAAATGTATCTTTTCTGGCATTATCTCTCGTTTTTAACAAGAATTTCTCGTAATTATGCGGAAAAATTTCTATTTTCTGGCATTTTACCTCGTATATTTAAAAATGTCTCTTTTCTGGCATACTACCTCGTTTTTAACAAGATTTTCCCCTAATTATATGGAAAAGTTTATCTTTTCTGGCATTATTCCTCGTTTTTTACAAGATTTTCTCATAATTATGTAGAAAAATGGCTCTTTTCTGGTATGTTACCTCGTTTTTAACAAGATTTTCTCCTAATTATATGGAAAAATATATCTTTTCTGGCATTATCTCTCGTTTTTAACAAGATTTTCTCATAATTATGTGGAAAAATTTCTCTTTTCTGGCATTTTACCTCGTATATTTAAAAATGTCTCTTTTCTGGCATATTACCTCGTTTTAAACAAGATTTTCCCCTAATTATATAGAAAAATGTATCTTTTTTGGCATTATCCCTCGTTTTTAACAAGATTTTCCCGTAATTATGTGGGAAAATTTCTCTTTTCTGACATTTTACCTCGTATATTTAAAAATGTCTCTTTTCTGGCAAACTACCCCGTTTTTAACAAGATTTTCCCCTAATTATATGGACAAATGTAACTTTTTTGGCATTATCCCTCGTTTTTAACAAGATTTTCCCGTAATTATGTGGAATTTTTTTTCTTTTCTGGCATTTTACCTCGTATATTTAAAAATGTCTCTTTTCTGGCATACTACCTCGTTTTTAACAAGATTTTCCCCTAATTATATGGAAAAATTTATCTTTTCTGGCATTATTCCTTGTTTTTTACAAGATTTTCTCGTAATTATGTAGAAAAATGTCTCTTTTCTGGCATGTTACCTCGTTTTTAACAAGATATTCTCCTAATTATATGGAAAAATGTATCTTTTCTGGCATTATCCCTCGTTTTTAACAAGAATTTCTCGTTAATATGTGAAAAAATTTCTCTTTACTGGCATTTTACCTCGTATATTTAAAAATGTCTCTTTTCTGGCATATTACCTAGTTTTTAACAAGATTTTCCCCTAATTATTTGGAAAAATGTATCTTTTTTGGCATTATCCCTCGTTTTTAACAAGATTTTCCCGTAATTATGTGGAAAAATGTCTCTTTTCTGGCATACTACCTCGTTTTTAACAAGATTTTCTCCTAATTAAATTGAAAAATGTATCTTTTCTGGCATTATCCCTCGTTTCTAACAAGAATTTCTCGTTATTCTGTGGAAAAACTTCTCTTTTCTGGCATTTTACCTCGTATATTTAAAAATGTCTCTTTTCTGGCATATTACCTCGTTTTTAACAAGATTTTCCCCTAATTATATGGAAAAATGTATCTTTTTTGGCATTATCTCTCGTTTTTAACAAGATTTTCCCGTAATTAAGTAGAAAAATGTCTCTTTTCTGGCATTTTACCTCGTTTTTAACAAGATTTTCCAGTAATTATATGAAAAAATGTATCTTTTCTGGCATTATTCATCGACTTAAACATGATTTTCCCGTAATTATGTGGAAAAATGTCTCTTTTCCGGCATTTTACCTCGTTTCTAACAAGATTTTCCCTTAATTACATGGAAAAATGTATCTTTTCTGGCATTATTCCTCGTTTTAAACAAGACATTGTCGTAATTATGTGGGCAAATGTCTGTATTCAGGCACTTTACCTCGTATATTTAAAAATGTCTCTTTTCTGGCACATTACCTCGTTTTAAACAAGATTTTCCCCTAATTATATGGAAAAATGTATCTTTTTTGGCATTATCCGTCGTTTTTAACAAGATTTTCCCGTAAATAGGTGGCAAAATTTCTATTTTCTGGCATTTTACCTCGTATATTTAAAAATGTCTCTTTTCTGGTATACTACCTCGTTTTAACCAAGATTTTCCCCTAATTATATAGAAAAATTTATCTTTTCTGGCATTATTCCTCGTTTTTTACAAGATTTTCTCGTAATTATGTAGAAAAATGTCTCTTTTCTGGCATGTTACCTCGTTTTTAACAAGATTTTTCCTAATTATATGGAAAAATGTATCTTTTCTTGCATTATCCCACGATTTAAACAAGATTTTCTCTTAAATATGTGGAAAAATTGCTCTTTTCGGCATTTAACCTCGTATCTTTAAAAATGTCTCTTTTCTGGCATTTTACCTGGTTTTTAACAAGATTTTCCAGTAATTATATGAAAAAATGTATCTTTTCTGGCATTATCCCTCGATTTAAACATGATTTTCCCGTATATATGTGGAAAAATGTCTCTTTTCCGGCATTTTACCTCGTTTCTAACAAGATTTTCCCTCAATTATATGGAAAAATGTATCTTTTCTGGAATTATCCCTCGTTTTAAACTAGACATTCTCGTAATTATGTGGGCAAATGTCTGTTTTCAGGCACTTTACCTCGTATATTTAAAAATATCTCTATTCTGGCATATTACCTCGTTTTTAACAAGATTTTTTCCTAATTATATGGAAAAATGTATCATTTCTGGCATTATCCCTCGTTTTTAACAAGATTTTCTCGTAATTATGTGGAAAAATTTCTCTTTTCTGGCATTTTACCTCGTATATTTAAAAATGTCTCTATACTGGCATAATACCTCGTTTTTAACAAGATTTTCCCCTAATTATATGGAAAAATTTATCTTTTTTGGCATTATCCCTCGTGTTTAACAAGATTTTCCCGTAATTATGTGGAAAAATATCTCTTTTCTTGCATTTTACCTCGTTTATTTAAAAATGTCTCTTTCCTGGCATATTACGTCGTTTTTAACAAGATTTTCCCGTAATTATATGGAAAAATGTATCTTTTCTGGCATTATCCCTCGATTTAAACATGATTTTCCCGTAATTATGTGGAAAAATGTCTCTTTTCCAGCATTTTACCTCGTTTCTAACAAGATTTTCCCTTAATTATATGGAAAAATGTATCTTTTCTGGCATTATCCTTCGTTTTAAACAAGACTTTCTCGAAATTATGTGGGCAAATGTCTGTTTTTAGGCACTTTACCTCGTATATTTAAAAATGTCTCTTTTCTGGCATATTACCTCGTTTGAAACAAGATTTTCCACTAATTATATGGAAAAATGTATCTTTTCTTGCATTATCCCACGTTTTAAAAAAGATTTTCTCGTAAATATGTGGAAAAATAGCTCTTTTCTGGCATTTTACCTCGTATCTTTAAAAATGTCTCTTTTCTGGCATTTAACCTCGTTTTTAACAAGATTTTCCAGTAATAATATAAAAAAATGTATCTTTTCTGGCATTATCCCTTGATTTAAACATGATTTTCCCGTAATTATGTGGACAAATGTCTGTTTTCAGGCACTTTACCTCGTATATTTAAAAATGTCTCTATTCTGGCATATTTTATCGTTTTTAACAAGATTTTCCCGTAATTATGTGTAAAAATGTCTTTTTTCTGGCATTTTAACTCGTATATTTAAAAATGTCTCTTTTCTGGCATACTACCTCGTTTTTAACAAGATTTTCCCCTAATTATATAGAAAAATGTATCTTTTCTGGCATTAACCATCGTTTTAAACAAGATTTTCTCGTAAATATGTGGAAAAATGTCTCGTTTTTGGCATTATACCTCGTATCTTTAAAAATGTCTCTTTTCTGGCATTTTACCTCGTATATTTAAAAAAATCTCTTTTCCGGCATACTACCTCGTTTTTAACAAGATTTTCCCCTAATTATATGGAAAAATTTATCTTTTCTGGCATTATTCCTCGTTTTTTACACGATTTTCTCGTATTTATGTAGAAAAATGTCTCTTTTCTGGCATGTTACCTCGTTTTTAACAAGATTTTCTCCTAATTATATGGAAAAATGTATCTTTTCTGGCATTATCCCTCGTTTTTAACAAGATTTTCTCGTAATTATGTGGAAAAAATTCTATTTTCTGGCATTCTATCTCGTATATTTAAAAATGTCTCTTTTCTGGCATATTACCTCGTTTTAAACAAGATTTTCCCCTAATTATATGGAAAAATGTATCTTTTTTGGCATTATCTCTCGTTTTTAATAAGATTTTCCCGTAATTATGTGGAAAAATTTCTCTTTTCTGGCATTTTACCTCGTATATTTAAAAATTTCTCTTTTCTGGCATACTACCTCGTTTTAACCAAGATTTTCCCCTAATTATATGGAAAATGTATCTTTTTTGGCATTATCCCTCGTTTTTAACAAGATTTTCCCGTAATTATGTGGAAAAATGTCTCTTTTCTGGCATTTTACCTCGTATATTTAAAAATGTCTCTTTTCTGGCATACTACCTCGTTTTTAACAAGATTTTCCCCTAATTATATGGAAAAATTTATCTTTTTTGGCATTATTCCTCGTTTTTTACAAGATTTTCTCGTAATTATGTAGAAAAATGTCTCTTTTCTGGCATTTTACCTCGTTTTAAACAAGATTTTCTCCTATTTATATGGAAGAACGTATCTTTTCTGGCATTATCCCTCGTTTTTAACAAGAATTTCTCGTAATTATGTGGAAAAATTTCTCTTTTCTGGCATTTTACCTCGTTTTAAACAAGATTTTCTCTTAATTATATGGAAAAATGTATCTTTTCTGGCATTAACCCTCGTTTTTAACAAGAATTTCTCGTGATTTTGTTGAAAAATTTCTCTTTTCTGGCATTTTACCTCGTATATTTAAAAATGTCTCTTTTCTGGCATATTACCTAGTTTTTAACAAGATTTTCCCCTAATTATTGGGAAAATGTATCTTTTTTGGCATTATCCCTCGTTTTTAACAAGATTTTCCCGTAATTATGTGGAAAAATGTCTCTTTTCTGGCATACTACCTCGTTTTTAACAAGATTTTCTCCTAATTATATTGAAAAATGTATCTTTTCTGGCATTATCCCTCGTTTCTAACAAGAATTTCTCGTTATTCTGTGGAAAAATTTCTCTTTTCTGGCATTTTACCTCGTATATTTAAAAATGTCTCTTTTCTGGCATATAACCTCGTTTTTAACAAGATTTTCCCCTAATTATATGGAAAAATGTATCTTTTCTGGCATTATCTCTCGTTTTTAACAAGATTTTCTCGTAATTAAGTAGAAAAATGTCTCTTTTCTGGCATTTTACCTCGTTTTTAACAAGATTTTCCAGTAATTATAGGAAAAAATGTATCTTTTCTGGCATTATCCCTCGACTTAAACATGATTTTCCCGTAATTATGTGGAAAAATGTTTTTTTTCCGGCATTTTACATCGTTTCTAACAAGATTTTCCCTTAATTATATGGAAAAATGTATCTTTTCTGGCATTATTCCTCGTTTTAAACAAGACTTTCTCGTAATTATGTGGGCAAATGTCTGTATTCAGGCACTTTACCTCGTATATTTAAAAATGTCTCTTTTCTGGCATATTACCTCGTTTTAAACAAGATTTTGCCCTAATTATATGGAAAAATGTATCTTTTTTGGCATTATCCCTCGTTTTTAACAAGATTTTCCCGTAAATAGGTGGCAAAATTTCTATTTTCTGGCATTTTACCTCGTATATTTAAAAATGTCTCTTTTCTGGCATTCTACCTCGTTTTAACCAAGATTTTCCCCTAATTATATGGAAAAATTTATCTTTTTGGCATTATTCCTCGTTTTTTACAAGATTTTCTCGTAATTATGTAGAAAAATGTCTCTTTTCTGGCATATTACCTCGTTTTTAACAAGATTTTTTCCTAATTATATGGAAAAATGTATCTTTTCTTGCATTATCCCACGTTTTTAACAAAATTTTCTCGTAAATATGTGGAAAAGTAGCTCTTTTCGGCATTTTACCTCGTATATTTAAGAATGTCTCTTTTCTGGCATATTACCTCGTTCTAAACAAGATTTTGCCCTAATTATATGGAAAAATGTATCTTTTTTGGCAATATCCCTCGTGTTTAACAAGATTTTCCCGTAATTATGTGGAAAAATTACTCTTTTCTTGCATTTTACCTCGTTTATTTAAAAATGTCTCTTTCCTAGCATATTACGTCGTTTTTAACAAGATTTTCTCGTAATTATATGGAAAAATGTATCTTTTCTGGCATTATCCCTCGATTTAAACATGATTTTCCCGTAATTATGTGGAAAAATGTCTCTTTTCCAGCATTTTATCTCGTTTCTAACAAGATTTTCCCTTAATTATATGGAAAAATGTATCTTTTCTGGCATTATCCTTCGTTTTTAACAAGACTTTCTCGAAATTATGTGGGCAAATGTCTGTTTTCAGGCACTTTACCTCGTATATTTAAAAATGTCTCTTTTCTAGCATATTACCTCGTTTTAAACAAGATTTTCCACTAATTATATGGAAAAATGTATCTTTTTTGGCATTATCCCTCGTTTTTAACAAGATTTTCTCGTAATTATGTGGAAAAATGTCTCTTTTCTGGCATATTACCTCGTTTTTAACAAGATTTTTTCCTAATTATATGGAAAAATGTATCTTTTCTTGCATTATCCCACGTTTTAAACAAGATTTTCCCGTAAGTATGTGGAAAAATGTCTCGTTTTTGGCATTTTACCTCGTATATTTAAAAATGTCTCTTTTCTGGCATATTACCTCGTTTTTAACAAGATTTTCTCCTAATTATATGGAAAAATGTATCTTTTCTGGCATTATCGCTCGTTTTTAACAAGAATTTCTCGTAATTATGTGGAAACATTTCTCTTTTCTGGCATTTTACCTCGTATATTTAAAAATGTCTCTTTTCTGGCATATTACCTCGTTTTAAACAAGATTTTTTCCTAATTATATGGAAAAATGTATATTTTTTGGCATTATCCCTCGTGTTTAACAAGATTTTCCCGTAATTATGTGGAAAAATTTCTCTTTTCTTGCATTTTACCTCGTTTATTTAAAAATGTCTCTTTCATGGCATATTACGTCGTTTTTAACAAGATTTTCCCGTAATTATATGGAAAGATGTATCTTTTCTGGCATTATCCCTCGATTTAAACATGATTTTCCCGTAATTATGTGGAAAAATGTTACTTTTCCAGCATTTTACCTCGTTTCTAACAAGATTTTCCCTTAATTATATTGAAAAATGTATCTTTTCTGGCATTATCCTTCGTTTTAAACAAGACTTTCTCGAAATTATGTGGGCAAATGTCTGTTTTCAGGCACTTTACCTCGTATATTTAAAAATTTCTCTTTACTGGCATTTTACCTCGTATATTTAAAAATGTCTCTTTTCTGGCATATAACCTGGTTTTAAACAAGATTTTCCACTAATTATATGGAAAAATGTATCTTTTTTGGCATTATCCCTCGTTTTTAACAAGATTTTCACGTAATTATGTGGAAAAATTTCTCTTTTCTGGCATTTTACCTCGTATATTTAAAAATTTCTCTTTTCTGGCATACTACCTCGTTTTTAACAAGATGTTCCCCTAATTATATGGAAAAATGTATCTTTTTTGGCATTATCCCTCGTTTTTAACAAGATTTTCTCGTAATTATGTGGAAAAATTTCTCTTTTCTGGCATTTTACCTCGTATATTTAAAAATGTCTCTTTTCTGGCATATTACTTCGTTTTAAACAAGATTTTCCCCTAATTATATGGAAAAATGTATCTTTTTTGGTATTATCCCTCGTTTTTAACAAGATTTTCCCGTAATTATGTGGAAAAATGTCTCTTTTCTGGCATTTTACCTCGTATATTTAAAAATGTCTCTTTTCTGGCATAGTACCTCGTTTTTAACAAGATTTTCCCCTAATTATATGGAAAAATGTAACTTTTCTGGCATTATCCCTCGTTTTAAACAAGATTTTCTCGTAATTATGTGGAAAAATGTCTCTTTTTTGGCATTTTACCTCGTATCTATAAAAATATCTCTTTTTTGGCATTTTACCTCGTTTTTAACAAGATTTTCCAGTAATTATATGGAAAAATGTATCTTTTCTGGCATTATCCTTCGTTTTTAACAAGATTTTCTCGTAATTATGTAGAAAAATGTCTCTTTTCTCGAATTTTACCTCGTATATTTAAAAATGTCTCTTTTCTGGCATACTACCTCGTTTTTAACAAGATTTTCCCCTAATTATATGGACAAATTTATCTTTTCTGGCATTATTCCTTGTTTTTTACAAGATTTTCTCGTAATTATGTAGAAAAATGTATCTTTTCTGGCATGTTACCTCGTTTTTAACAAGATTTTCTCCTAATTATATGGAAAAATGTATCTTTTCTGGCATTATCCCTCGCTTTTAACAAGAATTTCTCGTAATTATGTGGAAAAATTTCTCTTTTCTGGCATTTTACCTCGTATATTTAAAAATGTCACTTTTCTGGCATACTACCTCGTTTTTAACAAGATTTTCCCCTAATTATATGGAAAAATTTATCTTTTCTGGCATTTTTCCTTGTTTTTTACCAGATTTTCTCGTAATTATGTAGAAAAATGTTTCTTTTCTGGCAAGTTACCTCGTTTTTAACAAGATATTCTCCTAATTATATGGAAAAATGTATCTTTTCTGGCATTATCCCTCGTTTTTAACAAGAATTTCTCGTAAATATGTGGAAAAATTTCTCTTTACTGGCATTTTACCTCGTATGTTTAAAAATGTCTCTTTTCTGGCATATCACCTCGTTTTAAACAAGATTTTCCCCAAATTATATGGAAAAATGTATCTTTTTTGGCATTATCCCTCGTTTTTAACAAGATTTTCCCGTAATTATGTGGAAAAATGTCTCTTTTTTGGCATTTAACCTGGTATCTTTAAAAATGTCTCTTTTTTGGCATTTTACCTCGTTTTTAATAAGATTTTCCAGTAATTATATGGAAAAATGTATCTTTTCTGGCATTCTTCTTCGTTTTTAACAAGATTTTCTCGTAACTATGTAGAAAAATGTCTCTTTTCTGGAATTTTACCTCGTATATTTAAAAATGTCTCTTTTCTGGTATAATACCTCGTTTTTACCAAGATTTTCCCCTAACGTAATTCTGTGGAAAAATTTCTCTTTTCTGGCATTTTACCTCGTATATTTAAAAATGTCTCTTTTCTGGCATACTACCTCGTTTTTAACAAGATTTTCCCCTAAATATATGGAAAAATGTTTCTTTTCTGGCATTATCCCTCGTTTTTAACAAGAATTTCTCGTAATTATGTGGAAAAATTTCTCTTTTCTGGCATTTTACCTCGTATATTTAAAAAATGTTTTTTTCTGGCATACAACCTCGTTTTTAACAAGATTTTTCGCTAATTATATGGAAAAATTTATCTTTTCTGGCATTATTCCTTGTTTTTTACAAGATTTTCTCGTAATTATGTAGAAAAACGTCTCTTTTCTGGTATGTTACCTCGTTTTTAACAAGATATTCTCCTAATTATATGGAAAAATGTATCTTTTCTGGCATTATCAGTCGTTTTTAACAAGAATTTCTCGTAATTATGTGGAAAAATTTCTCTTTTCTGGCATTTTACCTCGTAAATTTAAAAATGTCTCTTTTCTGACATACTACCTCGTTTTTAACAAGATTTTCCCCTAATTATATGGAAAAATGTATCTTTTTTGGCATTATCTCTCGATTTTAACAAGATTTTCCCGTAATTATGTGGAAATTTTTTCTTTTCTGGCATTTTACCTCGTATATTTAAAAATGTCTCTTTTCTGGAATACTACCTCGTTTTTAACAAGATTTTCCCCTAATTATATGGAAAAATTTATCTTTTCTGGCATTATTGCTTGTTTTTTACAAGATTTTCTCGTAATTATGTAGAAAAATGTCTCTTTTCTGGCATATTACCTCGTTTTTATAAGATTTTCTCATAATTATATGAAAAAATGCATCTTTTCTGGCAGTATCCCTCGTTTTTAACAATAGTGTCTCGTAATTTTTGGAAAAATGTCTCTTTTCTGGCATATTACCTCGTATATTTAAAAATGTCTCTTTTCTGGCATATTACCTCGTTTTTAACAAGATTTTCCCCTAATTATATGGAAAAATGTATCTTTTTGGCATTATCCCTCGTTTTTAACAAGATTTTCCCATAATTATGTGGAAAAATGTCTCTTTTCTGGCATTTTACCTCGTATATTTAAAATGTCTCTTTTAAAGCATACTACCTCGTTTTTAACAAGATTTTCCCCTAATTATATGGAAAAATGTATCTTTTTTGGCATTATCCCTCGTTTTTAACAATATTTTCCCGTAATTATGTGGAAAATTTTCTCTTTTCTGGCATTTTACCTCGTATATTTAAAAATGTCTCTTTTCTGGCATACTACCTCGTTTTTAACAAGATTTTCACCTAATTATATGGAAAAATTTATCTTTTCTGGCATTATTCCTCGTTTTTTACAAGATTCTCTCGTAATTATGTAGAAAAATGTTATTTTTCTGGCATGTTACCTCGTTTTTAACAAGATTTTCTCCTAATTATATGGAAAAATGTATCTTTTCTCGCATTATCTCTCGTTTTTAACAAGAATTTCTCGTAATTATGCGGAAAAATTTCTATTTTCTGGCATTTTACCTCGTATATTTAAAAATGTCTCTTTTCTGGCATACTACCTCGTTTTTAACAAGATTTTCCCCTAATTATATGGAAAAGTTTATCTTTTCTGGCATTATTCTTCGTTTTTTACAAGATTTTCTCATAATTATGTAGAAAAATGGCTCTTTTCTGGTATGTTACCTCGTTTTTAACAAGATTTTCTCCTAATTATATGGAAAAATATATCTTTTCTGGCATTATCCCTCGTTTTTAACAAGATTTTCTCATAATTATGTGGAAAAATTTCTCTTTTCTGGCATTTTACCTCGTATATTTAAAAAAGTCTCTTTTCTGGCATATTACCTCGTTTTAAACAAGATTTTCCCCTAATTATATAGAAAAATGTATCTTTTTTGGCATTATCCCTCGTTTTTAACAAGATTTTCCCGTAATTATGTGGGAAAATTTCTCTTTTCTGACATTTTACCTCGTATATTTAAAAATGTCTCTTTTCTGGCAAACTACCCCGTTTTTAACAAGATTTTCCCCTAATTATATGGACAAATGTAACTTTTTTGGCATTATCCCTCGTTTTTAACAAGATTTTCCCGTAATTATGTGGAATTTTTTTTCTTTTCTGGCATTTTACCTCGTATATTTAAAAATGTCTCTTTTCTGGCATACTACCTCGTTTTTAACAAGATTTTCCCCTAATTATATGGAAAAATTTATCTTTTCTGGCATTATTCCTTGTTTTTTACAAGATTTTCTCGTAATTATGTAGAAAAATGTCTCTTTTCTGGCATGTTACCTCGTTTTTAACAAGATATTCTCCTAATTATATGGAAAAATGTATCTTTTCTGGCATTATCCGTCGTTTTTAACAAGAATTTCTCGTTAATATGTGAAAAAATTTCTCTTTACTGGCATTTTACCTCGTATATTTAAAAATGTCTCTTTTCTGGCATATTACCTCGTTTTAAACAAGATTTTCCCCTAATTATATGGAAAAATGTATCTTTTTTGGCATAATCCCTCGTTTTTAACAAGATTTTCCCGTGATTATTTGGAAAAATTTCTCTTTTCTGGCATTTTACCTCGTATATTTAAAAATGTCTCTTTTCTGGCATACTACCTCGTTTTTAACAAGATTTTCCCCTAATTATATGGAAAAATGATTCTTTTTTGGCATTACCCTCGTTTTTAACAAGATTTTCTCGTAATTATGTGGAAAAATTTCTCTTTTCTGGCATTTTACCTCGTATATTTAAAAATGTCTCTTTTCTGGCATATTACCTCGATTTAAACAGGATTTTCCCCTAATTATATGGAAAAATGTATCTTTTTTGGCAATATCCCTCGTTTTTAACAAGAGTTTCCCGTAATTATGTGGAAACATTTCTCTTTTCTGGAATTTTACCTCGTATATTTAAAAATGTCTCTTTTCTGGCATAGTACCTCGTTTTTAATAAGATTTTCCCCTAATAATATGGAAAAATGTATCTTTTCTGGCATTATCCTTCATTTTAAACAAGATTTTCTCGTAATTATGTGGAAAAATGTCACTTTTTTGGCGTTTTACCTCGTATCTTTAAAAATGTCTCTTTTTTGGCATTTTACCTCGTTTTTAACAAGATTTTCCAGTAATTATGTGGAAAAATGTATCTTTTCTGGCAATATCCTTCATTTTTAACAAGATTTTCTCGTAATTATGTAGAAAAATGACTCTTTTCTGGAATTTTACCTCGTATATTTAAAAATGTCTCTTTTCTGGCATACTACCTCGTTTTTAACAAGATTTTACCCTAACGTAATTATGTGGAAAAATTTCTCTTTTCTGGCATTTTACCTCGTTTATTTAAAAATGTCTCTTTTCTGGCATACTACCTCGTTTTTAACAAGATTTTCCCCTAATTATATGGAAAAATTTATCTTTTCTGGCATGTTACCTCGTTTTTAACAAGAATTTCTCGTAATTATGTGGAAAAATTTCTCTTTTCTGGCATTTTACCTCGTATATTTAAAAATGTCTATTAAATTTTCTGGCATACTACCTCGTTTTTAACAAGATTTTCCCCTAATTATATGGAAAAATTTATCTTTTCTGGCATTATTCCTTGTTTTTTACAAGATTTTCTCGTAATTATGTGGAAAAATGTCTCTTTTCTGGCATGTTACCTCGTTTTTAACAAGATTTTCTCCTAATTATATGGAAAAATGTATCTTTTCTGGCATTATCCCTCGTTTTTAACAAGAATTTCTCGTAATTATGTGGAAAAATTTCTCTTTTCTGGCATTTTACCTCGTATATTTAAAAATGTCTCTTTTCTGGCATATTACCTCGTTTTTAACAAGATTTTCCCCTAATTATAAGAAAAATGTATCTTTTCTGGCATTATCTCTCGTTTTTAACAAGATTTTCCCGTAATTAAGTAGAAAAATGTCTCTTTTCTGGAATTTTACCTCGTTTTTAACAAGATTTTCCAGTAATTATATGAAAAAATGTATCTTTTCTGGCATTATCCCTCGACTTAAACATGATTTTCCCGTAATCATGTGGAAAAATGTCTCTTTTCCGGCATTTTACCTCGTTTCTAACAAGATTTTCCCTTAATTATATGGAAAAATGTATCTTTTCTGGCATTATTCCTCGTTTTAAACAAGACTTTCTCGTAATTATGTGGGCAAATGTCTGTATTCAGGCACTTTACCTCGTATATTTAAAAATGTCTCTTTTCTGGCATATTACCTCGTTTTAAACAAGATTTTCCCCTAATTATAAGAAAAATGTATCTTTTCTGGCATTATCTCTCGTTTTTAACAAGATTTTCCCGTAATTAAGTAGAAAAATGTCTCTTTTCTGGAATTTTACCTCGTTTTTAACAAGATTTTCCAGTAATTATATGAAAAAATGTATCTTTTCTGGCATTATCCCTCGACTTAAACATGATTTTCCCGTAATCATGTGGAAAAATGTCTCTTTTCCGGCATTTTACCTCGTTTCTAACAAGATTTTCCCTTAATTATATGGAAAAATGTATCTTTTCTGGCATTATTCCTCGTTTTAAACAAGACTTTCTCGTAATTATGTGGGCAAATGTCTGTATTCAGGCACTTTACCTCGTATATTTAAAAATGTCTCTTTTCTGGCATATTACCTCGTTTTAAACAAGATTTTCCCCTAATTATATGGAAAAATGTATCTTTTTGGCATTATCCCTCGTTTTTAACAAGATTTTCCCATAATTATGTGGAAAAATGTCTCTTTTCTGGCATTTTACCTCGTATATTTAAAATGTCTCTTTTAAAGCATACTACCTCGTTTTTAACAAGATTTTCCCCTAATTATATGGAAAAATGTATCTTTTTTGGCATTATCCCTCGTTTTTAACAATATTTTCCCGTAATTATGTGGAAAAATTTATCTTTTCTGGCATTTTACCTCGTATATTTAAAAATGTCTCTTTTCTGGCATACTACCTCGTTTTTAACAAGATTTTCACCTAATTATATGGAAAAATTTATCTTTTCTGGCATTATTCCTCGTTTTTTACAAGATTCTCTCGTAATTATGTAGAAAAATGTTATTTTTCTGGCATGTTACCTCGTTTTTAACAAGATTTTCTCCTAATTATATGGAAAAATGTATCTTTTCTCGCATTATCTCTCGTTTTTAACAAGAATTTCTCGTAATTATGCGGAAAAATTTCTATTTTCTGGCATTTTACCTCGTATATTTAAAAATGTCTCTTTTCTGGCATACTACCTCGTTTTTAACAAGATTTTCCCCTAATTATATGGAAAAGTTTATCTTTTCTGGCATTATTCTTCGTTTTTTACAAGATTTTCTCATAATTATGTAGAAAAATGGCTCTTTTCTGGTATGTTACCTCGTTTTTAACAAGATTTTCTCCTAATTATATGGAAAAATATATCTTTTCTGGCATTATCCCTCGTTTTTAACAAGATTTTCTCATAATTATGTGGAAAAATTTCTCTTTTCTGGCATTTTACCTCGTATATTTAAAAATGTCTCTTTTCTGGCATATTACCTCGTTTTAAACAAGATTTTCCCCTAATTATATAGAAAAATGTATCTTTTTTGGCATTATCCCTCGTTTTTAACAAGATTTTCCCGTAATTATGTGGGAAAATTTCTCTTTTCTGACATTTTACCTCGTATATTTAAAAATGTCTCTTTTCTGGCAAACTACCCCGTTTTTAACAAGATTTTCCCCTAATTATATGGACAAATGTAACTTTTTTGGCATTATCCCTCGTTTTTAACAAGATTTTCCCGTAATTATGTGGAATTTTTTTTCTTTTCTGGCATTTTACCTCGTATATTTAAAAATGTCTCTTTTCTGGCATACTACCTCGTTTTTAACAAGATTTTCCCCTAATTATATGGAAAAATTTATCTTTTCTGGCATTATTCCTTGTTTTTTACAAGATTTTCTCGTAATTATGTAGAAAAATGTCTCTTTTCTGGCATGTTACCTCGTTTTTAACAAAATATTCTCCTAATTATATGGAAAAATGTATCTTTTCTGGCATTATCCGTCGTTTTTAACAAGAATTTCTCGTTAATATGTGAAAAAATTTCTCTTTACTGGCATTTTACCTCGTATATTTAAAAATGTCTCTTTTCTGGCATACTACCTCGTTTTTAACAAGATTTTCCCCTAATTATATGGAAAAATGATTCTTTTTTGGCATTACCCTCGTTTTTAACAAGATTTTCTCGTAATTATGTGGAAAAATTTCTCTTTTCTGGCATTTTACCTCGTATATTTAAAAATGTCTCTTTTCTGGCATATTACCTCGATTTAAACAGGATTTTCCCCTAATTATATGGAAAAATGTATCTTTTTTGGCAATATCCCTCGTTTTTAACAAGAGTTTCCCGTAATTATGTGGAAACATTTCTCTTTTCTGGAATTTTACCTCGTATATTTAAAAATGTCTCTTTTCTGGCATAGTACCTCGTTTTTAATAAGATTTTCCCCTAATAATATGGAAAAATGTATCTTTTCTGGCATTATCCCTCATTTTAAACAAGATTTTCTCGTAATTATGTGGAAAAATGTCACTTTTTTGGCGTTTTACCTCGTATCTTTAAAAATGTCTCTTTTTTGGCATTTTACCTCGTTTTTAACAAGATTTTCCAGTAATTATGTGGAAAAATGTATCTTTTCTGGCAATATCCTTCATTTTTAACAAGATTTTCTCGTAATTATGTAGAAAAATGACTCTTTTCTGGAATTTTACCTCGTATATTTAAAAATGTCTCTTTTCTGGCATACTACCTCGTTTTTAACAAGATTTTACCCTAACGTAATTATGTGGAAAAATTTCTCTTTTCTGGCATTTTACCTCGTTTATTTAAAAATGTCTCTTTTCTGGCATACTACCTCGTTTTTAACAAGATTTTCCCCTAATTATATGGAAAAATTTATCTTTTCTGGCATGTTACCTCGTTTTTAACAAGAATTTCTCGTAATTATGTGGAAAAATTTCTCTTTTCTGGCATTTTACCTCGTATATTTAAAAATGTCTATTAAATTTTCTGGCATACTACCTCGTTTTTAACAAGATTTTCCCCTAATTATATGGAAAAATTTATCTTTTCTGGCATTATTCCTTGTTTTTTACAAGATTTTCTCGTAATTATGTGGAAAAATGTCTCTTTTCTGGCATGTTTCCTCGTTTTTAACAAGATTTTCTCCTAATTATATGGAAAAATGTATCTTTTCTGGCATTATCCCTCGTTTTTAACAAGAATTTCTCGTAATTATGTGGAAAAATTTCTCTTTTCTGGCATTTTACCTCGTATATTTAAAAATGTCTCTTTTCTGGCATATTACCTCGTTTTTAACAAGATTTTCCCCTAATTATAAGAAAAATGTATCTTTTCTGGCATTATCTCTCGTTTTTAACAAGATTTTCCCGTAATTAAGTAGAAAAATGTCTCTTTTCTGGAATTTTTCCTCGTTTTTAACAAGATTTTCCAGTAATTATATGAAAAAATGTATCTTTTCTGGCATTATCCCTCGACTTAAACATGATTTTCCCGTAATCATGTGGAAAAATGTCTCTTTTCCGGCATTTTACCTCGTTTCTAACAAGATTTTCCCTTAATTATATGGAAAAATGTATCTTTTCTGGCATTATTCCTCGTTTTAAACAAGACTTTCTCGTAATTATGTGGGCAAATGTCTGTATTCAGGCACTTTACCTCGTATATTTAAAAATGTCTCTTTTCTGGCATATTACCTCGTTTTAAACAAGATTTTCCCCTAATTATATGGAAAAATGTATCTTTTTTGGCATTATCCCTCGTTTTTAACAAGATTTTCCCGTAAATAGGTGGCAAAATTTCTATTTTCTGGCATTTTACCTCGTATATTTAAAAATGTCTCTTTTCTGGCATACTACCTCGTTTTAACCAAGATTTTCCCCTAATTATATAGAAAAATTTATCTTTTCTGGCATTATTCCTCGTTTTTTACAAGATTTTCTCGTAATTATGTAGAAAAATGTCTCTTTTCTGGCATGTTACCTCGTTTTTAACAAGATTTTTTCCTAATTATATGGAAAAATGTATCTTTTCTTGCATTATCCCACGTTTTAAACAAGATTTTCTCGTAAATATGTGGAAAAATTGCTCTTTTCGGCATTTTACCTCGTATCTTTAAAAATGTCTCTTTTCTGGCATACTACCTGGTTTTTAACAAGATTTTCCAGTAATTATATGAAAAAATGTATCTTTTCTGGCATTATCCCTCGATTTAAACATGATTTTCCCGTAATTATGTGGAAAAATGTCTCTTTTCCGGCATTTTACCTCGTTTCTAACAAGATTTTCCCTTAATTATATGGAAAAATGTATCTTTTCTGGCATTATCCTTCGTTTTAAACAAGACTTTCTCGAAATTATGTGGGCCAATGTCTGTTTTCAGGCATTTTACCTCGTATATTTAAAAATGTCTCTTTTCTGGCATACGACCTCGTTTTTAACAAGATTTTCCCCTAATTATATAGAAAACTGTATCTTTTCTGGCATTATTCCTCGTTTTAAACAAGATTTTCTCGTAAATATGTGGAAAAATGTCTCGTTTTTGGCATTATACCTCGTATCTTTAAAAATGTCTCTTTTCTGGCATTTTACCTCGTATATTTAAAAAAGTCTCTTTTCTGGCATACTACCTCGTTTTTAACAAGATTTTCCCCTAATTATATGGAAAAATTTATCTTTTCTGGCACTATTCCTTGTTTTTTACAAGATTTTCTCGTATTTATGTAGAAAAATGTCTCTTTTCTGGCATGTTACCTCGTTTTTAACAAGATTTTCTCCTAATTATATGGAAAAATTTATCTTTTCTGACATTATCCCTCGTTTTTAACAAGATTTTCTCGTAATTATGTGGAAAAATTTCTATTTTCTGGCATTTTACCTCGTATATTTAAAAATGTCTCTTTTCTGGCATATTACCTCGTTTTAAACAAGATTTTCCCCTAATTATATGGAAAAATGTATCTTTTTTGGCATTATCCCTCGTTTTTAACAAGATTTTCCCGTAATTATGTGGAAAAATTCCTCTTTTCTGGCATTTTACCTCGTATATTTAAAAATGTCTCTTTTCTGGCATACTACCTCGTTTTTAACAAGATTTTCCCCTAATTATATGGAAAAATGTATCTTTTTTGGCATTATCCCTCGTTTTTAACA
The DNA here is from genome assembly GCA_951394425.1 of Tipula unca. Classification (NCBI taxonomy): domain Eukaryota; kingdom Metazoa; phylum Arthropoda; class Insecta; order Diptera; family Tipulidae; genus Tipula; species Tipula unca. Next base: position 95,611 of record CATOBX010000001.1, on the reverse strand, counting down.
AGATTTTTCCGTAATTATGTGGAAAAATGTCTCTTTTCTGGCATTTTACCTCGAATATTTAAAAATGTCTCTTTTCTGGCATACTACCTCGTTTTTAACAAGATTTTCCCCTAATTATATGGAAAAATTTATCTTTTCTGGCATTATTCCTCGTTTTTTACAAGACTTTCTCGTAATTATGTAGAAAAATGTCTCTTTTCTGTCATTTTACCTCGTTTTAAACAAGATTTTCTCCTATTTATATGGAAGAACGTATCTTTTCTGGCATTATCCCTCGTTTTTAACAAGAATTTCTCGTGATTATGTGGAAAAATTTCTCTTTTCTGGCATTTTACCTCGTATATTTAAAAATGCCTCTTTTCTGGCATATTACCTAGTTTTTAACAAGATTTTTCCCTAATTATTTGGAAAAATGTATCTTTTTTGGCATTATCCCTCGTTTTTAACAAGATTTTCCCGTAATTATGTGGAAAAATGTCTCCTTTCTGGCATACTACCTCGTTTTTAACAAGATTTTTTCATAATTATATGGAAAAATGTATCTTTTCTGGCATTATCCCTCGTTTCTAACAAGAATTTCACGTTATTCTGTGGAAAAATTTCTCTTTTCTGGCATTTTACCTCGTATATTTAAAAATGTCTCTTTTCTGGCATATTACCTCGTTTTTAACAAGATTTTCCCCTAATTATATGGAAAAATGTATCTTTTCTGGCATTATCTCTCGTTTTTAACAAGATTTTCATGTAATTAAGTAGAAAAATGTCTCTTTTCTGGCATTTTACCTCGTTTTTCACAAGATTTTCCAGTAATTATAGGAAAAAATGTATCTTTTCTGGCATTATCCCTCGACTTAAACATGATTTTCCAGTAATTATGTGGAAAAATGTTTTTTTTCCGGCATTTTACATCGTTTCTAACAAGATTTTCCCTTAATTATATGGAAAAATGTATCTTTTCTGGCATTATTCCTCGTTTTAAACAAGACTTTCTCGTAATTATGTGGGCAAATGTCTGTATTCAGGCACTTTACCTCGTGTATTTAAAAATGTCTCTTTTCTGGCATATTACCTCGTTTTAAACAAGATTTTCCCCTAATTATATGGAAAATTGTATCTTTTTTGGCATTATCCCTCGTTTTTAACAAGATTTTCCCGTAAATAGGTGGCAAAATTTCTATTTTCTGGCATTTTACCTCGTATATTTCAAAATGTCTCTTTTCTGGCATACTACCTCGTTTTAGCCAAGATTTTCCCCTAATTATATAGAAAAATTTATCTTTTCTGTTATTATTCCTCGTTTTTTACAAGATTTTCTCGTAATTATGTAGAAAAATGTCTTTTTTCTGGCATATTACCTCGTTTTTAACAAGATTTTTCCTAATTATATGGAAAAATGTATCTTTTCTTGCAGTATCCCACGTTTTAAACAAGATTTTCTAGTAAATATGTGGAAAAATAGCTGTTTTCGGCATATTACCTCGTATATTTAAAAATGTCTCTTTTCTGGCATATTACCTCGTTTTAAACAAGATTTTGCCCTAATTATATGGAAAAATGTATCTTTTTTGGCAATATCCCTCGTGTTTAACAAGATTTTCCCGTAATTATGTGGAAAAATTTCTCTTTTCTTGCATTTTACCTCGTTTATTTAAAAATGTCTCTTTCCTGGCATATTACGTCGTTTTTAACAAGATTTTCTCGTAATTATATGGAAAAATGTATCTTTTCTGGCATTTTCCCTCGATTTAAACATGATTTTCCCGTAATTATGTGAAAAATTGTCTGTTTTCCAGCATTTTACCTCGTTTTAAACAAGATTTTCCACTAAATATTTGAAAAAATGTATCTTTTTTGGCATTATCCCTCGTTTTTAACAAGATTTTCTCGTAATTATGTGGAAAAATGTCTCTTTTCTTGCATATTACCTCGTTTTTAACAAGATTTTTTCCTAATTATATGGAAAAATGTATCTTTTCTTGCATTATCCCACGTTTTAAACATGATTTTCTCGTAATTATGTGGAAAAATGTTTCTTTTCCAGCATTATACCTCGTTTCTAACAAGATTTTCCCTTAATTATATTGAAAAATGTATCTTTTCTGGCATTATCCTTCGTTTTAAACAAGACTTTCTCGAAATTATGTGGGCAAATGTCTGTTTTCAGGCACTTTACCTCGTATATTAAAAAATTTCTCTTTACTGGCATTTTACCTCGTATATTTAAAAATGTCTCTTTTCTGGCATATTACCTGGTTTTAAACAAGATTTTCCCCTAATTATATGAAAAAATGTATCTTTTTTGGCATTATCCCTCGTTTTTAACAAGATTTTCACGTAATTATGTGGAAAAATTTCACTTTTCTTGCATGTTACCTCGTATATTTAAAAATGTCTCTTTTCTGGCATATTACCTCGTTTTAAACAAGATTTTCCCCTAATTATATGGAAAAATGTATCTTTTTTGGTATTATCCCTCGTTTTTAACAAGATTTTTTCGTAATTATGTGGAAAAATTTCTCTTTCTGGCATTTTACCTCGTATATTTAAAAATGTCTCTTTTCTGGCATAGTACCTTCGTTTTTAACAAGATTTTCCCCTAATTATATGGAAAAATGTATCTTTTCTGGCATTATCCCTCGTTTTAAACAAGATTTTCTCGTAATTATGTGGAAAAATGTCTCTTTTTTGGCATTTTACCTCGTATCTTTAAAAATGTCTCTTTTTTGGCATTTTACCTCGTTTTTAACAAGATTTTCCAGTAATTATAAGGAAAATTGTATCTTTTCTGGCATTATCCTTCGTTTTTAACAAGATTTTCTCGTAATTATGTAGAAAAATGTCTCTTTTCTGGAATTTTACCTCGTATATTTAAAAATGTCTCTTTTCTGGCATACTACCTCGTTTTTAACAAGATTTTCCCCTAATTATATGGAAAAATTTATCTTTTCTGGCATTATTCCTTGTTTTTTACAAGATTTTCTCGTAATTATGTAGAAAAATGTATCTTTTCTGGCATGTTACCTCGTTTTTAACAAGATTTTCTCCTAATTATATGGAAAAATGTATCTTTTCTGGCATTATCCCTCGCTTTTAACAAGAATTTCTCGTAATTATGTGGAAAAATTTCTCTTTTCTGGCATTTTACCTCGTATATTTAAAAATGTCACTTTTCTGGCTTACTACCTCGTTTTTAACAAGATTTTCCCCTAATTATATCGAAAAATTTATCTTTTCTGGCATTTTTCCTTGTTTTTTACCAGATTTTCTCGTAATTATGTAGAAAAATGTCTCTTTTCTGGCAAGTTACCTCGTTTTTAACAAGATATTCTCCTAATTATATGGAAAAATGTATCTTTTCTGACATTATCCGTCGTTTTTAACAAGAATTTCTCGTAAATATGTGGAAAAATTTCTCTTTACTGGCATTTTACCTCGTATGTTTAAAAATGTCTCTTTTCTGGCATATTACCTCGTTTTAAACAAGATTTTCCCCTAATTATATGGAAAAATGTATCTTTTTTGGCATTATCCCTCGTTTTTAACAAGATTTTCCCGTAATTATGTGGAAAAATTTCTCTTTTCTGGCATTTACCTCGTATATTTAAAAATGTCTCTTTTCTGGCATACTACCTCATTTTTAACAAGATGTTCCCCTAATTATATGGAAAAATGTATCTTTTTTGGCATTATCCCTCGTTTTTAACAAGATTTTCTCGCAATTATGTTGAAAAATTTCTCTTTTCTGGCATTTTACCTCGTATATTTAAAAATGTCTCTTTTCTGGAATATTACCTCGTTTTAAACAAGATTTTCCCCTAATTATATGGAAAAATGTATCTTTTTTGGCATTATCCCTCGTTTTTAACAAGATTTTCCCGTAATTATGTAGAAAAATGTCTCTTTTCTGGCATTTTACCTCGTATATTTAAAAATGTCTCTTTTCTGGCATAGTACCTCGTTTTTAACAAGATTTTCCCCTAATTATATGGAAAAATGTAACTTTTCTGGCATTATCCCTCGTTTTAAACCAGATTTTCTCGTAATTATGTGGAAAAATGTCTCTTTTTTGGCATTTAACCTGGTATCTTTAAAAATGTCTCTTTTTTGGCATTTTACCTCGTTTTTAACAAGATTTTCCAGTAATTATATGGAAAAATGTATCTTTTCTGGCATTCTTCTTCGTTTTTAACAAGATTTTCTCGTAACTATGTAGAAAAATGTCTCTTTTCTGGAATTTTACCTCGTATATTTAAAAATGTCTCTTTTCTGGCATACTACCACGTTTTTAACAAGATTTTCCCCTAACGTAATTATGTGGAAAAATTTCTCTTTTCTGGCATTTTACCTCGTATATTTAAAAATGTCTCTTTTCTGGCATACTACCTCGTTTTTAACAAGATTTTCCCCTAAATATATGGAAAAATTTATCTTTTCTGGCATTATCCCTCGTTTTTAACAAGAATTTCTCGTAATTATGTGGAAAAATTTCTCTTTTCTTGCATTTTACCTCGTATATTTAAAAATGTTTTTTTTCTGGCATACAACCTCGTTTTTAACAAGATTTTTACCTAATTATATGGAAAAATTTATCTTTTCTGGCATTATTCCTTGTTTTTTACAAGATTTTCTGGTAATTATGTAGAAAAACGTCTCTTTTCTGGCATGTTAACTCATTTTTAACAAGATATTCTCCAATTTATATTGAAAAACGTATCTTTTCTGGCATTATCTTTCGTTTTTAACAAGAATTTCCCGTAAATACGTGGAAAAATTTCACTTTAATGGCATTTTACCTCGTATATTTAAAAATATCTCTTTTCTGGCATATTACCTCGTTTCAAACAAGATTTTTTCCTAATTATATGGAAAAATGTATCTTTTCTGGCATTATCCCTCGTTTTTAACAAGATTTTCCCGTAATTATGTGGAAAAATTTCTCTTTTCTGACATTTTACCTCGTATATTTAAAAATGTCTCTTTTCTGGCATATTACCTCGCTTTTAACAAGATTTTCCCCTAATTATATGGAAAAATGTCTCTTTTTTGGCATTATCTCTCGATTTTAACAAGATTTTCCCGTACGTATGTGGAAAAATTTTTCTTTTCTGGCATTTTACCTCGTATATTTAAAAATGTCTCTTTTCTGGAATACTACCTCGTTTTTAACAAGATTTTCCCCTAATTATATGGAAAAATTTATCTTTTCTGGCATTATTGCTTGTTTTTTACAAGATTTTCTCGTAATTATGTAGAAAAATGTCTCTTTTCTGGCATATTGCCTCGTTTTTAACAAGATTTTCTCCTAATTATATGAAAAAATGCATCTTTTCTGGCAGTATCCCTCGTTTTTAACAATAGTTTCTCGTAATTTTTGGAAAAATGTCTCTTTTCTGGCATATTACCTCGTATATTTAAAAATGTCTCTTTTCTGGCATATTACCTCGTTTTTAATAAGATTTTCCCCTAATTATATGGAAAAATGTATCTTTTTTGGCATTATCCCTCGTTTTTAACAAGATTTTCCCATAATTATGTGGAAAAATGTCTCTTTTCTGGCATTTTACCTCGTATATTTAAAAATGTCTCTTTTCTAGCATACGACCTCGTTTTTAACAAGATTTTCCCCTAATTATATGGAAAAATGTATCTTTTTGGCATTATCCCTCGTTTTTAACAAAATTTTCCCGTAATTATGTGGAAAAATTTCTCTTTTCTGGCATTTTACCTCGTATATTTAAAAATGTCTCTTTTCTGGCATACTACCTCGTTTTTAACAAGGTTTTCCCCTAATTATATGGAAAAAGTTATCTTATCTGGCATTATTCCTCGTTTTTTACAAGTATTTCTCGTAATTATGTAGAAAAATGTTATTTTTCTGGCATGTTACCTCGTTTTTAACAAGATTTTCTCATAATTATATGGAAAAATGTATCTTTTCTGGCATTATCTCTCGTTTTTAACAAGAATTTCTCGTAATTATGTGGAAAAATTTCTATTTTCTGGCATTTTACCTCGTATATTTAAAAATGTCTCTTTTCTGGCATACTACCTCGTTTTTAACAAGATTTTCCCCTAATTATATGGAAAAATTTATCTTTTCTGGCATTATTCCTCGTTTTTTACAAGATTTTCTCATAATTATGTAGAAAAATGTCTCTGTTCTGGTATGTTACCTCGTTTTTAACAAGATTTTCTCCTAATTATATGGAAAAATGTATCTTTTCTGGCATTACCCTCGTTTTTAACAAGATTTTCTCGTAATTATGTGGAAAAATGTCACTTTTTTGGCGTTTTACCTCGTATCTTTAAAAATGTCTCTTTTTTGGCATTTTACCTCGTTTTTAACAAGATTTTCCAGTAATTATATGGAAAAATGTATCTTTTCTGGCAATATCCTTCGTTTTTAACAAGATTTTCTCGTAATTATGTAGAAAAATGTCTCTTTTCTGGAATTTTACCTCGTATATTTAAAAATGTCTCTTTTCTGGCATACTACCTCGTTTTTAACACGATTTTACCCTAACGTAATTATGTGGAAAAATTTCTCTTTTCTGGCATTTTACCTCGTATATTTAAAAATGTCTCTTTTCTGGCATACTACCTCGTTTTTAACAAGATTTTCCCCTAATTATATGGAAAAATTTATCTTTTCTGGCATGTTACCTCGTTTTTAACAAGAATTTCTCGTAATTATGTGGAAAAATTTCTCTTTTCTGGCATTTTACCTTGTATATTTAAAAATGTCTATTAAATTTTCTGGCATACTACCTCGTTTTTAACAAGATTTTCCCCTAATTATATGGAAAAATTTATCTTTTCTGGCATTATTCCTTGTTTTTTACAAGATTTTCTCGTAATTATGTAGAAAAATGTCTCTTTTCTGGCATGTTACCTCGTTTTTAACAAGATTTTCTCCTAATTATATGGAAAAATGTATCTTTTCTTGCATTATCCCTCGTTTTTAACAAGAATTTCTCGTAATTATGTGGAAAAATTTCTCTCTTCTGGCATTTTACCTCGTATATTTAAAAATGTCTCTTTTCTGGCATATTACCACGTTTTAAACAAGATTTTCCCCTAATTATATAGAAAAATTTATCTTTTTTGGCATTATCCCTCGTTTTTAACAAGATTTTCCCGTAATTATGTGGAAAAATTTCTCTTTTCTGGCATTTTACCTCGTATATTTAAAAATGTCTCTTTTCTGGCATAGTACCTCGTTTTTAACAAGATTTTCCCCTAATTATATGGAAAAATGTATCTTTTCTGGCATTATCCCTCGTTTTAAACAAGATTTTCTCGTAATTATGTGGAAAAATGTCTCTTTTTTGGCATTTTACCTCGTATCTTTAAAAATGTCTCTTTTTTGGCATTTTACCTCGTTTTTAACAAGATTTTCCAGTAATTATATGGAAAAATGTATCTTTTCTGGCAGTATATTTCGTTTTTAACAAGATTTTCTTGTAATTATGTAGAAAAATGTCTTTTTTCTGGAATTTTACCTCGTATATTTAAAAATGTCTCTTTTCTGGCATACTACCTCGTTTTTAACAAGATTTTCCCCTAACGTAATTATGTGGAAAAATTTCTCTTTTCTGGCATTTTACCTCGTATATTTAAAATTATCTCTTTTCTGGCATACTACCTCGTTTTTAACAAGATTTTCCCCTAATTATATGGAAAAATTTATCTTTTCTGGCATTATCCCTCGTTTTTAACAAGAATTTCTTGTAATTATGTGGAAAAATTTCTCTTTTCTGGCATTTTACCTCGTATATTTAAAAATGTCTCTTTTCTGGTATACTACCTCGTTTTTAACAAGATTTCCCCCTAATTATATGGAAAAATTTATCTTTTCTGGCCTTATTCCTTGTTTTTTACAAGATTTTCTCGTAATTATGTAGAAAAATGTCTCTTTTCTGGCATGTTACCTCGTTTTTAACAAGCTATTCTCCTAATTATATGGAAAAATGTATCTTTTCTGGCATTATCCGTCGTTTTTAACAAGAGTTTCTCGTAAATATGTGGAAAAATTTCTCTTTACTGGCATTTTACCTCGTATATTTAAAAATGTCTCTTTTTTGGCATATTACCTCGTTTTAAACAAGATTTTCCCCTAATTATATGGAAAAATGTATCTTTTTTGGCATTATCCCTCATTTTTAACAAGATTTTCCCGTAATTATGTGGAAAAATTTCTCTTTTCTGGCATTTTACCTCGTATATTTAAAAATGTCTCTTTTCAGGCATACTACCTCGTTTTTAACAAGATTTTCCCCTAATTATATGGAAAAATGTATCTTTTTTGGCATTATCCCTTGTTTTAAACTAGATTTGCCCGTAATTATGTGGAAATTTTTTTCTTTTCTGGCATTTTACCTCGTTTATTTAAAAATGTCTCTTTTCTGGCATACTACCTCGTTTTTAACAAGATTTTCCCCTAATTATATGGAAAAATTTATCTTTTCTGGCATTATTCCTTGTTTATTACAAGATTTTCTCGTAATTATGTAGAAAAATGTCTCTTTTCTGGCATATTACCTCGTTTTTAACAAGATTTTCTCCTAATTATTTGAAAAAATGCATCTTTCTGGCAGTATCCCTCGTTTTTAACAATAGTTTCTCGTAATTTTTGGAAAAATGTCTCTTTTCTGGCATATTACCTCGTATATTTAAAAATGTCTCTTTTCTGGCATATTACCTCGTTTTAAACAAGATTTTCCCCTAATTATATGGAAAAATGTATCTTTTTTGGCATTATCCCTCGTTTTTAACAAGATTTTCCCATAATTATGTGGAAAAATGTCTCTTTTCTGGCATTTTACCTCGTATATTTAAAAATGTCTCTTTTCTGGCACACTACCTCGTTTTTAACAAGATTTTCCCCTAATTATATGGAAAAATGTATCTTTTTTGGCATTATCCCTCGTTCTTAACAAGATTTGCCCGTTATTATGTGGAAAAATGTCTCTTTTCTGGCATTTTACCTCGTATATTTAAAAATGTCTCTTTTCTGGCATACTACCTCGTTTTTAACAAGATTTTCCCCTAATTATATGGAAAAATTTACCTTTTCTGGCATTATTCCTCGTTTTTTACAAGATTTTCTCGTAATTATGTAGAAAAATGTTATTTTTGTGGCATGTTACCTCGTTTTTAACAAGATTTTCTCCTAATTATATGGAAAAATGTATCTTTTCTGGCATTATCTCTCGTTTTTAACAAGAATTTCTCGTAATTATGTGGACAAATTTCTCTTTTCTGGCATTTTACCTCGTATATTTAAAAATGTCTCTTTTCTGGCATACTACCTCGTTTTTAACAAGACTTTCCCCTAATTATATGGAAAAATTTATCTTTTCTGGCATTATTCCTCGTTTTTTACAAGATTTTTTCGTAATTATGTAGAAAAATGTCTCTTTTCTGGTATGTTACCTCGTTTTTAACAAGATTTTCTCCTAATTATATGGAAAAATGTATCTTTTCTGGCATTATCCCTCGTTTTTAACAAGATTTTCTCATAATTAGGTGGGAAAATTTCTCTTTTCTGGCATTTGACCTCGTATATTTAAAAATGTCTCTTTTCTGGCATATTACCTTGTTTTAAACAAGATTTTCCCCTAATTATATGGAAAAATGTATCTTTTTTGGCATTATCCCTCGTTTTTAACAAGATTTTCCCGTAATTATGTGGGAAAATTTCTCTTTTCTGGCATTTTACCTCGTATATTTAAAAATGTCTCTTTTCTGTCATACTACCTCGTTTTTAACAAGATTTTCCCCTATTTATATGGAAAAATGTATCTTTTTTTTGCATTATCCCTCGTTTTTAACAAGATTTTCCCGTAATTATGTGGAAATTTTTTTCTTTTCTGGCATTTTAACTCGTATATTTAAAAATGTCTCTTTTCTGGCTTACTACCTCGTTTTTAACAAGATTTTACCCTAATTATATGGAAAAATTTATCTTTTCTGGCATTATCCATCGTTTTTAACAAGAATTTCTCGTAATTATGTGGAAAAATTTCTCTTTTCTGGCATTTTACCTCGTATATTTAAAAATGTCTCTTTTCTGGCATACTACCTCGTTTTTAACAAGATTTTCCCCTAATTATATGGAAAAATTTATCTTTTCTGGCATTATTCCTTGTTTTTTACAAGATTTTCTCGTAATTATGGAGAAAAATGTCTCTTTTCTGGCATGTTACCTCGTTTTTAACAAGATATTCTCCTAATTATATGGAAAAATGTATCTTTTCTGGCATTATCCGTCGTTTTTAACAAGAATTTCTAGTTAATAAGTGGAAAAATTTCTCTTTACTGGCATTTTACCTCGTATATTTAAAAATGTCTCTTTTCTGGCATATTACCTCGTTTTAAATAAGATTTTCCCCTAATTATATGGAAAAATGTATCTTTTTTGGCATTATTCCTCGTTTTTTACAAGATTTTCCCGTAATTATGTGGAAAAATTTCTCTTTTCTGGCATTTTACCTCGTATATTTAAAAATGTCTCTTTTCTGGCATACTACCTCGTTTTTAACAAGATTTTCCCCTAATTATATGGAAAAATGTATCTTTTTTGGCATTATCCCTCGTTTTTAACAAGATTTTCTCGTAATTATGTGGAAAAATTTCTCTTTTCTGGCATTTTACCTCGTATATTTAAAAATGTCTCTTTTCTGGCATATTACCTCGATTAAACAAGATTTTCCCCTAATTATATGGAAAAATGTATCTTTTTTGGCATTATCCCTCGTTTTTAACAAGAGTTTCCCGTAATAATGTGGAAAAATGTCTCTTTTCTGGAATTTTACCTCGTATATTTAAAAATGTCTCTTTTCTGGCATAGTACCTCGTTTATAATAAGATTTTTCCCTAATTATATGGAAAAATGTATCTTTTCTGGCATTATTTCTCGTTTTAAACAAGATTTTCTCGTAATTATGTGGAAAAATGTCACTTTTTTGGCGTTTTACCTCGTATCTTTAAAAATGTCTCTTTTTTGGCATTTTACCTCGTTTTTAACAAGATTTTCCAGTAATTATATGGAAAAATGTATCTTTTCTGGCATTATCCTTCGTTTTTAACAAGATTTTCTCGTAATTATGTAGAAAAATGTCTCTTTTCTGGAATTTTACCTCGTATATTTAAAAATGTCTCTTTTCTGGCATACTACCTCGTTTTTAACAAGATTTTACCCTAACGTAATTATGTGGAAATATTTCTCTTTTCTGGCATTTTACCTCGTATATTTAAAAATGTCTCTTTTCTGGCATACTACCTCGTTTTTAACAAGATTTTCCCCTAATTATATGGAAAAATGTATCTTTTCTGGCATTATCCCTCGTTTTTAACAAGAATTTTACGTAATTATGTGGAAAAATTTCTCTTTTCTGGCATTTTACCTCGTATATTTAAAAATGTCTCTTTTCTGGTATACTACCTCGTTTTTAACAAGATTTCCCCCTAATTATATGGAAAAATTTATCTTTTCTGGCATTATTCCTTGTTTTTTACAAGATTTTCTCGTAATTATGTAGAAAAATGTCACTTTTCTGGCATGTTACCTCGTTTTTAACAAGCTATTCTCTTAATTATATGGAAAAATGTATCTTTTCTGGCATTATCCGTCGTTTTTAACAAGAGTTTCTCGTAAATATGTGGAAAAATTTCTCTTTACTGGCATTTTACCTCGTATATTTAAAAATGTCTCTTTTCTGGCATATTACCTAGTTTTAAACAAGATTTTCCCCTAATTATATGGAAAAATGTATCTTTTTTTGCATTATCCCTCATTTTTAACAAGATTTTCCAGTAATTATGTGGAAAAATTTCTCTTTTCTGGCATTTTACCTCGTATATTTAAAAATGTCTCTTTTCTGGCATACTACCTCGTTTTTAACAAGATTTTCCCCTAATTATATGGAAAAATGTATCTTTTTTGGCATAAACCCTTGTATTTAACAAGATTTTCCCGTAATTATGTGGAAATTTTTTTCTTTTCTGGCATTTTACCTCGTATATTTAAAAATGTCTCTTTTCTGGCATACTACCTCGTTTTTAACAAGATTTTCCCTAATTATATGGAAACATTTATCTTTTCTGGCATTATTCCTTGTTTTTTACAAGATTTTCTCGTAATTATGTAGAAAAATGTCTCTTTTCTGGCATATTACCTCGTTTTTAACAAGATTTTCTCCTAATTATTTGAAAAAATGCATCTTTTCTGGCAGTATCCCTCGTTTTTAACAATAGTTTCTCGTAATTTTTGGAAAAATGTCTCTTTTCTGGCATATTACCTCGTATATTTAAAAATGTCTCTTTTCTGGCATATTACCTCGTTTTTAACAAGATTTTCCCCTTAATATATGGAAAAATGTATCTTTTTTGGCATTATCCCTCGTTTTTAACAAGATTTTCCAATAATTATGTGGAAAAATGTCTCTTTTCTGGCATTTTACCTCGTATATTTAAAAATGTCTCTTTTCTGGCATACTACCTCGTTTTTAACAAGATTTTCCCCTAATTATATGGAAAAATTTATCTTTTCTGGCATTATTCCTCGTTTTTTACAAGATTTTCTCCTAATTATGTAGAAAAATGTTATTTTTGTGGCATGTTACCTCGTTTTTAACAAGATTTTCTCCTAATTATATGGAAAAATGTATCTTTTCTGGCATTAACTCTCGTTTTTAACAAGAATTTCTCGTAATTATGTGGACAAATTTCTCTTTTCTGGCATTTTACCTCGTATATTTAAAAATGTCTCTTTTCTGGCATACTACCTCGTTTTTAACAAGACTTTCCCCTAATTATATGGAAAAATTTATCTTTTCTGGCATTATTTATCGTTTTTTACAAGATTTTTTCGTAATTATGTAGAAAAATGTCTCTTTTCTGGTATGTTACCTCGTTTTTAACAAGATTTTCTCCTAATTATATGGAAAAATGTATCTTTTCTGGCATTATCCCTCGTTTTTAACAAGATTTTCTCATAATTAGGTGGAAAAATTTCTCTTTTCTGGCATTTTACCTCGTATATTTAAAAATGTCTCTTTTCTGGCATATTACCTCGTTTTAAACTAGATTTTCCCCTAATTATATGGAAAAATGTATCTTTTTTGGCATTATCCCTCGTTTTTAACAAGATTTTCCCGTAATTATGTGGGAAAATTTCTCTTTTCTGGCATTTTACCTCGTATATTTAAAAATGTCTCTTTTCTGTCATACTACCTCGTTTTTAACAAGATTTTCCCCTATTTATATGGAAAAATGTATCTTTTTTGGCATTATCCCTCGTTTTTAACAAGATTTTCCCGTAATTATGTGGAAAATTTTTTCTTTTCTGGCATTTTACCTCGTATATTTAAAAATGTCTCTTTTCTGGCTTACTACCTCGTTTTTAACAAGATTTTCCCCTAATTATATGGAAAAATTTATCTTTTCTGGCATTATTTCTTGTTTATTACAAGATTTTCTCGTAATTATGTAGAAAAATGTCTCTTTTCTGGCATGTTACCTCGTTTTTAACAAGATTTTCTCCTAATTATATGGAAAAATGTATCTTTTCTGGCATTATCCCTCGTTTTTAACAAGAATTTCTCGTAATTATGTGGAAAAATTTCTCTTTTCTGGCATTTTACCTCGTATATTTAAAAATGTCTCTTTTCTGGCATACTACCTCGTTTTTAACAAGATTTTCCCCTAATTATATGGAAAAATTTATCTTTTCTGGCATTATTCCTTGTTTTTTACAAGATTTTCTCGTAATTATGGAGAAAAATGTCTCTTTTCTGGCATGTTACCTCGTTTTTAACAAGATATTCTCCTAATTTTATGGAAAAATGTATCTTTTCTGGCATTATCCGTCGTTTTTAACAAGAATTTCTCGTTAATATGTGGAAAAATTTCTCTTTACTGGCATTTTACCTCGTATATTTAAAAATGTCTCTTTTCTGGCATATTACCTCGTTTTAAATAAGATTTTCCCCTAATTATATGGAAAAATGTATCTTTTTTGGCATTATTCCTCGTTTTTTACAAGATTTTCCGGTAATTATGTGGAAAAATTTCTCTTTTCTGGCATTTTACCTCGTATATTTAAAAATGTCTCTTTTCTGGCATACTACCTCGTTTTAAATAAGATTTTCCCCTAATTATATGGAAAAATGTATCTTTTTTGGCATTATCCCTCGTTTTTAACAAGATTTTCTCGTAATTATGTGGAAAAATTTCTCTTTTCTGGCATTTTACCTCGTATATTTAAAAATGTCTCTTTTCTGGCATATTACCTCGATTAAACAAGATTTTCTTCTAATTATATGGAAAAATGTATCTTTTTTGGCATTATCCCTCGTTTTTAACAAGAGTTTCCCGTAATAATGTGGAAAAATGTCTCTTTTCTGGAATTTTACCTCGTATATTTAAAAATGTCTCTTTTCTGGCATACTACCTCGTTTTTAACAAGATTTTACCCTAACGTAATTATGTGGAAAAATTTCTCTTTTCTGGCATTTTACCTCGTATATTTAAAAATGTCTCTTTTCTGGCATACTACCTCGTTTTTAACAAGATTTTCCCCTAATTATATGGAAAAATTTATATTTTCTGGCATTATCCCTCGTTTTTAACAAGAATTTCTCGTAATTATGTGGAAAAATTTCTCTTTTCTGGCATTTTACCTCGTATATTTAAAAATGTCTCTTTTCTGGTATACTACCTCGTTTTTAACAAGATTTCCCCTAATTATATGGAAAAATTTATCTTTTCTGGCATTATTCCTTGTTTTTTACAAGATTTTCTCGTAATTATGTAGAAAAATGTCACTTTTCTGGCATGTTACCTCGTTTTTAACAAGCTATTCTCCTAATTATATGGAAAAATGTATCTTTTCTGGCATTATCCGTCGTTTTTAACAAGAGTTTCTCGTAAATATGTGGAAAAATTTCTCTTTACTGGCATTTTACCTCGTATATTTAAAAATGTCTCTTTTCTGGCATATTACCTCGTTTTAAACAAGATTTTCCCCTAATTATATGGAAAAATTTATCTTTTTTGGCATTATCCCTCATTTTTAACAAGATTTTCCCGTAATTATGTGGAAAATTTTCTCTTTTCTGGCATTTTACCTCGTATATTTAAAAATGTCTCTTTTCTGGCATACTACCTCGTTTTTAACAAGATTTTCCCCTAATTATATGGTAAAATGTATCTTTTTTGGCATAAACCCTTGTATTTAACAAGATTTTCCCGTAATTATGTGGAATTTTTTTCTTTTCTGGCATTTTACCTCGTATATTTAAAAATGTCTCTTTTCTGGCATACTACCTCGTTTTTAACAAGATTTTCCCTAATTATATGGAAACATTTATCTTTTCTGGCATTATTCCTTGTTTTTTACAAGATTTTCTCGTAATTATGTAGAAAAATGTCTCTTTTCTGGCATATTACCTCGTTTTTAACAAGATTTTCTCCTAATTATTTGAAAAAATGCATCTTTTCTGGCAGTATCCCTCGTTTTTAACAATAGTTTCTCGTAATTTTTGGAAAAATGTCTCTTTTCTGGCATATTACCTCGTATATTTAAAAATGTCTCTTTTCTGGCATATTACCTCGTTTTTAACAAGATTTTCCCCTTAATATATGGAAAAATGTATCTTTTTTGGCATTATCCCTCGTTTTTAACAAGATTTTCCAATAATTATGTGGAAAAATGTCTCTTTTCTGGCATTTTACCTCGTATATTTAAAAATGTCTTTTTTCTGGCACACTACCTCGTTTTTAACAAGAATTTCCCCTAATTATATGGAAAAATGTATCTTTTTTGGCATTATCCATGTTACTTCGTTTTTAACAAGATTTTCCCGTAATTATGTGGAAAAATTTCTCTTTTCTGGCATTTTACCTCGTATATTTAAAAATGTCTCTTTTCTGGCATACTACCTCGTTTTTAACAAGATTTTCCCTAATTATATGGAAAAATGTATCTTTTCTGGCATTATCCCTCGTTTTAAACAAGATTTTCTCGTAATTTTGTGGAAAAATGTCTCTTTTTTGGCATTTTACCTGGAATCTTTAAAAATGTCTCTTTTTTGGCATTTTACCTCGTTTTTAACAAGATTTTCCAGTAATTATATGGAAAAATGTATCTTTCCTGGCATTATCCTTCGTTTTTAACAAGATTTTCTCGTAACTATGTAGAAAAATGTCTCTTTTCTGGAATTTTACCTCGTATATTTAAAAATGTCTCTTTTCTGGCATACTACCTCGTTTTTAACAAGATTTTCCCCTAACGTAATTAAATGGAAAAATTTCTCTTTTCTGGCATTTTACCTCGTATATTTAAAAATGTCTCTTTTCTGGCATACTACCTCGTTTTTAACAAGATTTTCCCCTAAATATATGGAAAAATTTATCTTTTCTGGCATTATCGCTCGTTTTTAACAAGAATTTCTCGTAATTATGAGGAAAAATTTCTCTTTTCTGGCATTTTACCTCGTATATTTAAAAATGTCTCTTTTCTGGCATACTACCTCGTTTTTAACAAGATTTTCCCTAATTATATGGAAACATTTATCTTTTCTGGCATTATTCCTTGTTTTTTACAAGATTTTCTCGTAATTATGTAAAAAAACGTCTCTTTTCTGGCATGTTACCTCGTTTTTAACAAGATATTCTCCTAATTATATGGAAAAATGTATCTTTTCTGGCATTATCCGTCGTTTTTAACAAGAATTTCTCGTAATTATGTGGAAAAATGTCTCTTTACAGGCATTTTACCTCGTATATTTAAAAATGTCTCTTTTCTGGCATATTACCTCGTTTTAAATAAGATTTTCTCCTAATTATATGGAAAAATGTATCTTTTCTGGCATTATCCCTCGTTTTTAACAAGATTTTCCCGTAATTATGTGGAAAAATTTCTCTTTTCTGGCATTTTACCTCGTATATTTAAAAATGTCTCTTTTCTGGCATACTACCTCGTTTTTAACAAGATTTTCCCCTAATTATATGGAAAAATGTATCTTTTTTGGCATTATCTCTCGTTTTTAACAAGATTTTCCCGTAATTATGTGGAAAAATTTTCCTTTTCTGGCATTTTACCTCGTATATTTAAAAATGTCTCTTTTCTGGAATACTACCTCGTTTTTAACAAGATTTTCCCCTAATTATATGGAAAAATTTATCTTTTCTGGCATTATTGCTTGTTTTTTACAAGATTTTCTCGTAATTATGTAGAAAAATGTCTCTTTTCTGGCATATTACCTCGTTTTTAACAAGATTTTCTCCTAATTATATGAAAAAATTCATTTTTTCTGGCAGTATCCCTCGTTTTTAACATCAGATTCTCGTAATTTTTGGAAAAATGTCTCTTTTCTGGCATATTACCTAGTATATTTAAAAATGTCTCTTTTCTGGCATATTACCTCGTTTTTAACAAGATTTTCCCCTAATTATATGGAAAAATGAATCTTTTTTCGCATTATCCCTCGTTTTTAACAAGATTTTCCCATAATTATGTGGAAAAATGTCTCTTTTCTGGCATTTTACCTCGTATATTTAAAAATGTCTCTTTTCTGGCATACTACCTCGTTTTTAACAAGATTTTCCCCTAATTATATGGAAAAATGTATCTTTTTTGGCATTATCCCTCGTTTTTAACAAGATTTTCCAGTAATTATGTGGAAAAATTTCTCTTTTCTGGCATTTTACCTCGTATATTTAAAAATGTCTCTTTTCTTAAATACTACCTCGTTTTAACAAGATTTTCCCCTAATTATATGGAAACATTTATCTTTTTTGGCATTATACCTCGTTTTTAACAAGATTTTCCCGTAATTATGTGTAAAAATTTCTCTTTTCTGGCATTTTACCTCGTATATTTAAAAATGTCTCTTTTCTGGCATACTACCTCGTTTTTAACAAGATTTTCTCCTAATTATATGGAAAAATGTATCTTTTCTGGCATTATCTCTCGTTTTTAACAAGAATTTCTCGTAATTATGTGGAAAAATTTCTCTTTTCTGGCATTTTATCTCGTATATTTAAAAATGTCTCTTTTCTGGCATACTACCTCGTTTTTAACAAGACTTTCCCCTAATTATATGGAAAAATTTATCTTTTCTGGCATTATTCCTCGTTTTTTACAAGATTTTCTCGTAATTATGTAGAAAAATGTCTCTTTTCTGGTATGTTACCTCGTTTTTAACAAGATTTTCTCCTAATTATATGGAAAAATGTATCTTTTCTGGCATTATCCCTCGTTTTTAACAAGATTTTCTCATAATTATGTGGAAAAATTTCTCTTTTCTGGCATTTTACCTCGTATATTTAAAAATGTCTCTTTTCTGGCATATTACCTCGTTTTAAACAAGATTTCCCCCTAATTATATGGAAAAATGTATCTTTTTTGGCATTATCCCTCGTGTTTAACAAGATTTTCCCATAATTATGTGGAAAAATTTCTCTTTTCTGGCATTTTACCTCGTATATTTAAAAATGTCTCTTTTCTGGCATACTACCTCGTTTTTAACAAGATTTTACCCTAACGTAATTATGTGGAAAAATTTCTCTTTTCTGGCATTTTACCTCGTATATTTAAAAATGTCTCTTTTCTGGCATACTACCTCGTTTTTAACAAGATTTTCCCCTAATTATATGGAAAAATTTATCTTTTCTGGCATGTTACCTCGTTTTTAACAAGAATTTCTCGTAATTATGTGGAAAAATTTATTTTTTCTGGCATTTTACCTCGTATATTTAAAAATGTCTATTAAATTTACTGGCATTTTACCTCGTTTTAAAAAAGATTTTTCACTAATTATATGGAAAAATTTATCTTTTCTGGCATTATTCCTTGTTTTTTACAAGATTTTCTCGTAATTATGTAGAAAAACGTCTCTTTTCTGGCATGTTACCTCGTTTTTAACAAGATATTCTCCTAATTATATGGAAAAATGTATCTTTTCTGGCATTATCCGTCGTTTTTAACAAGATTTTCCCGTAATTATATGGAAATTTTTTTCTTTTCTGGCATTTTACCTTGTATATTTAAAAATGTCTCTTTTCTGGAATACTACCTCGTTTTTAACAAGATTTTCCCCTAATTAAATGGAAAAATTTATCTTTTCTGGCATTTTACCTCGTATATTTAAAAATGTCTCTTTTCTGGCATACTACCTCGTTTTTAACAAGATTTTCCCCTAAATATATGGAAAAATTTATCTTTTCTGGCATTATCCCTCGTTTTTAACAAGAATTTCTCGTAATTATGTGGAAAAATTTCTCTTTTCTGGCATTTTACCTCGTATATTTAAAAATGTCTCTTTTCTGGCATACTACCTCGTTTTTAACAAGATTTTCCCCTAATTATATGGAAAAATTTATCTTTTCTGGCATTATTCCTTGTTTTTTACAAGATTTTCTCGTAATTATGGAGAAAAATGTCTCTTTTCTGGCATGTTACCTCGTTTTTAACAAGATATTCTCCTAATTATATGGAAAAATGTGTCTTTTCTGGCATTATCCGTCGTTTTTAACAAGAATTTCTCGTTAATATGTGGAAAAATTTCTCTTTACTGGCATTTTACCTCGTATATTTAAAAATGTCTCTTTTCTGGCATATTACCTCGTTTTAAATAAGATTTTCCCCTAATTATATGGAAAAATGTATCTTTTTTGGCATTATTCCTCGTTTTTTACAAGATTTTCCCGTATTTATGTGGAAAAATTTCTCTTTTCTGGCATTTTACCTCGTATATTTAAAAATGTCTCTTTTCTGGCATACTACCTCGTGTTAAATAAGATTTTCCCCTAATTATATGGAAAAATGTATCTTTTTTGGCATTATCCCTCGTTTTTAACAAGATTTTCTCGTAATTATGTGGAAAAATTTCTCTTTTCTGGCATTTTACCTCGTATATTTAAAAATGTCTCTTTTCTGGCATATTACCTCGATTAAACAAGATTTTCCCCTAATTATATGGAAAAATGTATCTTTTTTGGCATTATCCCTCGTTTTTAACAAGAGTTTCCCGTAATAATGTGGAAAAATGTCTCTTTTCTGGAATTTTACCTCGTATATTTAAAAATGTCTCTTTTCTGGCATAGTACCTCGTTTTTAATAAGATTTTTCCCTAATTATATGGAAAAATGTATCTTTTCTGGCATTATCCCTCGTTTTAAACAAGATTTTCTCGTAATTATGTGGAAAAATGTCACTTTTTTGGCGTTTTACCTCGTATCTTTAAAAATGTCTCTTTTTTGGCATTTTACCTAGTTTTTAACAAGATTTTCCAGTAATTATATGGAAAAATGTATCTTTTCTGGCATTATCCTTCGTTTTTAACAAGATTTTCTCGTAATTATGTAGAAAAATGTCTCTTTTCTGGAATTTTACCTCGTATATTTAAAAATGTCTCTTTTCTGGCATACTACCTCGTTTTTAACAAGATTTTACCCTAACGTAATTATGTGGAAAAATTTCTCTTTTCTGGCATTTTACCTCGTATATTTAAAAATGTCTCTTTTCTGGCATACTACCTCGTTTTTAACAAGATTTTCCCCTAATTATATGGAAAAATTTATATTTTCTGGCATTATCCCTCGTTTTTAACAAGAATTTCTCGTAATTATGTGGAAAAATTTCTCTTTTCTGGCATTTTACCTCGTATATTTAAAAATGTCTCTTTTCTGGTATACTACCTCGTTTTTAACAAGATTTCCCCCTAATTATATGGAAAAATTTATCTTTTCTGGCATTATTCCTTGTTTTTTACAAGATTTTCTCGTAATTATGTAGAAAAATGTCACTTTTCTGGCATGTTACCTCGTTTTTAACAAGCTATTCTCCTAATTATATGGAAAAATGTATCTTTTCTGGCATTATCCGTCGTTTTTAACAAGAGTTTCTCGTAAATATGTGGAAAAATTTCTCTTTACTGGCATTTTACCTCGTATATTTAAAAATGTCTCTTTTCTGGCATATTACCTCGTTTTAAACAAGATTTTCCCCTAATTATATGGAAAAATGTATCTTTTTTGGCATTATCCCTCATTTTTAACAAGATTTTCCCGTAATTATGTGGAAAATTTTCTCTTTTCTGGCATTTTACCTCGTATATTTAAAAATGTCTCTTTTCTGGCATACTACCTCGTTTTTAACAAGATTTTCCCCTAATTATATGGAAAAATGTATCTTTTTTGGCATAAACCCTTGTATTTAACAAGATTTTCCCGTAATTATGTGGAATTTTTTTTCTTTTCTGGCATTTTACCTCGTATATTTAAAAATGTCTCTTTTCTGGCATACTACCTCGTTTTTAACAAGATTTTCCCTAATTATATGGAAACATTTATCTTTTCTGGCATTATTCCTTGTTTTTTACAAGATTTTCTCGTAATTATGTAGAAAAATGTCTCTTTTCTGGCATATTACCTCGTTTTTAACAAGATTTTCTCCTAATTATTTGAAAAAATGCATCTTTTCTGGCAGTATCCCTCGTTTTTAACAATAGTTTCTCGTAATTTTTGGAAAAATGTCTCTTTTCTGGCATATTACCTCGTATATTTAAAAATGTCTCTTTTCTGGCATATTACCTCGTTTTTAACAAGATTTTAATATATGGAAAAATGTATCTTTTTTGGCATTATCCCTCGTTTTTAACAAGATTTTCCAATAATTATGTGGAAAAATGTCTCTTTTCTGGCATTTTACCTCGTATATTTAAAAATGTCTCTTTTCTGGCACACTACCTCGTTTTTAACAAGAATTTCCCCTAATTATATGGAAAAATGTATCTTTTTTGGCATTATCCATGTTAATTCGTTTTTAACAAGATTTTCCCGTAATTATGTGGAAAAATTTCTCTTTTCTGGCATTTTACCTCGTATATTTAAAAATGTCTCTTTTCTGGCATACTACCTCGTTTTTAACAAGATTTTCCCCTAATTATATGGAAAAATGTATCTTTTCTGGCATTATCCCTCGTTTTAAACAAGATTTTCTCGTAATTTTGTGGAAAAATGTCTCTTTTTTGGCATTTTATCTGGAATCTTTAAAAATGTCTCTTTTTTGGCATTTTACCTCGTTTTTAACAAGATTTTCCAGTAATTATATGGAAAAATGTATCTTTCCTGGCATTATCCTTCGTTTTTAACAAGATTTTCTCGTAACTATGTAGAAAAATGTCTCTTTTCTGGAATTTTACCTCGTATATTTAAAAATGTCTCTTTTCTGGCATACTACCTCGTTTTTAACAAGATTTTCCCCTAACGTAATTATATGGAAAAATTTCTCTTTTCTGGCATTTTACCTCGTATATTTAAAAATGTCTCTTTTCTGGCATACTACCTCGTTTTTAACAAGATTTTCCCCTAAATATATGGAAAAATTTATCTTTTCTGGCATTATCCCTCGTTTTTAACAAGAATTTCTCGTAATTATGAGGAAAAATTTCTCTTTTCTGGCATTTTACCTCGTATATTTAAAAATGTCTCTTTTCTGGCATACTACCTCGTTTTTAACAAGATTTTCCCTAATTATATGGAAACATTTATCTTTTCTGGCATTATTCCTTGTTTTTTACAAGATTTTCTCGTAATTATGTAAAAAAACGTCTCTTTTCTGGCATGTTACCTCGTTTTTAACAAGATATTCTCCTAATTATATGGAAAAATGTATCTTTTCTGGCATTATCCGTCGTTTTTAACAAGAATTTCTCGTAATTATGTGGAAAAATGTCTCTTTACAAGCATTTTACCTCGTATATTTAAAAATGTCTCTTTTCTGGCATATTACCTCGTTTTAAATAAGATTTTCTCCTAATTATATGGAAAAATGTATCTTTTCTGGCATTGTCCCTCGTTTTTAACAAGATTTTCCCGTAATTATGTGGAAAAATTTCTCTTTTCTGGCATTTTACCTCGTATATTTAAAAATGTCTCTTTTCTGACATACTACCTCGTTTTTAACAAGATTTTCCCCTAATTATATGGAAAAATGTATCTTTTTTGGCATTATCTCTCGTTTTTAACAAGATTTTCCCGTAATTATGTGGGAAAATTTTCCTTTTCTGGCATTTTACCTCGTATATTTAAAAATGTCTCTTTTCTGGAATACTACCTCGTTTTTAACAAGATTTTCCCCTAATTATATGGAAAAATTTATCTTTTCTGGCATTATTGCTTGTTTTTTACAAGATTTTCTCGTAATTATGTAGAAAAATGTCTCTTTTCTGGCATATTACCTCGTTTTTAACAAGATTTTCTCCTAATTATATGAAAAAATGCATCTTTTCTGGCAGTATCCCTCGTTTTTAACATCAGATTCTCGTAATTTTTGGAAAAATGTCTCTTTTCTGGCATATTACCTAGTATATTTAAAAATGTCTCTTTTCTGGCATATTACCTCGTTTTTAACAAGATTTTCCCCTAATTATATGGAAAAATGTATCTTTTTTGGCATTATCCCTCGTTTTTAACAAGATTTTCCCATAATTATGTGGAAAAATGTCTCTTTTCTGGCATTTTACCTCGTATATTTAAAATTGTCTCTTTTCTGGCATACTACCTCGTTTTTAACAAGATTTTCCCCTAATTATATGGAAAAATGTATCTTTTTTGACATTATCCCTCGTTTTTAACAAGATTTTCCCGTAATTATGTGGAAAAATTTCTCTTTTCTGGCATTTTACCTCGTATATTTAAAAATGTCTCTTTTCTTAAATACTACCTCGTTTTTAACAAGATTTTCCCCTAATTGTATGGAAACATTTATCTTTTTTGGCATTATACCTCGTTTTTAACAAGATTTTCCCGTAATTATGTGTAAAAATTTCTCTTTTCTGGCATTTTACCTCGTATATTTAAAAATGTCTCTTTTCTGGCATACTACCTCGTTTTTAACAAGATTTTCTCCTAATTATATGGAAAAATGTATCTTTTCTGGCATTATCTCTCGTTTTTAACAAGAATTTCTCGTAATTATGTGGAAAAATTTCTCTTTTCTGGCATTTTATCTCGTATATTTAAAAATGTCTCTTTTCTGGCATACTACCTCGTTTTTAACAAGACTTTCCCCTAATTATATGGAAAAATTTATCTTTTCTGGCATTATTCCTCGTTTTTTACAAGATTTTCTCGTAATTATGTAGAAAAATGTCTCTTTTCTGGTATGTTACCTCGTTTTTAACAAGATTTTCTCCTAATTATATGGAAAAATGAATCTTTTCTGGCATTATCCCTCGTTTTTAACAAGATTTTCTCATAATTATGTGGAAAAATTTATCTTTTCTGGCATTTTACCTCGTATATTTAAAAATGTCTCTTTTCTGGCATATTACCTCGTTTTAAACAAGATTTTCCCCTAATTATATGGAAAAATGTATCTTTTTTGGCATTATCCCTCGTTTTTAACAAGATTTTCCCGTAATTATGTGGGAAAATTTCTCTTTTCTGGCATTTTACCTCGTATATTTAAAAATGTCTCTTTTCTGGCATACTACCTCGTTTTTAACAAGATTTTCCCCTAATTATATGGAAAAATGTATCTTTTTTGGCATTATCCCTCGTTTTTAACAAGATTTTCCCGTAATTATGTGGACAATTTTTTCTTTTCTGGCATTTTACCTCGTATATTTAAAAATGTCTCTTTTCTGGCATACTACCTCGTTTTTAACAAGATTTTCCCCTAATTATATGGAAAAATTTATCTTTTCTGGCATTATTCCTTGTTTTTTACAAGATTTTCTCGTAATTATGTAGAAAAATGTCTCGTTTCTGGCATGTTACCTCGTTTTTAACAAGATTTTCTCCTAATTATATGGAAAAATGTATCTTTTTTGGCATTATCCCTCGTTTTTAACAAGAATTTCTCGTTAATATGTGGAAAAATTTCTCTTTACTGGCATTATACCTCGTATATTTAAAAATGTCTCTTTTCTGGCATATTACCTCGTTTTAAACAAGATTTCCCCCTAATTATATGGAAAAATGTATCTTTTTTGGCATTATCCCTCGTTTTTAACAAGATTTTCCCATAATTATGTGGAAAAATTTCTCTTTTCTGGCATTTTACCTCGTATATTTAAAAAGGTCTCTTTTCTGGCATACTACCTCGTTTTTAACAAGATTTTCCCCTAATTATATGGAAAAATGTATCTTTTTTGGCATTATCTCTCGTTTTTAACAAGATTTTCTCGTAATTATGTGGAAAAATTTCTCTTTTCTGACATTTTACCTCGTATATTTAAAAATGTCTCTTTTCTGGCATATTACCTCGATTAAACAAGATTTTCCCCTAATTATATGGAAAAATGTATCTTTTTTGGCATTATCCCTCGTTTTTAACAAGAGTTTCCCGTAATAATGTGGAAAAATTTCTCTTTTCTGGAATTTTACCTCGAATATTTAAAAATGTCTCTTTTCTGGCATACTACCTCGTTTTTAATAAGATTTTCCATTAATTATATGGAAAAATGTATCTTTTCTGGCATTATCCCTCGTTTTAAACAAGATTTTTTCGTAATTATGTGGAAAAATGTCACTTTTTGGCGTTTTACCTCGTATCTTTAAAAATGTCTCTTTTTTGGCATTTTACCTCGTATTTAACAAGATTTTCCAGTAATTATATGGAAAAATGTATCTTTTCTGGCATTATCCTTCGTTTTTAACAAGATTTTCTCGTAATTATGTAGAAAAATGTCTCTTTTCTGGAATTTTACCTCGTATATTTAAAAATGTCTCTTTTCTGGCATACTACCTCGTTTTTAACAAGATTTTACCCTAACGTAATTATGTGGAAAAATTTCTCTTTTCTGGCATTTTACCTCGTATATTTAAAAATGTCTCTTTTCTGGCATACTACCTCGTTTTTAACAAGATTTTCCCCTAATTATATGGAAAAATTTATCTTTTCTGGCATGTTACCTCGTTTTTAACAAGAATTTCTCGTAATTATGTGGACAAATTTATTTTTTCTGGCATTTTACCTCGTATATTTAAAAATGTCTATTAAATTTACTGGCATATTACCTCGTTTTAAAAAAGATTTTCCCCTAATTATATGGAAAAATTTATCTTTTCTGGCATTATTCCTTGTTTTTTACAAGATTTTCTCGTAATTATGTAGAAAAACGTCTCTTTTCTGGCATGTTACCTCGTTTTTAACAAGATATTCTCCTAATTATATGGAAAAATGTATCTTTTCTGGCATTATCCGTCGTTTTTAACAAGATTTTACCGTAATTATATGGAATTTTTTTTCTTTTCTGGCATTTTACCTTGTATATTTAAAAATGTCTCTTTTCTGGAATACTACCTCGTTTTTAACAAGATTTTCCCCTAATTATATGGAAAAATTTATCTTTTCTGGCATTATTGCTTGTTTTTTACAAGATTTTCTCGTAATTATGTAGAAAAATGTCTCTTTTCTGGCATATTACCTCGTTTTTAACAAGATTTTTTCCTAATTATATGAAAAAATGCATCTTTTCTGGCAGTATCCCTCGTTTTTAACAATAGTTTCTCGTAATTTTTGGGTAAATGTCTCTTTTCTGGCATATTACCTAGTATATTTAAAAATGTCTCTTTTCTGGCACACTACCTCGTTTTTAACTAGATTTTCCCCTAATTATATGGAAAAATGTATCTTTTTTGGCATTATCCCTCGTTTTTAACAAGATTTTCCCGTAATTATGTGGAAAAATGTCTCTATTCTGGCATTTTACCTCGTATATTTAAAAATGTCTCTTTTCTGGCATACTACCTCGTTTTTAACAAGATTTTCCCCTAATTATATGGAAAAATTTATCTTTTCTGGCATTATTCCTCGTTTTTACCAGATTTTCTCGTAATTAGGTAGAAAAATGTTATTTTTCTGGCATGTTACCTCGTTTTTAACAAGATTTTCCCGAAATTATGTGGAAAAATTTCTCTTTTCTGGCATTTTACCTCGTATATTTAAAAATGTCTCTTTTCTGGCATACTACCTCGTTTTTAACAAGATTTTCCCCTAATTATATGGAAAAATGTATCTTTTCTGGCATTATCCCTCGTTTTAAACAAGATTTTCTCGTAATTATGTGGAAAAATGTCTCTTTTTTGGCATTTTACCTGGTATCTTTAAAAATGTCTCTTTTTTGGCATTTTACCTCGTTTTTAACAAGATTTTCCAGTAATTATATGGAAAAATGTATCTTTTCTGGCATTATCCTTCGTTTTTAACAAGATTTTCTCGTAACTATGTAGAAAAATGTCTCTTTTCTGGAATTTTACCTCGTATATTTAAAAATGTCTCTTTTCTGGCATACTACTTTGATTTTAACAAGATTTTCCCCTAAATATATGGAAAAATTTATCTTTTCTGGCATTATCCTCGTTTTTAACAAGATTTTCCCCTAACGTAATTATGTGGAAAAATTTCTCTTTTCTGGCATTTTACCTCGTATATTTAAAAATGTCTCTTTTCTGGCATACTGGCATCGATTTTAACAAGATTTTCCCCTAAATATATGGAAAAATTTATCTTTTCTGGCATTATCCCTCGTTTTTAACAAGAATTTCTCGTAAATATGTGGAAAAATTTCTCTTTTCTGGCATTTTACCTCGTATATTTAAAAATGTCTCTTTTCTGGCATACTACCTCGTTTTTAACAAGATTTTTCCCTAATTATATGGAAAAATTTATCTTTTCTGGCATTATTCCTTGTTTTTTACAAGATTTTCTCGTAATTATGTAGAAAAACGTCTCTTTTCTGGCATTTTACCTCGTATATTTAAAAATGTCTCTTTTTTGGCATATTACCTTGTTTTAAATAAGATTTTCTCCCAATTATATGGAAAAATGTATCTTTTCTGGCATTATCTCTCGTTTTTAACAAGATTTTCCCGTAATTATGTGGACAAATTTCTCTTTTCTGGCATTTTACCTCGTATATTTAAAAATGTCTCTTTTCTGGCATACTACCTCGTTTTTAACAAGATTTTCCCCTAATTATATGGAAAAATGTATCTTTTTTGGCATTATCTCTCGTTTTTAACAAGATTTTCCCGTAATTATGTGGAAAAATTTTTCTTTTCTGGCATTTTACCTCGTATATTTAAAAATGTCTCTTTTCTGGAATACTACCTCGTTTTTAACAAGATTTTCCCATAATTATTTGGAAAAATGTATCTTTTTTGGCATTATCCCTCCTCGTTTTTAAAAAGATTTTCCCATAATTATGTGGAAAAATGTCTCTTTTCTGGCATTTTACCTCGTATATTTAAAAATGTCTCTTTTCTGGCATAATACCTCGTTTTTAACAAGATTTTCCCCTAATTATATGAAAAAATGTATCTTTTTTGGCATTTCGTTTTTAACAAGATTTTCCCGTAATTATGTGGAAAAATGTCTCTTTTCTGGCATTTTACCTCGTATATTTAAAAATGTCTCTTTTCTGGCATACTACCTCGTTTTTAACAAGATTTTCCCCTAATTATATGGAAAAATTTATCTTTTCTGGCATTATTCCTCGTTTTTTACAAGATTTTCTCGTAATTATGTAGAAAAATGTTATTTTTCTTGCATGTTACCTCGTTTTTAACAAGATTTTCTCCTAATTATATGGAAAAATGTATCTTTTCTGGCATTATCTCTCGTTTTTAACAAGAATTTCTCGTAATTATGTGGAAAAATTACTCTTTTCTGGCATTTTACCTCGTATATTTAAAAATGTCTCTTTTCTGGCATACTACCTCGTTTTTAACAAGACTTTCCCCTAATTATATGGAAAAATTTATCTTTTCTGGCATTATTCCTCGTTTTTTACAAGATTTTTTCGTAATTATGTAGAAAAATGTTTTTTTTCTGGTATGTTACCTCGTTTTTAACAAGATTTTCTCCTAATTATATGGAAAAATGTATCTTTTCTGGCATTATCCCTCGTTTTTAACAAGATTTTCTCATAATTATGTGGAAAAATTTCTCTTTTCTGGCATTATACCTCGTATATTTAAAAATGTCTCTTTTCTGGCATATTACCTCGTTTTAAACAAGATTTTCCCCTAATTATATGGAAAAATGTATCTTTTTTGGCATTATCCCTCGTTTTTAACAAGATTTTCCCGTAATTATGTGGGAAAATTTCTCTTTTCTGGCATTTTACATCGTGTATTTAAAAATGTCTCTTTTCTGTCATACTACCTCGTTTTTAAATAGATTTTCCCCTAATTATATGGAAAAATGTATCTTTTCTGGCATTATCCCTCGTTTTTAACAAGATTTTCACGTAATTATGTGGAAATTTTTTTCTTTTCTGGCATTTTACCTCGTATATTTAAAAATGTCTCTTTTCTGGCATACTACCTCGTTTTTAACAAGATTTTCCCCTAATTATATGGAAAAATTTATCTTTTCTTGCATTATTCCTTGTTTTTTACAAGATTTTCTCGTAATTATGTAGAAAAATGTCTCTTTTCTGGCATGTTACCTCGTTTTTAACAAGATTTTCTCCTAATTATATGGAAAAATGTATCTTTTCTGGCATTATCCCTCGTTTTTAACAAGAATTTCTCGTAATTATGTGGAAAAATTTCTCTTTTCTGGCATTTTACCTCGTATATTTAAAAATGTCTCTTTTCTGGCATATTACCTCGTTGATAATAAGATTTTTCCGTAATTATATGGTAAAATTTATCTTTTCTGGCATTATTCCTCGTTTTTTACAAGATTTTCCCATAATTATGTAGAAAAATGTTTCTTTTCTGGCATATTACCTCGTTTTTAACAAGATTTTCACCTAATTATATGAAAAAATGTATGATTTCTTGCATTATCCCTCGTTTTAAACAAGATTTTCTCGTAATTATGTGGGAAAATGTCTGTTTTCTGGTACTTCACCTCGTTTATTTAAAAATGTCTCTTTTCTGGCATACTACCTCGTTTTTAACAAGATTTTCCCCTAATTATATTGAAAAATTTATCTTTTCTGGCATTATTCCTCGTTTTTTACAAGATTTTCTCGTAATTATGTAGATGTCTCTTTTCTGGAATTTTACCTCGTTTTTAACAAGATTTACTTCTAGTTATATGAAAAAATGTATCTTTTCTGGCATTATCCCTCGTTTTTAACAAGATTTTCCCGTAATTATGTGGAAAAATGTCTCTTTTCTGGCATTTTACCTCGTATATTTAAAAATGTCTCTTTTCTGGCATATTACCTCGTTTTTAACAAGATTTTCCCGTAATTATATGGAAAAATGTATCTTTTTTGGCATTATCCCTCGTTTTTAACAAGATTTTCCCGTAATTATGTGGAAAAATGTCTCTTTTCTGGCATTTTACCTCGTATATTTAAAAATGTCTCTTTTCTGGCATATTACCTCGTTTTTAACAAGATTTTCCCCTTATTATATGGTAAAATTTATCTTTTCTGGCATTATTCCTCGTTTTTTACAAGATTTTCTCATAATTATGTAGAAAAATGTTTCTTTTCTGGCATATTACCTCGTTTTTAATAAGATTTTCTCCTAATTATATGGAAAAATGTATCTTTTCTGGCATTATCCCTCGTTTTTAACAAGAATTTCTCGTTATTATTTGGAAAAATTTCTCTTTTCTGGCATTTTACCTCGTATATTTAAAAATGTCTCTTTTCTGGCATATAACCTCGTTTTAAACAAGATTTTCCCCTAATTATATGGAAAAATGTATCTTTTTTGGCATTATCCCTCGTTTTTAACAAGATTTTCCCGTAATTATGTGGAAAAATGTCTCTTTTCTGGCATTTTATCTCGTATATTTAAAAATGTCTCTTTTCTCGCATACTACCTCGTTTTTAACAAGATTTTCCCCTAATTATTTGGAAAAATTTATCTTTTCTGGCATTATTCCTCGTTTTTTACAAGATTCTCTCGTAATTATGTAGAAAAATGTCTCTTTTCTGGCATATTACCTCGTTTTTATCAAGATTTTCAAGTAATTATATGGAAAAATGTATCTTTTCTTGCATTATCCCACGTTTTAAACAAGATTTTCTCGTAAATATGTGGAAAAATGTCTCTTTTCTTGAATTTTACCTCGTATATTTAAAAATGTCTCTTTTCTGGCATACTACCTCGTTTTTTACAAGATTTTCTCATAATTATGTAGAAAAATGTCTCTTTTCTGGCATATTACCTCGTTTTTAACAAGATTTTCCCGTAATTATATGGAAAAATGTATCTTTTTTGGCATTATCCCTCGTTTTTAACAAGATTTTCCCGTAATTATGTGGAAAAATTTCTCTTTTCTTGAATTTAACCTCGTATATTTAAAAATGTCTCTTTTCTGGCATATTACCTCGTTTTTAACAAGATTTTCCCGTAATTATATGGAAAAATGTATCTTTTTTGGCATTATCCCTCGTTTTTAATAAGAATTTCTCGTTATTATTTGGAAAAATTTCTCTTTTCTGGCATTTTACCTCGTATATTTAAAAATGTCTCTTTTCTGGCATATTACCTCGTTTTTAACAAGATTTTCCCCTAATTATATGAAAAAATTTATCTTTTCTGGCATTATTCCTCGTTTTAAACAAGATTTTCTCGTAATTATGTGGGAAAATGTCTGTTTTCTGGTACTTCACCTCGTTTATTTAAAAATGTTTTTAACAAGATTTTCCCCTAATTATATTGAAAAATTTATCTTTTCTGGCATTATTCCTTGTTTTTTACAAGATTTTCTCGTAATTATGTAGAAAAATGTCTCTTTTCTGGAATATTACCTCGTTTTAAACAAGATTTACTTCTAGTTATATGAAAAAATGTATCTTTTCTGGCATTATCTCTCGTTTTTAACAAGATTTTCCCGTAATTATGTGGAAAAATGTCTCTTTTCTGGCATTTTACCTCGTATATTTAAAAATGTCTCTTTTCTGGCATATTACCTCGTTTTTAACAAGATTTTCCCGTAATTATATGGAAAAATGTATCTTTTTTGGCATTATCCTTCGTTTTTAACAAGAATTTCTCGTTATTATTTGGAAAAATTTCTCTTTTCTGGCATTTTACCTCGTATATTTAAAAATGTCTCTTTTCTGGAATATAACCTCGTTTTAAACAAGATTTTCCCCTAATTATATGGAAAAATGTCTCTTTTCTGGCATTTTACCTCGTATATTTAAAAATGTCCCTTTTCTGGCATATTACCTCGTTTTTAACAAGATTTTCCCCTAATTATATGGAAAAATTTATCTTTTCTGGCATTATTCCTCGTTTTTTACAAGATTTTCTCGTAATTATGTAGAAAAATGTTTCTTTTCTGGCATATTACCTCGTTTTTAATAAGATTTTCTCCTAATTATATGGAAAAATGTATCTTTTCTGGCATTATCCCTCGTTTTTAACAAGAATTTCTCGTTATTATTTGGAAAAATTTCTCTTTTCTGGCATTTTACCTCGTATATTTAAAAATGTCTCTTTTCTGGCATATAACCTCGTTTTAAACAAGATTTTCCCCTAATTATATGGAAAAATGTATCTTTTTTGGCATTATCCCTCGCTTTTAACAAGATTTTCCCGTAATTATGTGGAAAAATTTCTCTTTTCTTGAATTTTACCTCGTATATTTAAAAATGTCTCTTTTCTGGCATACTACCTCGTTTTTTACAAGATTTTCTCATAATTATGTAGAAAAATGTCTCTTTTCTGGCATATTACCTCGTTTTTAACAAGATTTTCCCCTAATTATATGGAAAAATGTATCTTTTTTGGCATTATCTCTCGTTTTTAACAAGATTTTCCCGTAATTATGTTGAAAAATGTCTCTTTTCTGGCATTTTATCTCGTATATTTAAAAATGTCTCTTTTCTGGCATACTACCTCGTTTTTAACAAGATTTTCCCCTAATTATTTGGAAAAATTTAACTTTTCTGGCATTATTCCTCGTTTTTTACAAGATTCTCTCGTAATTATGTAGAAAAATGTCTCTTTTCTGGCATATTACCTCGTTTTTAACAAGATTTTCTAGTAATTATATGGAAAAATGTATTTTTTCTTGCATTATCCCACGTTTTAAACAAGATTTTCTCGTAAATATGTGGAAAAATGTCTCTTTTCTGGCATTTTACCTCGTATATTTAAAAATTTCTCTTTTCTGGCATATTACCTCGTTTTTAATAAGATTTTCCCGTAATTATATGGTAAAATTTATCTTTTCTGGCATTATTCCTCGTTTTTTACAAGATTTTCTCATAATTATGTAGAAAAATGTCTCTTTTCTGGCATATTACCTCGTTTTTAACAAGATTTTCACATAATTATATGAAAAAATGTATGATTTCTTGCATTATCCCTCGTTTTAAACAAGATTTTCTCGTAATTA
This sequence comes from Tipula unca, assembly GCA_951394425.1. Classification (NCBI taxonomy): domain Eukaryota; kingdom Metazoa; phylum Arthropoda; class Insecta; order Diptera; family Tipulidae; genus Tipula; species Tipula unca. Next base: position 62,268 of record CATOBX010000001.1, on the reverse strand, counting down.
TGTGGGAAAATGTCTGTTTTCTGGTACTTCACCTCGTTTATTTAAAAATGTCTCTTTTCTGGCATACTACCTCGTTTTTAACAAGATTTTCTCCTAATTATATTGAAAAATTTATCTTTTCTGGCATTATTCCTCGTTTTTTACAAGATTTTCTCGTAATTATGTAGAAAAATGTCTCTTTTCTGGAATATTACCTCGTTTTTAACAAGATTTACTTCTAGTTATATGAAAAAATGTATCTTTTCTGGCATTATCCCTCGTTTTTAACAATATTTTCCCGTAATTATGTGGAAAAATGTCTCTTTTCTGGCATTTTACCTCGTATATTTAAAAATGTCTCTTTTCTGGCATATTACCTCGTTTTTAACAAGATTTTCCCGTAATTATATGGAAAAATGTATCTTTTTTGGCATTATCCCTCGTTTTTAACAAGATTTTCCCGTAATTATGTGGAAAAATGTCTCTATTCTTGCATTTTACCTCGTATATTTAAAAATGTCTCTTTTCTGGCATATTACCTCGTTTTTAACAAGATTTTCCCGTAATTATATGGAAAAATTTATCTTTTCTGGCATTATTCCTCGTTTTTTACTAGATTTTCTTGTAATTATGTAGAAAAATGTTTCTTTTCTGGCATATTACCTCGTTTTTAATAAGATTTTCCCTTAATTATATGGAAAGATGTATCTTTTCTGGCATTATCCCTCGTTTTTAACAAGAATTTCTCGTTATTATTTGGAAAAATGTCTCTTTTCTGGCATTTTACCTCGTATATTTAAAAATGTCTCTTTTCTGGCATATTACCTCGTTTTTAACAAGATTTTCCCGTAATTATATGGAAAAATGTATCTTTTTTGGCATTATCCCTCGTTTTTAACAAGATTTTCCCGTAATTATGTGGAAAAATTTCTCTTTTCTTGAATTTTACCTCGTATATTTAAAAATGTCTATTTTCTGGCATACTACCTCGTTTTTTACAAGATTTTCTCATAATTATGTAGAAAAATGTCTCTTTTCTGGCATATTACCTCGTTTTTAACAAGATTTTCCCCTAATTATATGGAAAAATGTATCTTTTTTGGCATTATCCCTCGTTTTTAACAAGATTTTCCCGTAATTATGTGGAAAAATGTCTCTTTTCTGGCATTTTATCTCGTATAATTAAAAATGTCTCTTTTCTGGCATACTACCTCGTTTTTAACAAGATTTTCCCCTAATTATTTGGAAAAATTTATCTTTTCTGGCATTATTCCACGTTTTTTACAAGATTCTCTCGTAATTATGTAGAAAAATGTCTCTTTTCTGGCATATTACCTCGTTTTTAACAAGATTTTCTAGTAATTATATGGAAAAATGTATCTTTTCTTGCATTATCCCACGTTTTAAACAAGATTTTCTCGTAAATATGTGGAAAAATGTCTCTTTTCTGGCATTTTACCTCGTATATTTAAAAATGTCTCTTTTCTGGCATATTACCTCGTTTTTAATAAGATTTTCCCGTAATTATATGGTAAAATTTATCTTTTCTGGCATTATTCCTCGTTTTTTACAAGATTTTCTCATAATTATGTAGAAAAATGTCTCTTTTCTGGCATATTACCTCGTTTTTAACAAGATTTTCACCTAATTATATGAAAAAATGTATGATTTCTTGCATTATCCCTCGTTTTAAACAAGATTTTCTCGTAATTATGTGAGAAAATGTCTGTTTTCTGGTACTTCCCCTCGTTTATTTAAAAATGTCTCTTTTCTGGCATACTACCTCGTTTTTAACAAGATTTTCCCCTAATTATATTGAAAAATTTATCTTTTCTGGCATTATTCCTCGTTTTTTACAAGATTTTCTCGTAATTATGTAGAAAAATGTCTCTATTCTGGAATATTACCTCGTTTTTAACAAGATTTACTTCTAGTTATATGAAAAAATGTATCTTTTCTGGCATTATCCCTCGTTTTTAACAAGATTTTCCCGTAATTATGTGGAAAAATGTCTCTTTTCTGGCATTTTACCTCGTATATTTAAAAATGTCTCTTTTCTGGCATATTACCTCGTTTTTAACAAGATTTTCCCGTAATTATATGGAAAATTGTATCTTTTTTGGCATTATCCCTCGTTTTTAACAAGATTTTCCCGTAATTATGTGGAAAAATGTCTCTTTTCTGGCATTTTACCTCGTATATTTAAAAATGTCTCTTTTCTGGCATATTACCTCGTTTTTAACAAGATTTTCCCCTTATTATATGGAAAAATTTATCTTTTCTGGCATTATTCCTCGTTTTTTACAAGATTTTCTCGTAATTATGTAGAAAAATGTTTCTTTTCTGGCATATTACCTCGTTTTTAATAAGATTTTCTCCTAATTATATGGAAAAATGTATCTTTTCTGGCATTATCCCTCGTTTTTAACAAGAATTTCTCGTTATTATTTGGAAAAATTTCTCTTTTCTGGCATTTTACCTCGTATATTTAAAAATGTCTCTTTTCTGGCATATAACCTCGTTTTAAACAAGATTTTCCCCTAATTATATGGAAAAATGTATCTTTTTTGGCATTATCCCTCGTTTTTAACAAGATTTTCCCGTAATTATGTGGAAAAATGTCTCTTTTCTGGCATTTTATCTCGTATATTTAAAAATGTCTCTTTTCTCGCATACTACCTCGTTTTTAACAAGATTTTCCCCTAATTATTTGGAAAAATTTATCTTTTCTGGCATTATTCCTCGTTTTTTACAAGATTCTCTCGTAATTATGTAGAAAAATGTCTCTTTTCTGGCATATTACCTCGTTTTTAACAAGATTTTCAAGTAATTATATGGAAAAATGTATCTTTTCTTGCATTATCCCACGCTTTAAACAAGATTTTCTCGTAAATATGTGGAAAAATGTCTCTTTTCTTGAATTTTACCTCGTATATTTAAAAATGTCTCTTTTCTGGCATACTACCTCGTTTTTTACAAGATTTTCTCATAATTATGTAGAAAAATGTCTCTTTTCTGGCATATTACCTCGTTTTTAACAAGATTTTCCCCTAATTATATGGAAAAATGTATCTTTTTTGGCATTATCCCTCGTTTTTAACAAAAATGTCTCTTTTCTGGCATTTTATCTCGTATGTTTAAAAATGTCTCTTTTCTCGCATACTACCCCGTTTTTAACAAGATTTTCCCCTAATTATTTGGAAAAATTTATCTTTTCTGGCATTATTCCTCGTTTTTTACAAGATTCTCTCGTAATTATGTAGAAAAATGTCTCTTTTCTGGCATATTACCTCGTTTTTAACAAGATTTTCAAGTAATTATATGGAAAAATGTATCTTTTCTTGCATTATCCCACGCTTTAAACAAGATTTTCTCGTAAATATGTGGAAAAATGTCTCTTTTCTGGCATTTTACCTCGTATATTTAAAAATGCCTCTTTTCTGGCATATTACCTCGTTTTTAATAAGATTTTCCCGTAATTATATGGTAAAATTTATCTTTTCTTGCATTATTCCTCGTTTTTTACAAGATTTTCCCCTAATTATATGGAAAAATGTATCTTTTTTGGCATTATCTCTCGTTTTTAACAAGATTTTCCCGTAATTATGTTGAAAAATGTCTCTTTTCTTGAATTTTACCTCGTATATTTAAAAATGTCTCTTTTCTGGCATACTACCTCGTTTTTTACAAGATTTTCTCATAATTATGTAGAAAAATGTCTCTTTTCTGGCATATTACCTCGTTTTTAACAAGATTTTCCCCTAATTATATGGAAAAATGTATCTTTTTTGGCATTATCTCTCGTTTTTAACAAGATTTTCCCGTAATTATGTTGAAAAATGTCTCTTTTCTGGCATTTTATCTCGTATATTTAAAAATGTCTCTTTTCTGGCATACTACCTCGTTTTTAACAAGATTTTCTAGTAATTATATGGAAAAATGTATTTTTTCTTGCATTATCCCACGTTTTAAACAAGATTTTCTCGTAAATATGTGGAAAAATGTCTCTTTTCTGGCATTTTACCTCGTATATTTAAAAATTTCTCTTTTCTGGCATATTACCTCGTTTTTAATAAGATTTTCCCGTAATTATATGGTAAAATTTATCTTTTCTGGCATTATTCCTCGTTTTTTACAAGATTTTCTCATAATTATGTAGAAAAATGTCTCTTTTCTGGCATATTACCTCGTTTTTAACAAGATTTTCACATAATTATATGAAAAAATGTATGATTTCTTGCATTATCCCTCGTTTTAAACAAGATTTTCTCGTAATTATGTGGGAAAATGTCTGTTTTCTGGTACTTTACCTCGTTTATTTAAAAATGTCTCTTTTCTGGCATACTACCTCGTTTTTAACAAGATTTTCTCCTAATTATATTGAAAAATTTATCTTTTCTGGCATTATTCCTCGTTTTTTACAAGATTTTCTCGTAATTATGTAGAAAAATGTCTCTTTTCTGGAATATTACCTCGTTTTTAACAAGATTTACTTCTAGTTATATGAAAAAATGTATCTTTTCTGGCATTATCCCTCGTTTTTAACAATATTTTCCCGTAATTATGTGGAAAAATGTCTCTTTTCTGGCATTTTACCTCGTATATTTAAAAATGTCTCTTTTCTGGCATATTACCTCGTTTTTAACAAGATTTTCCCGTAATTATATGGAAAAATGTATCTTTTTTGGCATTATCCCTCGTTTTTAACAAGATTTTCCCGTAATTATGTGGAAAAATGTCTCTTTTCTTGCATTTTACCTCGTATATTTAAAAATGTCTCTTTTCTGGCATATTACCTCGTTTTTAACAAGATTTTCCCGTAATTATATGGAAAAATTTATCTTTTCTGGCATTATTCCTCGTTTTTTACTAGATTTTCTCGTAATTATGTAGAAAAATGTTTCTTTTCTGGCATATTACCTCGTTTTTAATAAGATTTTCCCTTAATTATATGGAAAGATGTATCTTTTCTGGCATTATCCCTCGTTTTTAACAAGAATTTCTCGTTATTATTTGGAAAAATGTCTCTTTTCTGGCATTTTACCTCGTATATTTAAAAATGTCTCTTTTCTGGCATATTACCTCGTTTTTAACAAGATTTTCCCGTAATTATATGGAAAAATGTATCTTTTTTGGCATTATCCCTCGTTTTTAACAAGATTTTCCCGTAATTATGTGGAAAAATTTCAATTTTCTTGAATTTTACCTCGTATATTTAAAAATGTCTCTTTTCTGGCATACTACCTCGTTTTTTACAAGATTTTCTCATAATTATGTAGAAAAATGTCTCTTTTCTGGCATATTACCTCGTTTTTAACAAGATTTTCCCCTAATTATATGGAAAAATGTATCTTTTTTGGCATTATCCCTCGTTTTTAACAAGATTTTCCCGTAATTATGTGGAAAAATGTCTCTTTTCTGGCATTTTATCTCGTATAATTAAAAATGTCTCTTTTCTGGCATACTACCTCGTTTTTAACAAGATTTTCCCCTAATTATTTGGAAAAATTTATCTTTTCTGGCATTATTCCACGTTTTTTACAAGATTCTCTCGTAATTATGTAGAAAAATGTCTCTTTTCTGGCATATTACCTCGTTTTTAACAAGATTTTCTAGTAATTATATGGAAAAATGTATCTTTTCTTGCATTATCCCACGTTTTAAACATGATTTTCTCGTAAATATGTGGAAAAATGTCTCTTTTCTGGCATTTTACCTCGTATATTTAAAAATGTCTCTTTTCTGGCATATTACCTCGTTTTTAATAAGATTTTCCCGTAATTATATGGTAAAATTTATCTTTTCTGGCATTATTCCTCGTTTTTTACAAGATTTTCTCATAATTATGTAGAAAAATGTCTCTTTTCTGGCATATTACCTCGTTTTTAACAAGATTTTCACCTAATTATATGAAAAAATGTATGATTTCTTGCATTATCCCTCGTTTTAAACAAGATTTTCTCGTAATTATGTGAGAAAATGTCTGTTTTCTGGTACTTCCCCTCGTTTATTTAAAAATGTCTCTTTTCTGGCATACTACCTCGTTTTTAACAAGATTTTCCCCTAATTATATTGAAAAATTTATCTTTTCTGGCATTATTCCTCGTTTTTTACAAGATTTTCTCGTAATTATGTAGAAAAATGTCTCTATTCTGGAATATTACCTCGTTTTTAACAAGATTTACTTCTAGTTATATGAAAAAATGTATCTTTTCTGGCATTATCCCTCGTTTTTAACAAGATTTTCCCGTAATTATGTGGAAAAATGTCTCTTTTCTGGCATTTTACCTCGTATATTTAAAAATGTCTCTTTTCTGGCATATTACCTCGTTTTTAATAAGATTTTCCCGTAATTATATGGAAAATTGTATCTTTTTTGGCATTATCCCTCGTTTTTAACAAGATTTTCCCGTAATTATGTGGAAAAATGTCTCTTTTCTGGCATTTTACCTCGTATATTTAAAAATGTCTCTTTTCTGGCATATTACCTCGTTTTTAACAAGATTTTCCCCTTATTATATGGAAAAATTTATCTTTTCTGGCATTATTCCTCGTTTTTTACAAGATTTTCTCGTAATTATGTAGAAAAATGTTTCTTTTCTGGCATATTACCTCGTTTTTAATAAGATTTTCTCCTAATTATATGGAAAAATGTATCTTTTCTGGCATTATCCCTCGTTTTTAACAAGAATTTCTCGTTATTATTTGGAAAAATTTCTCTTTTCTGGCATTTTACCTCGTATATTTAAAAATGTCTCTTTTCTGGCATATAACCTCGTTTTAAACAAGATTTTCCCCTAATTATATGGAAAAATGTATCTTTTTTGGCATTATCCCTCGTTTTTAACAAGATTTTCCCGTAATTATGTGGAAAAATGTCTCTTTTCTGGCATTTTATCTCGTATATTTAAAAATGTCTCTTTTCTCGCATACTACCTCGTTTTTAACAAGATTTTCCCCTAATTATTTGGAAAAATTTATCTTTTCTGGCATTATTCCTCGTTTTTTACAAGATTCTCTCGTAATTATGTAGAAAAATGTCTCTTTTCTGGCATATTACCTCGTTTTTAACAAGATTTTCAAGTAATTATATGGAAAAATGTATCTTTTCTTGCATTATCCCACGCTTTAAACAAGATTTTCTCGTAAATATGTGGAAAAATGTCTCTTTTCTTGAATTTTACCTCGTATATTTAAAAATGTCTCTTTTCTGGCATACTACCTCGTTTTTTACAAGATTTTCTCATAATTATATAGAAAAATGTCTCTTTTCTGGCATATTACCTCGTTTTTAACAAGATTTTCCCCTAATTATATGGAAAAATGTATCTTTTTTGGCATTATCCCTCGTTTTTAACAAAAATGTCTCTTTTCTGGCATTTTATCTCGTATGTTTAAAAATGTCTCTTTTCTCGCATACTACCCCGTTTTTAACAAGATTTTCCCCTAATTATTTGGAAAAATTTATCTTTTCTGGCATTATTCCTCGTTTTTTACAAGATTCTCTCATAATTATGTAGAAAAATGTCTCTTTTCTGGCATATTACCTCGTTTTTAACAAGATTTTCAAGTAATTATATGGAAAAATGTATCTTTTCTTGCATTATCCCACGCTTTAAACAAGATTTTCTCGTAAATATGTGGAAAAATGTCTCTTTTCTGGCATTTTACCTCGTATATTTAAAAATGCCTCTTTTCTGGCATATTACCTCGTTTTTAATAAGATTTTCCCGTAATTATATGGTAAAATTTATCTTTTCTTGCATTATTCCTCGTTTTTTACAAGATTTTCTCATAATTATGTAGAAAAATGTCTCTTTTCTGGCATATTACCTCGTTTTTAACAAGATTTTCACCTAATTATATGAAAAAATGTATGATTTCTTGCATTATCCCTCGTTTTAAACAAGATTTTCTCGTAATTATGTGGGAAAATGTCTGTTTTCTGGTACTTCACCTCGTTTATTTAAAAATGTCTCTTTTCTGGCATATTACCTCGTTTTTAACAAGATTTTCCCGTAATTATATGGAAAAATGTATCTTTTTTGGCATTATCCCTCGTTTTTAACAAGATTTTCTCGTAATTATGTGGAAAAATGTCTCTTTTCTGGCATTTTACCTCGTATATTTAAAAATGTCTCTTTTCTGGCATATTACCTCGTTTTTAACAAGATTTTCCCCTAATTATATGGAAAAATTTATCTTTTCTGGCATTATTCCTCGTTTTTTACAAGATTTTCTCGTAATTATGTAGAAAAATGTTTCTTTTCTGGCATATTACCTCGTTTTTAATAAGATTTTCTCCTAATTATATGGAAAAATGTATCTTTTCTGGCATTATCCCTCGTTTTTAACAAGAATTTCTCGTTATTATTTGGAAAAATTTCTCTTTTCTGGCATTTTACCTCGTATATTTAAAAATGTCTCTTTTCTGGCATATAACCTCGTTTTAAACAAGATTTTCCCTTAATTATATGGAAAAATGTATCTTTTTTGGCATTATCCCTCGTTTTTAACAAGATTTTCCCGTAATTATGTGGAAAAATTTCTCTTTTCTTGAATTTCACCTCGTATATTTAAAAATGTCTCTTTTCTGGCATACTACCTCGTTTTTTACAAGATTTTCTCATAATTATGTAGAAAAATGTCTCTTTTCTGGCATATTACCTCGTTTTTAACAAGATTTTCCCCTAATTATATGGAAAAATGTATCTTTTTTGGCATTATCTCTCGTTTTTAACAAGATTTTCCCGTAATTATGTTGAAAAATGTCTCTTTTCTAGCATTTTATCTCGTATATTTAAAAATCTCTCTTTTCTGGCATACTACCTCGTTTTTAACAAGATTTTCCCCTAATTATTTGGAAAAATTTATCTTTTCTGGCATTATTCCTCGTTTTTTACAAGATTCTCTCGTAATTATGTTGAAAAATGTCTCTTTTCTGGCATATTACTTCGTTTTAAACAAGATTTTCTAGTAATTATATGGAAAAATGTATTTTTTCTTGCATTATCCCACGTTTTAAACAAGATTTTCTCGTAAATATGTGGAAAAATGTCTCTTTTCTGGCATTTTAAATCGTATATTTAAAAATGTCTCTTTTCTGGCATATTACCTCGTTTTTAATAAGATTTTCCCGTAATTATATGGTAAAATTTATCTTTTCTGGCATTATTCCTCGTTTTTTACAAGATTTTCTCATAATTATGTAGAAAAATGTCTCTTTTCTGGCATATTACCTCGTTTTTAACAAGATTTTCACATAATTATATGAAAAAATGTATGATTTTTTGCATTATCCCTTGTTTTAAACAAGATTTTCTCGTAATTATGTGGGAAAATGTCTGTTTTCTGGTACTTCACCTCGTTTATTTAAAAATGTCTCTTTTCTGGCATACTACCTCGTTTTTAACAAGATTTTCCCCTAATTATATTGAAAAATTTATCTTTTCTGGCATTATTCCTCGTTTTTTACAAGATTTTCTCGTAATTATGTCGAAAAATGTCTCTTTTCTGGCATATTACCTCGTTTTTAACAAGATTTTCACATAATTATATGAAAAAATGTATGATTTCTTGCATTATCCCTCGTTTTAAACAAGATTTTCTCGTAATTATGTGGGAAAATGTCTGTTTTCTGGTACTTCACCTCGTATATTTAAAAATGTCTCTTTTCTGGCATATTACCTCGTTTTTAACAAGATTTTCCCGTAATTATATGGAAAAATGTATCTTTTTTGGCATTATCCCTCGTTTTTAACAAGATTTTCCCGTAATTATGTGGAAAAATGTCTCTTTTCTGGCATTTTACCTCGTATATTTAAAAATGTCTCTTTTCTGGCATATTACCTCGTTTTTAACAAGATTTTCCCGTAATTATATGGAAAAATTTATCTTTTCTGGCATTATTCCTCGTTTTTTACAAGATTTTCTCGTAATTATGTAGAAAAATGTTTCTTTTCTGGCATATTACCTCGTTTTTAACAAAAATGTCTCTTTTCTGGCATTTTACCTCGTATATTTAAAAATGTCTCTTTTCTGGCATATTACCTCGTTTTTAACAAGATTTTCCCGTAATTATATGGAAAAATTTATCTTTTCTGGCATTATTCCTCGTTTTTTACAAGATTTTCTCGTAATTATGTCGAAAAATGTCTCTTTTCTGGCATATTACCTCGTTTTTAACAAGATTTTCCCTTAATTATATGGAAAAATGTATCTTTTCTGGCATTATCCCTCGTTTTTAACAAGAATTTCTCGTTATTATTTGGAAAAATTTCTCTTTTCTGGCATTTTACCTCGTATATTTAAAAATGTCTCTTTTCTGGCATATAACCTCGTTTTAAACATGATTTTCCCCTAATTATATGGAAAAATGTATCTTTTTTGGCATTATTCCTCGTTTTTAACAAGATTTTCCCGTAATTATGTGGAAAAATGTCTCTTTTCTGGCATTTTATCTCGTATATTTAAAAATGTCTCTTTTCTCGCATACTACCTCGTTTTTAACAATATTTTCCCCTAATTATTTGGAAAAATTTATCTTTTCTGGCATTATTCCTCGTTTTTTACTAGATTCTCTCGTAATTATGTAGAAAAATGTCTATTTTCTGGCATATTACCTCGTTTTTAACAAGATTTTCAAGTAATTATATGGAAAAATGTATCTTTTCTTGCATTATCCCACGCTTTAAACAAGATTTTCTCGTAAATATGTGGAAAAATGTCTCTTTTCTTGAATTTTACCTCGTATATTTAAAAATGTCTCTTTTCTGGCATACTACCTCGTTTTTAATAAGATTTTTCCGTAATTATATGGTAAAATTTATCTTTTCTTGCATTATTCCTCGTTTTTTACAAGATTTTCTCATAATTATGTAGAAAAATGTCTCTTTTCTGGCATATTACCTCGTTTTTAACAAGATTTTCACCTAATTATATGAAAAAATGTATGATTTCTTGCATTATCCCTCGTTTTAAACAAGATTTTCTCGTAATTATGTGGGAAAATGTCTGTTTTCTGGTACTTCACCTCGTTTATTTAAAAATGTTTTTAACAAGATTTTCCCCTAAATATATTGAAAAATTTATCTTTTCTGGCATTATTCCTTGTTTTTTACAAGATTTTCTCGTAATTATGTAGAAAAATGTCTCTTTTCTGGAATATTACCTCGTTTTAAACAAGATTTACTTCTAGTTATATGAAAAAATGTATCTTTTCTGGCATTATCCCTCGTTTTTAACAAGATTTTCCCGTAATTATGTGGAAAAATGTCTAATTTCTGGCATTTTACCTCGTATATTTAAAAATGTCTCTTTTCTGGCATATTACCTCGTTTTTAATAAGATTTTCTCCTAATTATATGGAAAAATGTATCTTTTCTGGCATTATCCCTCGTTTTTAACAAGAATTTCTCGTTATTATTTGGAAAAATTTCTCTTTTCTGGCATTTTACCTCGTATATTTAAAAATGTCTCTTTTCTGGCATATAACCTCGTTTTAAACAAGATTTTCCCCTAATTATATGGAAAAATGTATCTTTTTTGGCATTATCCCTCGTTTTTAACAAGATTTTCCCGTAATTATGTGGAAAAATTTCTCTTTTCTTGAATTTCACCTCGTATATTTAAAAATGTCTCTTTTCTGGCATACTACCTCGTTTTTTACAAGATTTTCTCATAATTATGTAGAAAAATGCCTCTTTTCTGGCATATTACCTCGTTTTTAACAAGATTTTCCCCTAATTATATGGAAAAATGTATCTTTTTTGGCATTATCTCTCGTTTTTAACAAGATTTTCCCGTAATTATGTTGAAAAATGTCTCTTTTCTGGCATTTTATCTCGTATATTTAAAAATGTCTCTTTTCTGGCATACTACCTCGTTTTTAACAAGAATTTCCCCTAATTATTTGGAAAAATTTATCTTTTCTGGCATTATTCCTCGTTTTTTACAAGATTCTCTCGTAATTATGTTGAAAAATGTCTCTTTTCTGGCATATTACCTCGTTTTTAACAAGATTTTCTAGTAATTATATGGAAAAATGTATTTTTTTCTTGCATTATCCCACGTTTTAAACAAGATTTTCTCGTAAATATGTGGAAAAATGTCTCTTTTCTGGCATTTTACCTCGTATATTTAAAAATGTCTCTTTTCTGGCATATTACCTCGATTTTAATAAGATTTTCCCGTAATTATATGGTAAAATTTATCTTTTCTGGCATTATTCCTCGTTTTTTACAAGATTTTCTCATAATTATGTAGAAAAATGTCTCTTTTCTGGCATATTACCTCGTTTTTAACAAGATTTTCACATAATTATATGAAAAAATGTATGATTTTTTGCATTATCCCTCGTTTTAAACAAGATTTTCTCGTAATTATGTGGGAAAATGTCTGTTTTCTGGTACTTCACCTCGTTTATTTAAAAATGTCTCTTTTCTGGCATACTACCTCGTTTTTAACAAGATTTTCCCCTAATTATATTGAAAAATTTATCTTTTCTGGCATTATTCCTCGTTTTTTACAAGATTTTCTCGTAATTATGTCGAAAAATGTCTCTTTTCTGGCATATTACCTCGTTTTTAACAAGATTTTCACATAATTATATGAAAAAATGTATGATTTCTTGCATTATCCCTCGTTTTAAACAAGATTTTCTCGTAATTATGTGGGAAAATGTCTGTTTTCTGGTACTTCACCTCGTATATTTAAAAATGTCTCTTTTCTGGCATATTACCTCGTTTTTAACAAGATTTTCCCGTAATTATATGGAAAAATGTATCTTTTTTGGCATTATCCCTCGTTTTTAACAAGATTTTCCCGTAATTATGTGGAAAAATGTCTCTTTTCTGGCATTTTACCTCGTATATTTAAAAATGTCTCTTTTCTGGCATATTACCTCGTTTTTAACAAGATTTTCCCGTAATTATATGGAAAAATTTATCTTTTCTGGCATTATTCCTCGTTTTTTACAAGATTTTCTCGTAATTATGTAGAAAAATGTTTCTTTTCTGGCATATTACCTCGTTTTTAATAAGATTTTCTCCTAATTATATGGAAAAATGTATCTTTTCTGGCATTATCCCTCGTTTTTAACAAGAATTTCTCGTTATTATTTGGAAAAATTTCTCTTTTCTGGCATTTTACCTCGTATATTTAAAAATGTCTCTTTTCTGGCATATAACCTCGTTTTAAACAAGATTTCCCCTAATTATATGGAAAAATGTATCTTTTTTGGCATTATCCCTCGTTTTTAATAAGATTTTCTAGTAATTATGTGGAAAAATTTCTCTTTTCTTGAATTTTTTTTTTTTTTTTAAATGTTATTGAATATTTAGAATTTTATTATACATTTATGATTGGTATTTATACAAATTCACTGGAGAGTCATAAGACTGTTCCCAGATTATTTTATTTGCTTTTATGTTTACATAACTACATTAGTAAAAAACATAAAAACAAATAGGTAAATAGGCGCTTATATAGTATAAGAATATTAATTCAGTTCATAATTTATAATTTAAATACATATTTAATAAAATATGATTATTAAATGTAAAATAAATTTAATATAAATTTATAAAATATACAGTTCATTTTATTCTCTTTCATTTATGATAAAGCAATAACAATAATAATAATAATAATAAAATAGAAATAAATATTTATCCATTTTAATCGCTAATTCTTGATTGAATCCATTAAATTCATTTATACGACGAAACAAATTCTGATATCTTGACTTTATATACAGATAGCTTAGGTTCATGGCGTAATTCATATGGTAAGGTATTAAAAAGATTTAAACATCTATAAATCACATTATTATTTGATGAACCAGTAGAGAAAAAATCTGTGCGGAACAATGAATTCCTTCTTGTTCCGTAACTGTGCACATCAGAAAACTTAGTAAGCCCAAACGAATTTTTAATTAACCGATTCATAACTTTATATGCGATTATGAGTAATTCTCTTTTTATAATATCCGGTAGACACAAGGACCGAAAACTTTCGAAAACAATTGCAGTTGGTGTTAAGGTGGGTAAATTAAGGATATTTTTAATTGCCCGTTTTTGAAGCACATATAATTTGTTAATTAAATAAAGTGACGCACCACTCCAAATAGGATTAAGGTAAGTCAATTGCGATAAAATGTATGCGTTGTATATTTGGATTAATATAGGTTTTGGAAGCACTGCTTTGGTTCTGTACAATGCAAATATGTAAGGTAGGATATTGTTTTGTACCTTTTCCACATGGAGATTCCATTTTAATTTGGAATCAACCATCAGCCCTAAGTAATTATAAGATTTGGCTTCTTCTATAATAATATTTTTATATTTAAGACAATATAATAATTTTGTATTGGGATCTATAATTTTGTTGTCAAAAATAATATATTTTGTTTTCAAACCATTCAAGACTTGTAGCAGCTCGAATATTCGACTCACCGATATTCGATTCTGCCACAAACAAAACAATTAGTGAAATTCAAATACAAATCAACTTATTTGAATTAAGCGTTCACTAACCCCATCACATATCCATCTATCCAACCACCACTATCTAATAACCGAACCATTACTATAAAACAATTATAGTAAAACCATCGCCATCTAACAACATCACCACGAACAACAATGTTCGGTGATGCAACACTAATGCGTAAGTGCAATATTCACCGTCGCCGGCGCATGTGTTCCCGCTCCAAAATACGACATGTATTTTGGACACGAAGGCGACGTCACACAACTCAAACAACAACCAAAAAAACAACACAACAAAGCAAACAACAATATTGTCGTCCATTACGATTTTAAAACTAAAAAAAAAACAACACAAGTGTTAGTGGTGGTGATTATAAATACAATATATATATAAAAAAAAATATTTAAATTTTTAAATTTTAAGAACTAAAACAACATAAAAAACAACTTATATACAAAATAAAATTTAATATTTATCTCATATATTATACAAAATTATAAATTGAATTTATTTAATACTTTATTATCGTTACTATTAGTTTCTTAATCGTTTTAAGTTATTTAGAACAAAGTGTAAACTGAATTTTCGTTTGCGTTGGTATGGTACACAAATTCATTCATTCAGGTCATTCGTTTTCTTAATACGCATACAATTTCGCGAATTAGTGTTCCAAGTGTTGTGTTAAGTGATATAAAAAAAATTAAAAATGGGCAGCGACGACGAAGGCAAAAATACACCTAAAATCGAACTAAAACAAAATTCCGGTGACATACAGTCCTCTTGCATTAAAATTCCCAATTTTTATAGACGCAACCCACACTCATGGTTTATGCAAATTGAAATGCAATTTCAACTTTACAAAATTTCGGCGGATCGCACAAAATTTTTAACTGCAGCAAGTTCAGTACCTACCGATATTTTTGATTCAATAGCCGATTTAATACAACCACCACCAGAAACAGACAAATACAATACGCTGAAACAGGCATTAATTGAGAGGTATTCGCTGTCTCAAGAAAAACGCTTGGAAGAACTTGTCGATAAAAAAGATATCGGCGATGATAAACCATCCGAGGTTTACAGGGCCATGAAAAGGCTAGCGGGTGAAAACATCAACGAGAGCATTGTGAGGAGATTATGGATCAAGAGGATGCCGAAAATTATTCAAGTTGCATTGATTGGGTTCGAAGACAAACCAACCAGCGACCTGATTAACTAAGCGGATCGAATGTTTGAAGCAACTGAAATACCCAACATTTCTCTAACGGATTCCCCCTCAACATCAACGTCATGCAATCAATTACATACTGCCAACACAGAAATCAGAGATTGCAGAGTTGAAGGAGCAAATTTCCCAGCTTCAGAGATCATTCTCAGCCCACACTTCAGGCAGTCAAAATCGCTCAAGAAGTCCGCGATCTTCAAGATCGCCACGATTTAGACCGAGGAGCCGCAGCAATTCTGTACGTAACTACAGATTTTGCTGGTATCACCATAAGTACGGTAGTAGAGCACAGAAATGTACAAAACCATGCCAGTTTATAGCCCAAAAAGATGGATCCACAAATCCAAACTCTTTAAACGGTTAAATTCGACTATCCATACGGCAGATAGTCGAGAACAAGCGAACCGCCGTCTTTTTCTAAGAGATCAAATTAATAATCTCCTTTTTCTTGTGGATACTGGGGCTGATCTTGCTGTAATACCAATAAATTATTTCCAAGGAAATCGACCTCGTGATCCAGTCTTGTGCCTTTCGGCCGCGAATGGTACAACAATAAATACTTTTGGGACAAAATTACTTTCTGTCGATATTAGGCTACGGCGCACCTTTACTCATCCTTTCGTGCTCGCATCAGTGAACCGACCAATTATCGGAGCTGATTTTTTAACAAAATTCGGTCTACTCGTCGACCTGCGTGGAAGACGAATCATCGACCCGGCCACGAAATTAACTGTCAGTGCATTGACAGTTTCCGTTAATACTCCCACTCCAAAACACTTAGTGGTTGAAAATGGATACGGGAACTTACTAAAGGAATTTCCTTCCGTCACCGAATCCCCAAATTACAAAGTTCCAGTAAAACACAGCGTGGTTCATCATATTTTTACAAACGGTGGAGGAACATTTATGTCATTTAAGGCAAGTTCTACAACGACTTGCAGAATACGATGTCAAAATAAAGACATCCCAATGTGTTTTTGGTGTTCCATCACTTGAATTCCTCAGCCACCACATATCTAAAAATGGCGTAAAACCTTCGCCGCAGCGCGTAGAAGCTATAAATCAGTTCCCACAACCTACCTCAATTAAAACAATTCAGAAATTCGTCGGGATGGTGAATTATTATCACCGCTTTGTCCCACGTTTAGCCGAATTTCTTCAACCAATTCATGCGCAATTGGCAACGTTATCAAAACGACCCAAAACAGCTAAGAACTTCTGTTGGCCTGATGAATGCAATAACGCATTTATCACAGTTAAGCGCGCACTTGCTGATGCAACATTATTGGCACACCCCTTAAAAAATACTATGTATAATATTACATCTGACGCATGAAATATTGCCGTAGCAGCAGTATTACAACAATTTAACAAAGGTAGTTGGGAACCATTAGCGTTCTTTTCCAAGAAACTGTCGCAAACTGAAATCAAGTACTCCGCATTCGACAGAGAACTGTTGGCTATTTATCTAGCCCTTAAACACTTCCGATATTTCGTAGAAGGTCGAATATTTACAGTCTACACTGACTATAAGCCCTTGATTAATGCAATCCACTCAAAGACGGAACGCAGTCCGCGGCAAACCCGCCATTTGGATTTTATATCCCAATTTACGACTGATATCCGACACATTTCAGGCAAAAACAATGTGGTCGCAGACACCTTGTCACGAACATGTGACCCACAAGCTGCCTCAATTAATGAAATCCCAAATATACACAAAATATCAGAGTTACAACGTACGGACGACGAATTAAAAACTCTGATAAACAAAACTCGTCCTACAAGTACCAAGTATAAACTTGAACTTATTCAATTCGCTGGCTACGAATTATACTGCGAAATTTCTTCTGGTAATCATCGCGTATACATTCCTCAACCAATACGGCGTGTAGTTTTCGATTCACTACATGGTCTTTCGCATCCAGGAATGCGCGCTTCGCGGAAACTTCTCTCCACTCGATATTTTTGGCCAAAATTGAATCTCGACGTTAAAAATTGGGTAACAAACTGTTTGTCATGCCAGAAATCCAAAATCATACAACACACAAAATCACAACATGGCAAATTCAAAATCCCAGAAACTCGGGTTCAACACATTCACATGGATTTAGTTGGTCCGCTACCACCATCTGAAGGAAATCACTTATATTCACTATCGTTGATAGATTTACTCGTTGGCCTGAGGCATATCCCATTCCAGATATTACCGCTGCCACCATTGCTAAGACGTTCGTCGAGAAGTATGTATCAAGGTTTGGCGTTCCCCTTGAAATTACAACAGATCAAGGCAGCCAATTTGAGTCAAAACTCTTCTTCAAACAAAAATTCTAGGTTCACATAGATTTCGCACCACCGCCTACCATCCTCAAGCAAATGGAATGGTAGAGGCAAGGGGACCTTAAATGCAGCCCAGCAGACCTAGTACACGGCCAGAGCCTCAAACTACCTAGCGAAATATTTTCAGGCCCAAGTTCACAACCCCTTCCATCAACTGACGATTTTATACAACAGCTTCGCACAAAGATGCAACATTTAATCCCAGTCGATACTCGCAAATCGACTCAGTCCAATATTTTCATTCCCAAAAACTTAGATAATTGTGAGTTCGTTTTTGTTCGTGTCGACAGAACACGAGCAAGCCTAACTTCTCCTTACGAAGGACCATTCAAAGTTATTCGTAAGCTTCGTAAATTTTTCATAGTTGACGTTAACGAGAGACAGCAATCCATCTCAATTGATCGCCTCAAACCAGCATATGGTATTTTGTCGACGATCAATTACAAAAATAATAAGGTAAAAAATGTCACATTTGATATTCCAGTAAAATAAATCAACGCGTGGGAATCTTACTGCGAGGGGGGTACTGTAGCGGCCCTGAATAAATACAGAATCCGTCTTAACATAACGAAAATCGTACTATGCGAAATGGACCAATGAAAAATTAACATATCATCCAATAACTAAAATTCAGTACTAGATTGGATCATAAAAATCCTAAATTATATTTTACTTTAAAAATATTTAGTTAGTCTTAAGAAATTATTATGTATAAAATCATCTGATTTTCTAAAATGAAATTATATAAAAATATATGAAAAATCATAATACAAATTATATTTATAATTAAATATAAAGTTTAAAATTAAAATGAAGTGTTTCTAATTAAAACAATATATTGAGAAATAGCACTTCATCCCTATGGAGGTCTCTGTTTCTAACATATCATGGTGCATCAACGATCTTCCTTAATACTTTGTTTTGAAATCTTTGGATGGTTTCCACGTTGCTCTGTTTGGTACAACCCCAAAGTTGTATACCATAAGTCCAAACCGGTTTTAATATTTGTTTATATAATAGAAGTTTGTTGTATGTTGATAGAGCGAAGCTCCTTCCTATCAGCCAATAAAATGAACGAAAACATATTGTTCCTTGTACTCAGGTACATGAAAAAGTGCCTTTGGGCCTAATTTATAAGTTATTACAAATCTAAGACCAAAAAATGCAAAAAAAAAAAGTAGTTTTCATATGATTTGTATGGCGCGATTTTTGTATGTTATTACTCGATACATACATATGCAATTTCAAAATTGATATTGAAAATCGGCCTATATATTTTCGAATTTTGACGCATAGTTTTGTGTTGGTGTTAGTTAAAATAGAAGAAAAAATCGACAATTCCATTTTTGGTTGTATATTTCTATTATTTTGCTATTTTTTGACACTTATATTCTTAAATGATGGTACATACATCGTTAATATTTTTTTTATGTACATCATTTACCCAAGTATAACAAGACGAATCTCAAAATTGAGCTATCGTGTTTTCCTTCGATTTTTGAGGTAATAATCGAAAGATAACTTCATTGCTATTGAGTTTAAATTTTGTATTCGTATATGATGAAATAGTATTAACTGTTATTAGATTCGACGCCATTATTGTTGTTCGGTTTTCATGTGCATTTACTCTTTATAAATATAATATAATATTCATATAATAATTGTGTGTCTCCAATTAAAAAAATATATTTTTTAATTATTAAATATTTTAATTAACACCATTAAATAAACAGAGAAGTATTTTTAATCATTGTATATAATATTATGTCTAATTAGTCTTCATTATATTTGTATATAAGTTTTTTGTCTCATATAACTTATTGTTATATAATTTACTAAGTTATATTAATTCATATAAAATGTCTGACAGAAGTCGACAACGCAGAATTAAGTTAGAAGTAGATCGACAGTTGCCCCAATATGCACGAGCGAGCAAGATGGTACAGCCTATAAGTCCGGTTCAAGTGTATTCTGAAGTAAATGTAGTTTCTCAGCAATCAGAAACCAATCCAATTTGATCCAAACTTTTTGCATGACGTAGGAAACCCAATAAGTTTTCCATCTCCATCAAATTCATTCCATCAAATAAAAAACGGTTTGCAACGCATAGCAGTTGACACTACTATTTGTGGCGCAACTATGACTAAAATTCTTGTGGTTCTTCATGAATATTTCCCTTGCCTTCCAAATAATGTAAGGGCATTAAAAAATACTCTACGCATTGCCGACGTAATAAATTTTGATTTGGATGTCACATATTTTTATTTAGGTCCTTGATAAGGGCGCTTGATTATTTTCTTAGAAAATACAAGTTATCAAATTTAAATAATGTTGAAATCGATATAGGAATCGACGGTCTGCCTATTTCCAAAAGTTCAAATAGTCAGATCTGGCCTTTAATGATTAACATTGTTGGCTTTCCGGATATTTTTGTGGTTTCTTGTTGCCACGGTAGAAGTAAGAATATTAATTTCCCACGATTTCTTAAAGATTTTATTGAGGAAATAGAAATATTGGAAGCACTTGGCTACGACAATGGGAATAAAAATATAAAAATAAAATTAAGATCTCTTATCTGTGATTCCGATGCTAGGTGTAAGGTTCTTTGTGTAAAATCACATTCCGGCTATTTTTCGTGTACAAAATGTACAATCAAAGGAGCAAAAGTTAACAAAGGTCATATAATTTTTCCTTACGCTCAAAATTTGGAATGCGCGCCCAGGTCAGATACAAGTTTTCGCAATAGATTAGATTTAAATCATCACAAAAAGATTGAGCCTATTCCATTTGAAAGTATACATTTCGGTTGTGTATCTCAGGTGCCCATCGACTATATGCATTGCGTTCTGTTAGGCATTACAAAACAGTTGATCTCATTTTGGGTGAAAAAACGTAAATGTTCATATTCTTTATCTCAAGGCAAAATAAAAATAATATCAGATGATTTAGAGCAAATAAAGTTAACTACTGAGTTTAATAGGCAGCCTAGAAGTTTACAAGAATTTGAACGTTGGAAAGCAACGGAATTACGGCATTTTCTTTTGTACACAGGACCAGTCGTTTTAAAAGATAAATTACCTGCAGATTGTTATATACATTTCTTAACCTTGTCTTCTGGAATTTCATTGCTTTTAAACGACAAGTACTGCCAAACTCGAAATTCAGTGGCTACCACACTATTAAAAAAGTTCGTACAGATACAAGAAGAACTGTATGGGAGTCAAGTGCTACTTTTAATCTCCACAGTTTATTACATTTATCACATGACTGACTTAAATTTAAGGGGACTCTAAACGACTTTAGTGCCTTTAAGTTTGAAAACTATTTAGCGTCCTTGAAACTGCAAATCAAAACAGGATATCTACCATTACAACAGTTTTATAATCCAATTTCTGTAATGTATCAATTGAATCCATCATTCCATAAACAGATATATCCCATTTTTAAAATACACCTGGGAAACCTATATTATAAAAACATCATTTTAGAACATTTTAAATTGTCCATCGAATTTCCTAACAATTATTGCCTAGTTGCTAGTCAAATATTTAAAATAGTTTCTATATATGAAAAGGACAAAATTCCTCATTTCGATGGCCACAAACTTCTCAATTTATCAGATTTCTTCAATGTTCCTTTAAAAGCTTCTTCCTTGAATATTTATAGTACTATCTTCGACACTGTCTCTTCTGATCTATCGACATTTTATATTTCGGATATAACATTCAAAATGATGAAAATTGAAACTGAAAATAATTTAGCATATTTTCCTTTGATTCATACTCCTCAGTTTAATTTTAATACTCAATCATAACCATAATACATAATATTATAATAAAATTATATACATATGCGCATAAAAAACCAAGATGGAGTCTACAGTAAATTCACAACAGTTCATTGAAAGTATGTATAAATCACAAAGACAACGTTTATATATTATTTACATAAATAATAACTATGTATACATTATTCATAAATGCTACTTTTCTATTTTCAGCACAATTTGACTCACAATTTGAATATACCGACTTTTGTGAACTGCGATTCGGTAGGATCAAATAGTGGGAGTATAATCAACAGTTTATTATTAAAATAAATTTCTTCTTTAGGAGATCGTGTCCTAATAACTTCGACACAGAGCGTGTTTAGACTACGTGGGGCCATACAAAATAGGAACGACACCGAAAGTAACAATTACACTGATTTCGAAGGTATAATGATATTCTAATGTAACTTCATAATTTGTAGAAAACAATAATAACTTTCCTTTACATTACAGAATTATTAGAGAACGATTCCGAACCAACAAATTCAACAGCTTCAATTGCAGTGCAGACCGATACCAATGACGATTGTGTAAATATAGAAAGAAAACAATTTCAATTTCTTTTACAATCAATCGAAAATTTGAAGAAAGGACAACAAAGTCTAATGCGAGAATTTATTAACTTAAGAGATAATCGGCTAAATATTAGGTATTTAGTTGATTGTGAAAACGCCAAATTCACGCTTCCTTTCAACGATCTAGACATTTTCATCAATTTTGATGCAAATCAATGCCTATGTATTACTGGCCTGACAAGTCTGTTATACCATATGTATGTGTCGAGTAATAACAAACAAAAATCGCTCCATACAAATCATATGAAAACTACTTTTTTTTTGCATTTTTTGGTCTTAGATTTGTAATAACTTATAAATTAGGCCCAAAGACACTTTTTCATGTACCTGAGTATAAGGAACAATATGTTTTCGTTCATTTTAAGATAAAAAATTATTCAATTTCCACACTTTTCATTCATGAATTTCAACAACTCTCAGTCAAGATTTTCATTATTATTTTAGGGGTAAATATGAGAAATTAATAATTTTCGCTATTCGTGTCCCTTATTATTCATATTAAACTACATCCGTTTCACATTCGAAATAAGCGACCTAACAAAAATCACTTGGTGTGAGTGACAGAGGTTCTCCCACTAAAAATGTATAACTAAAATTTATAATTACAGAAATTCAAGTTGAGTATATTTTCTCCGGTTTGCCTGTGTGTAAATTATAAATATTTTATTTTGTATTTTATGCTCTTCCTGAGAATCCCCACCTATTTTCATTCCATTTGTTTTCGTAAAAATTCTATTTATCCCTGTCACTCACACCAACCGATTTTTGTTAGCTCGCTTATTTCGAATGTGAAACAGATGCAGTTTAATATGAATAATAAGGGACACGAATAGCGAAAATTATTAATTTTTCATATTTTCCCCTAAAAAAATAATGAAAATCTAGACTGAGAGTTGTTAAAATTCATGAATGAAAAGTGTGGAAATTGAATAATTTTTCATTTTAAAATGAACGAAAACATATTGTTCCTTGTACTCAGGTACATGAAAAAGTGCCTTTGGGCCTAATTTATAAGTTATTACAAATCTAAGACCAAAAAATGCAAAAAAAAAAGTAGTTTTCATATGATTTGTATGGAGCGATTTTTGTTTGTTATTACTCGACACATACATATGCTATAAAAGACTAATCAGAACATTAATACATAGGCATTGTAAACGGCCTATTATATATTGGTAATTTGGTATTGATCAAATTGATCAAATTATAAATTTTAGTTACACATTTTTAGTCGAAGAGATATGACGCACAATTTCACGTGGGCGTTTTATTGCTGGTATAATTATATTTATTGAATTAAATTAATTTATTAAAATGAATTTACTAGTTTATTATTATTTATGTGCAACAAATATATGATTGCGAACATTTTTTTTTTGTAAAACATAAATTATATAATAATTCAATAAATGCAACATTCCAACAATAAAACGCCCACGTGAAATTGTGCGTCATATTTCTTCCACTAAAAATGTATAACTAAAATTTATAATTACAGAAATTCAATTTCTCCGGTTTGCATGTGTGTGTAAATTATAAATATTTTATATTGTATTTTATACTCTTCCTGAGAATTTCCGCGTGTTTTCATTCCATTTGTTTTCGTACAAATTTTATTCATCTCTGTCACTCACACAGTCACACCAAGTGATTTTTGTTAGCTCGCTATTTCGAATGTGAAACAGATGCAGTTTAATATGAATAATAAGGGACACGAATAGCGAAAATTATTAATTTCTCATATTTACCCCTAAAATAATAATGAAAATCTTGACTGAGAGTTGTTGAAATTCATGAATGAAAAGTGTGGAAATTGAATAATTTCTCATCTTAAAATGAACGAAAACATATTGTTCCTTGTACTCAGGTACATGAAAAAGTGCCTTTGGGCCTAACTTTTAAGTTATTACAAATCTAAGACCAAAAAATGCAAAAAAAAAAGTAGTTTTCATATGATTTGTATGGATCGATTTTTGTTTGTTATTACTCGATACATACATACATATGCAATTTCAAAATTGATGTTGAAAATTGGCCTATTATATATTGGTATCGTGCAAATTTAAATAACGAGAATGAATCGAGAAAGCAATTGGTAAAACAACTAAATTTATTAAATGATTTCCATTTATATCGTTTCCTCTTTTATTGTTTTGCAGAAATCCATCTTTATTAAAGAAAATGGTCTAGAGATTAAAACATTTGTAAGATCAAATTTTAGAAGCATTTTCACCGAAGAGTTATCCAAAAAATTATCCTTCAATGGACGGCAAGGAAACTTGGCGGTGAAAAATTTTAATGTTACAAAAATTTTAAAAGGTAAATAAATCCTTGTGTATAATAAAAAATATACATAATTTAATGATCGTTCTATATTTAAATTTTTAGATTGTACTCTGGAAATGTTCCCAAATATGGCCCAAACACAATTCAATACAATTGCAACAAAGTATTTTTATTATTTGAAGGACAAATTTGGAAAATTAAAAAAAAAATGAAAATAAAACTAATATTTTAGGTTAAATTAATAGGGATTAATTAAATATTTATTATTATTCCCATATGCAATGAAATTTTGTGATATTGAAATCTAAATTAATTAAATTAACTTTAAATTTAAAAACGAAAACTGAATTAATAAATAATTTTTGAATATACTTTTATACAATAATTAAAATTTTGTTTCTTTAATCAAACATTTAAGTTACCCGCCCAAATTCAAATTTGACGTTAACACATCCAAACATACAATTATTCCCGCCTTTTTAATTATTACACACATACACAGGCTTACAATTTTGTATATTAAGTTTCGTCCAGTTTCGTATTATCGCGACAAATTTCATACGACTTCTTAGAATAACTCGAAACTCAAACTAAGGAAAATTCGAAACTAAGTTTCGATTATAGTACAAATTATGTGAAAATAATCGAAAGTAAAAATACTTGGGATACTGTTTCAAACCTCTTCTCTTTCAGTTTTTTAATAGGCAATTTTTTTCAAATCTCCTTATGTATATAATATGTATACGTTTCGTTTTCGATCGCGATCAAATAACATCTTACGGGATGTACGCTTAATTTCATATTATTTTCTTTCCTTTAAATTTAACCATTCGATTGAATTTTAAAATTAGATTCAAGTCAAATCGGATTTTTCAGATTATTTGATAATACGCTTCTATTAAAAATAATAAATTTTCCAATATTTTCATTAGTTTATTACAGCAACAAAAAAATAAATTTTCAACTTCGACATTTTCATCATAATATAAGCAATATATAGAAAAAATTATATATTTTAAATATCCGTAGTTAAATAATTTTATTTCCCATTATTAATAGCCATTCCCGTTGAAAATAGCAAGGTTTTTTTATTTTTCTTCTTTTTCCCATTGCTTGTACCACACTGATCACTATCCATTTTCTTCGATGAAATATTGACCTTTTCCAGCGCTTCGGCTATAGCCGAACTGAAATTTTGTCGAAATTCCGGAATTCGGGTAAAATGTTTCATTTCTTCGTTTTCATCAGCTGAATCTCGTGATACTATGGGTTCATTTTGGTTAGGTATATTTGCGCTTTTCTTCCCAAATATTTCCGTTAAATTGAAATAATTGTCCTGAGTTGACGGCATCAATGATCCAGCTGATGTTGATGCCAGTGAAGGCCATTTTTCTTTAGGCGATTCGGTTAACATCTTTGCGAACGATACAAGATTAGTGGTGGATTTTTTATCGCTACATTCCGTTACATTATTAGGCGGAATTGATAAAAATGAGTTCAACAAATCATCACGATAACTTGACCCTGACGATAAATCTACATCAAAACTTCCACACGTTGGGAAATGTGCATTCGAATCGATATGGATATTAGCAGACTCGATAAAAAATTTACCTAGTTGCCGTTCATTCATCAACAATATACGTTTCTCGCGTATATTCTCTTCTCGTGCACGTCTTTGACGATTTTTTTTACGAGAATTGAGTTCATCTTGGAATTTCTCGGTAACCTCACTCGAAATTATGGAATGATCGAGATGAAGTTCAATAATTTCAAATTGGGTCGTAACCGGTAAATGATCCAGATACTTCAATCGTTTGCGCAAATCCTCGTTCATTGAACATGACTCTTTTTGGACAATTCGCCCAGATATTGTGAGAGGGGATCTTTCCAAGCTGCCATACATATTTTGAAGCATCCTGACGTTAATCGAATGCAAATATAAATGTTGACCGTCATCAGCCTGATAGAAAAAGTGATAGTTTGATAAATTAACGGGTACAATATCGATTTCATCAATTGTTAAATTTGTTTCTTCATCGATAACAAACGATTCCTTCTCAATAGTAGGAGACCCGGTCGCTTCACAAGTTTCGTACAATTTCCCCGATATTTCATATTCCTTACCATCCAACCACATTTTAGTTTCCGCATGTTTAAGTTGTTCCTTTCGACCGCATAATAGATCAAGCGCCTGTGACGTAAATATACTTTCGGGACAATGCTCGCCATCCAAATTGATTTGTCGTTCTAACTCAAACTTTTCCCGATCGATAATTGTTTTGATTTCATAATCATTCGCAAGCAATAGTTTTGTGTTTAAACCGTGCTCAGTTTGACATTCACTTAAATGAGGAATTTTAAAAAATTTCGAAATTTTTGAATTAGCTATTGATATATTTAAACATCCTTTTGCGCGGCGCATCAACTGAAGTGTTACATAATGGCCGACATTGTATTTTTGGTAGGGTTTTGATACCACACTGTGGAGAAATATGTTTTGATATTAGATTAGAATAATTGTTAAAATTAATATTGAAGGTGAATTATGTAATAAGTCTTTAAACATTAAAAATACCATTTTTTAATATCTAATTTGTTAAAAGCTTATGTTTAATTTTCCAAAAAAGATATTTCACGATATTTATTATAATTAATTATCATGTACTCAACTCTTTGGTTAAAAACTTAAAAGAAAACTGAAGGCAATAATGTTTAAATTACCTTTTTAAATCTTTCATGTGAATTGCCTCGTAGCAAATCGGGCATTTTCGCCATGGTTTGTCAGACAGCGCTAAATAATGGAGTATACATGGCCAACAATAAATATGTCCACATTTTGTCATTTTTCCGGCCACTGGTAAAAACAAACAAATTGGGCATTGCTGTTGCTCCGTACTATGCACTATAACTTGTTCAATATTATCCCATGCTACAAGCGTATCAGGTGATTTCATTAAAGAAGAATAGTCCTCATTAGATTTCACAACAAATTTACAACTGGAAAAACAAAATTCAGCCAAATGAGTATAGAAAAATATGAATAAAAATAATGCAATCATACTTGGCTTGTAGAAAATGTTCCTTATTATATTTATATTTTTTGACATAAGTTCGGTTGTAACCGGTTCTACTAAACGAAGCATTTGCATCTCGATCTCTCGGAACATAATGAAAATTCAGTAAATGATTTAAATTCTGTTTTTTACTGCCTGGTACAAATACTGAATTTACTTCGGCCTCAAACCCAGTTAATTTACAATCTAGTCCGGTGCTCGCGGCCGATGAAAATTCCAATGCAGCGCTATCGCGATTAACACCGCGATGCTTCGAACGTTTCTCGTTAAAATTACTTTGTCTTGGCTTATTATTTGATTGAATCGGTTTGTTGCGTGAAAGTTCAGATTTAGAATTAGGACCATTGGGTGATTCACGTCGTCGGGAATTTCGTGGCCACTGTTTAACATCTAAAAATATAATTAGATTTTTAATAGTTTATAAATAAATCTATTTTTACTATGCAAATCTTCGCCATTTATTTGAAATAAAAAACAAATTTCAGTTCTATTTTTACATACCTTGGAGTTTTTTCGAATCACAAACCTGACCTTTGGCCGGATTTGCCCGAAATGAACCTTTTTCCATTATTAACTTTAGTGAAAAATAATACAAAACTATTTTGATAGTGGATTTTTGCTCCACATGGAGTATTAATAAAATTCACTTTGATAGCAGACATCTTTAATTTGCCATGTTTTATTTTACGGATTGATGAAAAAGTATTAATTTTATCCGAATAGAAAATCGCAATAGAAAAAAATAATTAAACTTTGCAAAAATAAATGAAATAGATACGTAAAGAAGGACTCGTTCGTTCCCTTTTTAATATTACACTTTTACCGTGCCGTGAAGCCACGAATAATTTCCTATCTAAAAGTTTCTCCCCGTTAAATTATGTGTCACAACTTTTTTCTATTTGATGTACGTGATGGATAATGGATATGCGAATATAGAAGAGTCAATGAACTAAAATAATAAATGGAATTACACCGCGATGTGTTTGCTACTCGACAGAAGATGGTACTGTGATTGAAAACAGTGCTCATATGCGACATTACTCAACTTTTATATGAAACTTTTTCAACCGAGTTATTTTTCGCAAGGGATGCATATGCAACTATATTTTTATGATAATACATGATTTTATAGTGGCATCATTATTTTAAAAAAAATAAATTTACAAGCCGACAGTGTACAAATTTAAACAGTGACATCAGCGTCATAAAGTACAACTACTGCATATTTAATTTATTTGATGTCATATCTGTCAAAATACCGGCATTTTCTGAAAAATTTTGTATCTTTATTTAAATTAATTGATTTAATAAAAATTGTAGCTTTATTTAAATAAATTGATTTAATTGAATTTTGTGATAATGTAAATCGAGTAATTTCAATGAGTAAAATGACAAAACCAGGCAGTCATTATGTGTATGTTTGTTTCAAATGACTATAACTGAAAGGGACAAACAATAAAAGTCACGGTATGTATTTCATAACAATCTTAACTATAATAATCGATATGTATATTGTTTGTGGGAAATTCTGATGTTTTGTTGGTGCTTTTAATAAAAATTCCAGCAAAACCGAAGCTGTAAAAGTAACTACGAATAAATGAGTTATGTAATTCAATTATATCTTTCAGGCTGCTCAACCAATTTCCCATCCATACGAAAAATATAAATATGAAGAGCTTGAAAATGACTTGGATCCTAAACGAATACGTAAATCACTAGTTGAATTGAATTGAACTAGTCACACAATCGTGTTTTTCATACGTTTTCATGTTGCAACATATTCCTGCGGTTCAATAGAAGTTGAAACACCCGATGAGCTACAAATTCTTTGTGGACGAATGAAAACAGTTATGGAAGAATACTATAAAGGCTTTCAATCCGGAGAAAATCACAAGGGATATTTTCGTCAGCTTACTGTGCGTACGACAAAAGCAACCAATGATTTTTAATGTTGGTGTGTCGTGTTTTATCTAAATTAGAAGCTTCAATACAATCCGGAAATTATTATGAAGCTCATCAAATGTATAGAACATTATATTTTCGGTATTTGTCACAAAAAAAATACGAAGAATTATTGGAGCTTTTATATAAAGGTGCCACAACACTTTTGGAACATGAACAATCAGCGAGTGGAGCTGATTTAAATCTTCTAATCGTGGATGTTTTGGAGAAAGCAAATTTATCGGACTATGAAATTTGGATTCAGCGTATCGGTGTTTTATTGAATTAAATTGCTCCTAATGTTATTGAACGGGAAACTTTATTGGTATTATATTTGGTACAATTTGTTTTATTTGTAAGTTATTTATGCTAGATTATTTTTTACAGATTAAGGCAATATCATGGAGTAGCGAAGTGTCCAAAGCGAAATTAGGCCATCCGTCATTACATAAACTAATTGCAGAAATTTTTTGGTCATCATTATTTGTTGTCAAAAGACGGAGCTGGATGTGGTCAAATGTTGATAACAAAACTAAATGATATTCGAAAGAAATTGATTTATTTATAGCTCAAGTAGTTTAACAGTTATGTATAAAAGAACGCACCGCAGCTTTAGAAACGTTCGAAACATATACAAAATACCATCCAAAAATTACGTGTTGAGCCACCATTTAAATTTCCACTTATTAACTTTTTGTACATTTTATTGCACAATTTAGATACAAAGAAATTATCCCTATTCAAAGCGTTATGTGAATTATATAAACCATCGCTTGATAGAGATTCGTCATACGACAAATATTTACAAAAAATTGGTATAATTTATTTTGATGCCCCAGCACCACAACCGCAACGTACTAACGCAAGGTAAGATTTTTAATAATAAATAGAAATGCAGATATTTTTTATTGATATATTGCTTTATTTATTTATTTATAACACAAAAAACTTCAAATAAACACTAAAAATTGACAGCTCAAGACATACTGTTCATGCTTGATGATTAACACACAAATTAATTCTCCCAATCCAGCAAGCTTCCATAACCTAAAAACTAATTAAATCATCATTTTAAAATACATGTTAATATATTTAAAATTACGATTCAATTTTTACACATGCGAAACAGAAAAATTTATTAAAATATGTAAATTTAATGTTTGATTAACAAAAGATAAAATTATATAAAATATAAATAAAATTAAAAATTTAATTTTTTCAACTTACTTGTTACTATATATAAATCACTGAAAATTTCAATGTTTTGACAGAAGTATGGAATATTAAATGTAGAGAACGACTTGGCCTCTTCTGATTGTCTTAGACAGTATGAAGACCAAGCTCAGGATCGAAACCGTTGGAGCCAAATTGTTGATTCAGTAAGGGGCCAGTAATGGCCTTTAACACTGTTAATTATTATGGAATATTAAAAAAAAAATTTTTAACAGTGCAAGACTGTCAAATTATTTCAAAACATTCGTAAGGGATGCAGACAAAATTTTCGGTTGACGAATTGTCGCATATGTATATTATTAATATGTGGTCACGGTATGTATTTCATTACAAGCTTAACTATAATAATCGATATGTATATTGTTTGGGGGAAATCATGATGTTTTGTTGGTGCGTTTAATAAAAATTCCAGCAAAACCGAAGTCAGGACAGCTGTAAAAGTAACTACGAATAAGTCAGTTATGTAATTCAATTATATCTTTCAGGCCGCTGAACCAAGTCCCGATCCATACGCAAAACGTAAATATGAAGAGCTTGAAAATGATCTAGATGCTAAACGAATACGTAAATCACTAGTTGAATTGAATTGAACTAGTCTCACACATATCGTGTTTTTCACACGATATGTGTGAGACTAGTTTTCGTGTTGCAACATATTCCTTCGGTCCAATAGAAGTTGAAACACCCGATGAGCTACAAATTCTTTGTGGACGAATGAAAACAGTTATGGAAGTATTTGAACGCGAATTAAATAAAGGCTTTCAATCCGAAGAAAATCACAAGGGACATTTTCGTCAGCTTACTGTGCGTACGACAAAAGCAACCTACGATTTTTAATGTTGGTGTGTCGTGTTTTATCAAAATTAGAAGCTTCAATACAATCCGGAAATTATTATGAAGCTCATCAAATGTATAGAACATTATATATTCGGTATTTGTGACAAAAATAATACGAAGAATTATTGGAGCTTTTGTTGAGATCAACAGTGCAACAAAATATCCCACAATGGCAACAGGCCGCAAATCTATTCAACTTTAAAAAAGAGAAAGTACACGTCATCATTTCAGGTGTAGGTGGGAAAAAGGCAGGCACCTGCAGACAAACCATCAATCTAAAAATATCGCCAAGACTTGATGGAGACTTCCAAATGAATATCAAACCCTTGATATTCGACCAACAACTACCCGAGGTGGACTTTGCCACAAGCAGCTGGATGCATCTCAACCAAATACAACTGGCTGATCCCAACTACAATCAGTCACAGCCAATTGATCTTATACTTAGCGCGGATTATTATCCATCAATACTAATCAACAACATCATCAAGGGAGGACCACTAGAGCCCATGGCACAACAAACGGAATTCGGTTGGATTATATTGGGTAGCAGGAGCAACACAGGAAATCAGCACAAAACATCGATGATTGCAACCAGAAGTATAGGGGATCAGGTGAGATTACTGGTAGAAAACGAATCATCCAAGCTATTTGATCCTGGCATATGTTAAGTTTCCCAGCATAACAATCCATTAGGATTATTAATAGTGGCCGGGGTATATGTTGAGATCAACAAGACACATCATTATAATATTCTAAATGGCGGCCCGGGAATATGTTGAGATCAACAGTGCAACAAAATATCCCACAATGGCAACAGGGTAAAATGCACAATTTTATTATATTTCATACACATATGTTGACGAAATATGATTTAATTCATCATATATATGTATACAACAACAACAATAGAAATGCAATTCAGCAATTCTATATTAGTGTAATTATTTACTACAAAATTACGGAATTGCAATTTATTTGTTGTTAGTGTAATTAGTATATAAGATTTTGTATATATATGTACTGGAAAAATGAAATAATAAAATCAGAATAAATTCAACCTTAACAACGTGTTAACTCTCGCTTATTTAATAGACCCCACCCGTGGTAATCTATTAAGTAAACTCATAAATCGAAGCGAACTTAATTTTAGAATTAAGGCACCACTGAGATTTTACATGGTCCTTCGAGCCGGATACAACAACAGCCGGATACAACAACAGTCGGAGACACCACAAAAACTGGCCACAACCTGAGATTTTACATGGTCCTTCGAACCGGATAAAAACAACGAGCCAGATTAAGTTGAGATTTTACATGGTCCTTCGACCCGGATACAACAACAGCCGGATACAACTACAGTCGGAGAC
Source organism: Tipula unca (assembly GCA_951394425.1). Taxonomy (NCBI): domain Eukaryota; kingdom Metazoa; phylum Arthropoda; class Insecta; order Diptera; family Tipulidae; genus Tipula; species Tipula unca. The sequence goes on along the minus strand of CATOBX010000001.1, from coordinate 29,086 downwards.
ACCACAAAAACTGGCCACAACCTGAGATTTTACATGGTCCTTCGAGCCGGATAAAACAACCGGCAAATAGAAGTACGGACGGACAGTCTCTAACTTCAAGCCTGACGACACCACCAGCCAAGCAACAACAGGCACAATCTTCACAAATTACCGTCGAAGGAGGAGCTGAGCAACAACCAGCACCAATACAACCACTGGAAAGCCAAACAACAACAAAATGGATTTATTACTTCAATTACAAGAGGTAACAAGTGGAAAGATAGTCCAAGTAGAGAAAAACTATCGAAAAGACGGAGAAGACAGAAAGACAAAGTCTTACCTATAGAAGAGAATAGCGAATCTAAAAGCGCTATACAACGAATTCGTTGGAAACGACGATAAAATTCTACGAATGATCCCGCCTCTGGGCGAGAACCACGCTTATCTCACCACGCGAATAAACACAACAGATGTTTACAATAAGCTGGTAGAAGATATGCGCCATCGCCTACATAGCGGACCACCATTGACACCAACAACGTCACAAGAAGCCCTACAACTTCCAAGTTCACTTCTCAAGCCATCATATAAACCGACGCCGTCAATTCGGGTAGATGCCGTACAAAATTTAACAACAGATTCCCAAAAAGAGGAAATCAAAGAATGTAACTCAGCTGCAAATCAACAACAAACGAGTACGAGTAGTTCAATAGAGGCCCTTCAAACAGCAAAAATAGAAGGGAACAACAACACAAAATTGTTCAAAAGACAAGACGTCCTCATGCGCCAGATATATCAAAAATTGGCGACAATAAATTATTCCTTGGAAACCAACAACATATCTAAGGAATATGTTAGTCTTAAAATAAGACAATTAGAAACGGACATGGAGGAAATCGCAGCCCAACATACAGAATTATTAGTAGAGTTGGAAGACGACGAACAAACCTCCAACTACTTTAGGGAAGTTTATTATGGCAAGCTTCAAGAAAGAGTAGAAGATGCCATGATCAAACTACAACAGTTTTGTTCCCAAACAACAACCATGGCAGAATCAACAGCGCAAGTGAAATTGCCTAAGGTAGAATTACCAATATTTTACGGTGATTATGATCGGTGGGAAACATTCAACGATATATTCACTGAGCTGATCCACCAAAACAACAAACTATCAGATACAGTAAAGATGACGTATCTGAAATCACACCTGCAGAAGGGAGCAGCGCAAATTATTAGTCACCTAACAACAACTGGTGACAATTACCAAACCGCATGGAATATAATCCAAGCAAGGTTCAACAATGTAAGGCTACTGGCAAACCATCAATTTAATACACTATTGTCATTGTCGACAATTCAGATACCATCCGCCCAAGCAGTGAGAAACTTGCATGATACAGCACGAGAAATATTACACAGTATAAAGCGGCTAAATATGGATTCGCCCTTCGATGCATTCGTGAATTTCATCTTAAACAAAAAATTGGACCCAGAATCCATTAGGATTTACGAAACAACTATAGAGAAGCCCAGAGAAATTCCACAACTAGAAGAATTCTTTCGATTCCTGGAGAGAAGGTTTCAATCTTTAGAAGCCATGGGCAATCATAGAGCAACAGCAACACGACCACACATGCAGTATATAACACCATTGAAACTAGTGAATACAGCCATGTTACCCAAAACATGTTGGGTGGAAGAGTGTAAGGAGCATCATGGTTTAAATCAATGCCAGCAATTCAAAAAGATGTCAACATTAAATCGGGCAAGGCTTGTTAGCTCAGCCAACTTGTGCATACGATGTTTAAGCCAGCATCAAGGAAGAAACTGCCAAGCAGAAACATGTATCGTGTGCAAAGGGGAACACCACACACTTCTGCACTGCAATAATGCAGCATCAACTACCGGAAGTACGTCAAAACCGCCAAAACATTCGTGATCAACCATCAAGGACAAGTTTTATTACCAACTGCTTTAGTCAGAGCCGCAACTAGCGCTGGCGATTTTTTCACACTAAGAGCTCCAATTGATCCAGGATCACAGGCCACATTAATATCCTCCAAGGCCGCAAATCTATTCAACTTTAAAAAAGAGAAAGTACACGTCATCATTTCAGGTGTAGGTGGGAAAAAGGCAGGCACCTGCAGACAAACCATCAATCTAAAAATATCGCCAAGACTTGATGGAGACTTCCAAATGAATATCAAACCCTTGATATTCGACCAACAACTACCCGAGGTGGACTTTGCCACAAGCAGCTGGATGCATCTCAACCAAATACAACTGGCTGATCCCAACTACAATCAGTCACAGCCAATTGATCTTATACTTGGCGCTGATTATTATCCATCAATACTAATCAACAACATCATCAAGGGAGGACCACTAGAGCCCATGGCACAACAAACGGAATTCGGTTGGATTATATTGGGTAGCAGGAGCAACACAGGAAATCAGCACAAAACATCGATGATTGCAACCAGAAGTATAGGGGATCAGCTGAGATTACTGGTAGAAAACGAATCATCCAAGTTATTTGATCCCGGCATATGTTAAGTTTCCCAGCATAATAATCCATTAGGATTATTAATAGTGGCCGGGGAATATGTTGAGATCAACAGGACACATCATTATAATATTCTAAATGGCGGCCCGGGAATATGTTGAGATCAACAGTGCAACAAAATATCCCACAATGGCAACAGGGTAAAATGCACAATTTTATTATATTTCATACACATATGTTGACGAAATATGATTTAATTCATCATATAAATGTATACAACAACAACAATAGAAATGCAATTCAGCAATTCTATATTAGTGTAATTATTTACTACAAAATTACGGAATTGCAATTTATTTGTTGTTAGTGTAATTAGTATATAAGATTTTGTATATATACTGGAAAAATGAAATAATAAAATCAGAATAAATTCAACCTTAACAACGTGTTTACTCTCGCTTATTTAATAGACCCCACCCGTGGTAATCTATTAAGTAAACTCATAAATCGAAGCGAACTTAATTTTAGAATTAAGGCACCACTGAGATTTTACATGATCCTTCGAGCCGGATACAACAACAGCGGGATACAACAACAGTCGGAGACACCACAAAAACTGGCCACAACCTGAGATTTTACATGGTCCTTCGAACCGGATAAAAACAACGAGCCGGATTAAGTTGAGATTTTACATGGTCCTTCGAGCCGGATACAACAATAGCCGGATACAACAACAGTCGGAGATACCACAAAAACTGGCCACAACCTAAGATTTTACAGCTTTTATATAAAGGTGCCACAACACTTTTAAAATATGAACAATCCGCGAGTGGAGCTGATTTAAGTCTTCTAATCGTGGATGTTTTGGAGATGGCAAATTTATCGGACTATGAAATTTGGATTCAGCGTATCGGTGTTTTATTGAATAAAACTGGCCCGAATTTAGTCAATCTAGAGCAAGCTCGGCATCATTATTTGTTGTCAAAAGAAGGAGCTGGATGCGGTCAAATGTTGATCGAATTAAGCCAAACTAAAGGATATTCGAATGAAACTGATTTATTTATAGCTCAAGTAGTTTTACAACAGTTATGTATAATACTTATAATATTATAATTCTTAGGTTTATGTTTTGGCTAATAAATATTATTACTGTCGACTTTTTTGACCCATATCAGACTATAAACAAAATTTTGTTTCTACTTATGCAAATATGCATAAGTAGAATGGTCTACACTATGCAAATATGCTGATCTTTTCTCTCATGAAATTAAATTTACCAATGTATGTGTAAGTATACTATGCATATTTTGGAATTCTCAGCAAATTATCAGGAGGCTATTTCACAAAAAAATTATCATGAAATTTTTACGAAATGTCAAATTAAAATGCATTTTTTTATTTATGTTTTTCATTTTATTTCGAATGTTGAGACGTATGTATGGTTATAGCTACATAAAAAAAATATTTCGCAATGACTATTACTTCAAAACCTACTAATTTTCTGACAGTATTCACCGAATTTTATTTGACATTTGAAGAAATTATCATGAGAGTAGATTGCCCAGTTATGATAATTTTTTAATAAATATTTATCAATACATTGAAAAAAACACATACAAACATAAATTATCATGAGAGAAAATATCAGCAAATTTGCATAGTGTAGTCCCCGGGTCAAAAAAATGTATTGAAAAGGCATTGCCACATGCAGTTGTATTTCCGACCGATTCGGTAGAAAATATGATAAGACACGCCACATGAGCAAAACAATAATCCGACCGATTTTACAACAACAAAATTTTTGTTTGTGTTTTTTTTTTTTTGTCATTTGTTTTTGACATTTAATTTATATAACTTATTAAATTATTATCATATTCATTTTTAATTTTCAATAAATTGTACAGATTGACAGCTACGTTTGTAAACAAACCAAATTATCACCGAAGTGAGGTTATGGTCGCAACGAAAATAAATATCGGTGATATTTGATGCGTTCGGAACCGACAAATTTTTATTGGGAAGCGTTCGGAACCGACAAAATTTATACCATTTACGTAAAAAATCGGTTGTCGGACCGACAGAATAGAAAAAGTCATTATTCAATAATAATAATAATAACAGTGTTAAAGGCCATTACTGGCCCCTTACTGAATCAACAATCTGGCTCCAACGGTTTCGATCCTGAGCTTGGTCTTCATACTGTCTTAGACAATCTGAAGAGGCCAAGTCGTTCTCTACATCGTGGAGCCATCGTCGTCTGCAACGACCTCTGCGCCTACCATATGGTGGCTCTCCTTTCAGAGATCGCTGCACAATTCGTTCCGGATCAGCACGCAGAACGTGACCGAGCCAGCGTACTCGCTGAGATCTAACTTCATGTACAATATCGGGGATCTTCATCAGATCTCTGATCTCGAAATTGTACAGAGCTCGGTATGTACCATCTATTTCGCGTTTAGGGCCGTAAACCACACGTATGATTCTTCTCTCAAATGTAAGGAGCCATCTCTCGTACTCATCCGTCAGCGCCCAACTTTCACATCCAAACATAACAACGGGCCTGATCAACGCTTTGTAAAGCTTCAGCTTCACGGCACCTGATAAGTGTTTAGATTTTAGCAGTGGCCTTAGAGGATATAAAGAACGACTGCCAGCTGCCAGCCGCACTTTAATATCCTCACCCACACTGTTATCGTGAATGATAAGAGAGCCCAAATATTTGAATCTCCTCACTCCCTCAAACGGGTGGTGGCCACTACTAAAATCTGGTGTGCCATTGTCTCTAAAACCAGAGATCAGGTATTTCGTTTTGGACTCATTGATCTGGAGTCCAACAGAAGCTGAAAACTCTACAAGCGGATCAAGTATTTCTTTCACTCCGTTGCTATTCAGTCCAATCACGCATATGTCATCTGCATATGCAAGCACTTGATTGGACTGGCGATATAAGATGTTGCGCTGAGGTGTTTCAGTTTTACGAAAGATGTACTCCAACATGAGATTAAAGAGTATCGGGGACAGAGCATCTCCCTGCCGAACACCCGAGTTAACTGCAAAAATTGTCGATAGCCTGTTCTCAACTTTAACACAGCATTGAGACTGCGTCACTGTCATCCTACACAGTCGTACCAATTTTGTTGGCATTCCTAGGTATTCCAGGGCAGACCACAAACTCTCTCGATTGATCGAGTCGTAGGCCTGCCGGAAATCCAGGAAAACCTGATGTACGGAGATGGATGTCTCATAATATTTAGATAGAATCATCCGCAGCGAAAAGACCTGATCAGTGACTGATCGATTCGGACGAAATCCTCCCTGATAGTCACCAACCAAGCCCTCCGCCAGAGGAGTGATTCTATCCAATAAATGTATGACAGTAACTTGTATGCTGTGCAAAGGAGAGCTATACCGCGATAATTCTCACACTTCAAGCGGTCTCCCTTCTTGAAGATGGGGCATATCGCGGCCACTTTCCATTCATCAGGCATAACTTCGGTTCGCCATACTAATCGAATAAGGTCGAAAAGACAGTTCCACAAAGTATCTCCTCCGAATATCAAGAGCTCCGAATTAATGCAGTCCACTCCAGGTGAGCGGTTTCGTTTCATTCTCTGCATGGCCTTAGTGAATTCCTCATGGGATGGCTCCTCAGTGCAAATCTCCGCAGACTGTTTTAGAGGTGGCTCAACAACAGTCTGTGACGCATGATGAACATCAAGCAGCTCAGTAAAGTGTCCACTCCATGCGTCAAGTACTGCGTCGATGTTGACACAGAGGTTTCCATCCCGGTCCCGAATGGCGGTTGACGAAATCCTTTAAAGAAATTACGTGAACTACGCTCATTGCTGAGTTGTTGTACTTTCAGAACCTCGGCCTTCCACCATTCTCGCTTCTTCCGTCTACAAATCCGCTTAGCTGCCCTTCTTGCAAGAGTTGCCTTGTTTTTCCTTGCGATTGTGAGACGTTGTTGCACTTCATTATGGGCTATATTTTGTTGCTCAACTGCAAGACGACACTCGTCATCAAACCAATCATTCTTGGGTCTTACTTTCACCATACCTAAAGTCTGTTGAGCAGCACTGAAAACCGAAGTTTTCAGTACCTCCCAGACAGAGTTCACGCAGTCAGACTGGTAATTAGCTCCCTCAATGTTGTCGCTGACAAGATCCTGATATTATTCAATTACAATTGTTATATTATTATAAATTTATGATTTTAATTACTAATTGTAGTTATTTCATATATTTTCTCAATAATTTAAGCCAAAAATATGCATTCATTTAATCATAAATGAAAAAATCGGTCCCAGGCTTTCGCCGATATTTTTGTCATGTGGCAACGCATAAATAACGATTACTGCATGCGTGGAGAAAGAAGGTGGTGATACGGCTGGTTTCATTTTCCGACCAAGCAGAATGGGACGAAGAGGATGTAGAAAATAAAGAGGCGGGAGTGGAGGTTGTACTGGTAAAATCGCGAAATTTCGATATGGCGCAGTTATTGGCTGCTATATATTTAACAGTCAAATCAAAAAATGAAGCAATCGATAAATCAATCAATTGAACAGTCAGTTAAAAAACCAATTGAACAATCAAATCTTAAAATGGAATAGTCAATTAATTAAATTATCGATAAGAACTTTCTATAAATAAATACCACTTAACATGGAGAAGTAGAAAAAATGGGCCTATTTAGACGAGTATGCACCAAAGTATATGGAGAACAGGTAATTTACAAACAGGTTTCATTTTCGTTCTTTTTCGCGCATCAGTCAACATGGCGGCGTTAGTCATTAGGAAAATTTCGTGATTTTATTTGCGTTTCAAGGTGAGTTCGCGAGGCCGGATACATACCCTGACTATTTACATCCGACCTCTAAACCAATGAAATCTTTCAAAATGACAAAAAATATGGTCTATTTCCCCTTATGGAAGATGAAATATTTTTATCTTTGAGCAAAATATCCGACTGGCGTACCAACTATATAATGGTATTATGATACTGGCTAGTTTTGAAGTACAATAAAGTGCTGTAAACCAATTTTTGTAAGAAAGAGAAAGGAACAGGAGACAACATTATTATAATGGACGCCACGTGCGTCAGCATGTAAAATATAAATATAAACAAAAAATTAATTTTCCTAATAATTTTTGGGATTGGAATTTACATGGGATTTGAGTTAGAGTTTAATTTGATTTTATTAAATTTTATTAAAAATTTGATTAAAACATATATTTATTTATAATTAGTTTTGTTCAAATACAATAAAACTAGCAACATAAATATTCAATATGAAATTTTTTATTTAAACACAAACTATGTACTAAAATTGTACTACTCGACTTTGGAATCACTCGCACTTGTATTTGGAAAACCTAAAGTGTAGTCTACAATTCTTCCAGCTTCTCGAAGTCCACTTAAAAATGCACCATGCACGGTAGCTGAATAGTTTCGTATTGTATGTTCTCCAGCAAAAAATAACCGTGGTAATTCTTTATCGTCATTCTTCGAATCGGTTTGAGATGTTGGTGTTACAGGCGCGGCGAGTAAATCATAATTTGAACCGGATGATCCAACTGAGACAAAACTGTCCAATCATGCCATCTTGTTACTAGTTTATTTTGGTTGTGGTACTGCCGAATTTTTGAAAATACCTTTGAGTACGGCAATACAACGTCTTACAATTACATCATCAGATTCGTTTTCCATAATTGCCGCGGACTGTCCAGCCACAAGGACTAACAATACCGGTGATTGCGAAATACTCCAAAATAAAAATAACTCACCACGACTTGCAGTTGTACTACCAACATGACCAAACAAATTTGACGAAGTATCCCAAAATATTGCACAGCACAACTTTATTTAAATTTCCGAATCCCAAACGTTGAATGGCCGCTTGTTTCCACTCCAGAAGAGGGGGATCAAATTTAACCGTGTTTAATTGATTGGATGATGGAGATACGGCAATTTTCAGTACGCCTAACGTAATGGTACATAAGACTAGATCAGCTAAGGTATAAGGTACTGATGAATTATTGGTTTTAAAATTTTCCGTAGTAACCTCCACACCGCCAGGAAAATACTTTATCCAATCCCTCCGGTAACGCGATTGGAACACATGAATATCCATTTCGCACAGTTATATGATTGCCAATACATTCAAAATCGTCATCTTGGTCTCAATGTTTTAAGGACAAAGTGTTTAGTGGTGTCGCATTAGCGAATTCTAAATTTGCAAAGTGCCAATCTAAAATTTGACGATCGTTTGATGACAGATATACATCACTTGGAGGATTCATTTCCATTTCTTTGAGTTTTGATTCCATTTGATTTAAATTCAACTGTTCTACGTCAGCCCAAAGAACATGCAATTGACGGTGAGCTAAACGTACATTAAACTCATTCTCAATATACATATTTTTATGTTGTTGGATCACATTATTTAAATGTTGCATTGGTTTTTCGTTAACATGTTTTTCTTGTAATCGTATAATCAATTCCAATGCTTGGCCTAATGATACTGGATTATTTCCGGCATAAAATCTAATTGATGGGAGAACTTGTGAACTCGAGCAGTCTATTAAATTCTCTTTCAACCATTTCATCTTTATAATTTGGTACTGATTTTCCTCCAGCCCCGTACATTGGACAAGCTTGTTTTATTGGAGCCATTTCCATACCAGTTTGTCTGCTCAATATAGTTAGAGGTTTACCCCATATTCCAGTAACCACCATTGCACCTAGATCAGCAATGTAATTATTATTTCGAAATATGGCAATACGCCCTCCAACACGATCTCTTGCTTCTAACACAATAACATCCATTCCAAAATGTTGAAACTGTTGCGCTGCTGCTAGTCCTGAAATTCCCGCACCAATTACAACCACTTTTGCAAATTTTTTAAGTGGTAATGATTTTTTTTATATGCTTGAAAATACCGTAAGTTTAATTTTAAGTTTTAATCAAATTTTATTTTTACAATGTTTCCAATGTTTACAATTGAAGATGTCAAAAAAAAAGAATCAAAATGTAATTCTTTTCTGCTAGAATTGCCCACTTTTTTTGCTAGACAATTTGAGCTACGCTGGTTTTTTGACATATAACGATTTTTTTACGTACTATGTCGTATACACATGTGTATATTTTGTATACATGTTTTTTTTCTCGCTCGGTTTGTCTTTTCTAGCCGCTAGAAAAGTCGGAAAAAAAGTCAGTGTCATAATACCATAAATAAAAAAAGTGAAAAAACAAAAATAATAAGCAATAATTTTGCCCAATAAGTTGTTTTGCTTTCTGTCATTTTGTTTTTATTATATATATATATATATATATATATATATATATATATATATATATATATATATATATATATATATATATATATATATATATATATGTATATATATATATATATATATATATATATATATATATATATATATATATATATATATATATAAGTTAAGACGACAAAAGCGCACAATCAGCTAAACGTGACATTAAATGCATATCAAAAGCGCACAATCAGCTAAACGTGACATCAAGTGCATATCAACATATTTTGCAGCTTGGGATAAATTCGCAATTCAGCAAAATATACTTCACGTGTACATACAGCGCGTCTGTACTCATTTTACACTTATTCTTTTCCCACATTATTATAAATAGAAAATATTGTAACAAAATTCTTCAGTTTAAGTTTAGATCTAATAAAGTGGACTTTAGTCCAAAGAAAATAATTTTTTATATTAAACTCATTAAATAAATTTAACTGGCGCCGAAACAGGGACCGTCGATAAAATTGGTATAAATTTTGTGTAAAATGAAAAGTGAAAAAGTGAATTTTAAAATTTCGAATAATAAACTAGTATCTTACCCGTGAGAACAAGATACTACGTGACTTTTCAAAATTAGCATTTTACCCGTGAGAACAAAGTGCTAATAGCATTATACCCGCAAGAACATAGTGCTATTTAAACACACAAAAACCATACCATACAAGTGAAAGTGATTGATTTCGTGCCGCGAGTAAGCCATCTGCAATCATCAACGCTTATAGCTAAAAGGGAACATCACGAGTCATCCGACGCTACAAATCGACTGATTTCAAGAGTGTACTAGTCCCGGAGTGCACACTCAACAAATACATAGGATTAAAACTCCTCTAAGAATGACGTTATTGTAAGTGAAAATCTTAATAACAATCATAAAAATAATCAAAATAGAAAGTTCTATTGAAGTTTTGTAATATAAACGATAAATTAAAAACCAAAATTTAATAATATATTTAATTATACAAATATAATAATTTAACAAACCACTTGTGTTAATATAACTATATAATCAATCCTAACAACGACGGCAACGTTAGAACAAATAAGCAATTCACTCGTGCATGTAACTGGAGCAGTTAATGCCCAGATAGAATTAATGAAAAAGTTAGAAAAGAGGATAAATGATTTGGAAAATCATAGGATAAGTGATTTGGACAATCATAAACAACAACAGGCCAATGACAATCTTCAGGGCCTAAAAACGGAAAACGATCTTCGCGAGATAAGTAAATTACCTGATTGCGTGAAGGAACTCCAGATATTCGACGGAAACCCAACACACTATGTATCATGGGTCTATAGCGTCGAGAGTATCTTGAAAGATTACGAAATTGTAAAGGAGAAACCAATATATCGAGCAATCCTGCAAAGTATCAGACAAAAAATCCGAGGTACAGCAGACTCAGCACTGATTTCGTATAACATATTTGATGAAAACTGGAGCGCCATAAAATCTTGCTTATCTCTACACTACGCCGACAAGAGAGATCAGCGAACGTTGGAACACCAACTTAATAATCTCACTCAAGGCAACAAAAGTATGGATGAATTTTATGCCAATGTTAACCACCAGTTATCATTAATTATTAATAAATTGAAGACCGAAAACTACAGTCAGGACACCATGGCTGTTCTCAGCGAAACTTATCGTAATCGGGCTCTAGACGTATTCGTAAGAGGACTGAATGGTGATATTTCGAAAATGCTAACAATCCAACGACCATCAACCCTTCCCGAAGCATATTCATCATGCTTGGAAATTCAAAATTTGAATTTCAGGAATATATCTATTCACAACCGGAGTTTCGGCAACTCAATTACCGTTCCGATTAATCAGGTTAACACAACAAGAATCCAGCATACTGCACCAAAACCGCTCCCAAGATTGTCTCTTCAACAAAGAAATATGGGTTATAATATGGGATATAACACACAACGGCAGCAGGAACATCGACCACCAATGAGGCCCGTGCAATCAAAACCACCAATCCCTATGGAGGTTGACGAGTCTGTGAAAACAAAAAGGTTGAATTACATGAACCGGCCCAACTTTAAACGGGACCGCAATTCGGATGTAAATGTCAACTCGCCAAAACAACAAAGAGTATTCCACATCGAACCACAGGAAAAGGAGGAGGAAAAATCATACGAAGAATACGTCGAAGAAAATGGCGAATATGAAGAAGAATCAGAAGCCGAAGAAGAGTTCGAAATAAATTTTACGAGAGAAGCCTCTCAAGCATACCATACTTTGAGTATGTTTGCCAAAATAACAAAACCTTAAAATTCCTCATCGACACGGGTGCCAATAAAAATTTCATTAGAAAAGAACTGGCTAAAGACGCACAAACTGTAAAAAAACCATTCCTTATAAAATCAGCCGGAGGCGATATACTAATTCGGCAAAAAATTATCGCGCCAGTTTTTAAGAAATTCGGTAATAACATCATGACCGATTTTTTCGTTTTACCTGGTTTAACCACATTTGATGGTATAATTGGCGACGATACATTAAAAAAGGTAGAGGCTGTAATCGATCGGAAGAGGAATATGATCACAATATCACCAGGAATAAACATCCCCTTAAAAAATAAAATATCGAAACAAGTAAACAACATCGAAATACGAGACCAACATTTGGACGAAGCAAGTAAAGCTAACCTGCGAACGCTCATCAACGACTTTATACCGTTATTCGGCCCACTTGATGATACACAAGCCATCGAAACCAGCGTAAGAGCGGAGATCAAAACAACAACAGAAGAACCCATATATACAAAAACTTACCCTTACCCCATCAATATGAGGAAGGAAGTAGAGACACAGGTAGAAAAACTTCTGAACGATGGTATAATAAGACCATCTAAAAGTCCCTACAATTCTCCAATTTGGGTTGTTGAGAAAAAAATAGATGCTTCAGGTATAAAGAAATACCGTATGGTGATAGATTTCAAAATATTAAATGCAATAACAGTCTCTGATACGTATCCGATCCCGGACATTACAAATACAATTGCAAGCCTTGGTAATTCAAGATACTTCACAACTATAGATCTGACTTCGGGCTTCCACAACATCAGTATGAAGGAAAGCGATATCCCGAAAACGGCATTCTCTACCATGAATGGGAAATTTGAGTTCACCAGACTACCGTTCGGCTTGAAGAACGCATCTGCAATTTTCCAAAGAATGATTGATGACGTCCTAAAACCATACATAGGGAAAATATGCCATGTGTATATCGACGATATCATCGTTTTTGGTGGCACCACGAAAAAAGAACATCTATATAATGTCGGGAAAATATTCGACAAATTAGTCAAAGCAAATCTACGCGTAAATCTTGACAAAACTGAATTCTTGAAGGAGGAAACCGAGTTTCTTGGATATAAAATAACAAATGCTGGAATAAAAGCAGATCCCAGAAAAGTAGCTGCCATCCAAAAAATGAAACCACCAGAAAACCTCAAAGAGCTTAAAGGATTTCTTGGTCTAACTTCCTACTACAGGAGATTTATTAAAGATTTTGCAAAAATCGCAAAGCCACTGACAAATTTGACACGGGGAGAAAATGCACAGGTCAAAGCGAACAAATCACGTAAAATTCCAATAAAATTGAACGAACCAGAACTAAAAGCTTACCAACAATTAAAGGATCTACTATCATCTGCGGAGCTACTAGTATTTCCTGATTTTGAAAAACCTTACATATTGACTACGGATGCATCAAATCATAGCGCAGTGCTCTCACAGGGGGAGATAGGCAAAGATCGGCCTATAACGTACATTTCACGTTCGTTAAACAAAACCGAAGAGAACTATGCCACTAATGAGAAGGAGATGCTAGCAATTGTGTGGGCTTTAGACAACCTCCGAAATTACCTTTATGGAGCAAAAAAAATAAAAATCGTTACGGATCACCAACCCCTAACGTTTGCTCTTAGTAATAGAAACCATAACAGCACGCTAAAGAGATGGAAGGCCAGAATGGAAGAGTATAATTATGATCTAATATATAGACCTGGGATCACTAATAGGGTGGCTGATGCCTTATCAAGGCTGAAACTAGAAGTTAATAATCTCTCATCTTCTAGTAGTGGAACGGTACACAGTGCAGAAGAAGATAGCACACAACTGATCCGACACGAAGCACCTCTAAATGTGTTCAAAAATCAATTGATATTTACCGAAGGAAAAGGAGCTTATTGTTTTGAGGAACCACACAACAACTATTTTCGCCACTATATTCCATTAACAGAGATAAATAAGGAAAAACTATTACATCATTTGAAAGAGAGACTACATCCAACATTAATCAATGGAATAAAAATTCCCGAAAGTTATATTCAGAACCTTCAGGAGATTTATCAGACACATCTGTACAATTATAAAATAAGGATAACACAAAGAGTAGTTGATGACATCAAGAATGAAGACAATAAGTTTAGAATTATCGAGAAGGAACATCGAAGAGCACATAGGAATTGGAGAGAAAACAAAGAACAAATCCTTGAGAACTATTATTTTCCACAAATGGCCAGGTTAATAAAAAAATACACTGAAACCTGTGAAATATGCAATGCCAACAAATACGATCGGCATCCAAATAAACCGAAGCTCCAAGAAACACCTATTCCAACTTTCCCATCAGAAATTCTCCATATAGATTTAATGGAGATAAACAAGGAAAAGTTTATCACTTGTGTAGACAAGTTCTCTAAATTCACAAAGTTCTTTAGAATCAAGGATCGATCCATATTACACATACGGGACAAAATAATAAAAATATTACATTACTTTTCTGCACCACGAATGATAGTTATGGACAACGAATCCAGCTTCATCAGTCCAATTGTAACAGACTATTTAAAAACACTTGGAATACAAATCTATCTAACACCGTCCCACAAAAGTGAAGTAAATGGAGCTATAGAGAGGGTCCATTCAACCATAATCGAAATAACGAGATGCCTACAAAGTGAATACAAAGACCTCACTACAAAAGAAGTAATCAACATTGCGACCGATAGATACAACAACACAATCCATTCGGTCACTGGGAGAAAGCCATGCGATATATTTTTTGCACGAACAAATCGCATTAACTACCAGAATTTGCTAAACTTCAGAGATAAAGTCAATGAGGACCTTATAGAGCGTATTAGAAATACCCAGAAAAGTAAGAATCAACGAGAGAATCTTAAGAGGAATGAACCAAAATCTTACGAAGTCGGAGAAAGAATTTACACTGCAATAAAACAAATCAAAGGGAAAGATAAACCTAGGTTCCGGCAAGAAACTGTGGCTAAAGACAATAAAGTCTTAGTAACAACAACATCCGGAAAAAGAATACATAAGACAAACATTAAAATCACAGCTAAATGAAAAAATTTTTTTCTATTTTTAGCTCATGTCTTTGGACAATAACAACTTCCATAAGTATTTATGAGTACAACACCCCATTTGTTTCGGTTAAACAAGGAAACGGCAATATAATAAGTGGAACATTTAAAATAATACACAAAATCGATCTCACCGGCTATGAAAATATCTTGAACACAATAGAAACAGAAAGTCAACACATCGATTCCTCAAGCATCTTAAAACCTCAACTTAAGTACCAAGTGAAAGAAATAAGAAATCTTATAGAGGAACTCAAGGGACAACCATCGAAAGCTAAACGTTCAATTGACTGGATAGGTTCAGCCTGGAAGTGGATTGCTGGTTCACCAGACGCCACGGATTGGGACGAAATCCTCAGAAGCCAAAACAGAATAATCGAAAACAATAATGAACAATATAAAATCAATACAGCAGTTACACAAAAAATACAACAAATTTTAAGCCAACATAACGAAATTCTATTACAATTAGAGAATGGCACTAACGAGGTTATCCAACAAACAATGTTTAACCGTCTCCTTTTAGTCAAAGATGAGATAAAGGAAATCGTGAGAGCAGTACAACTTGCCAAGGGGGTGATAGTAAATTCAAACCTACTAGATAAAGATGAGATCAACCATTTAGTAACCGAAATAGAAACATTGCCTTACACAAACGCTATAGAGGCCATAGAGTATACCGAACCAGCCATGCTGAGAAATAACTCAACAATCCTATACATCATTTCTATGCCGAAGACCAGCAAAGAAGAGTTTCACCATATCCAGATAAGATCAACAATAAAGGATAACAAACAAGTTTATTTCGATTTTGATGAGATCCTAATAAACCAAAATAAAATTTTTGGTATAATAAAAAAATGTCACGACAGAAGGGAAGTTACCATATGCAAACTGAACCATCTACAAGAAATAAAAGAAAACCACTGCATTAGTCAATTAATGAAAGGATCGAATGCTGGCTGCGAATTTTCTTTCAATGAGAATGAAATTATTGAACCGATAAATGAAAATACCATTTTTCTAAGCAATTTCGACGCGATTGTGACACACAACAATTCAGATAAACATAAACAAGGAAGTTATCTGATTCAATATCAAAACGAAACAGTGGAAGTCAAGAACTGGAAATTCTCTAACAAGGTAATAAAAACATACCAAATATTACCACCAATACTTCAAACCAACATCACCGAGCAAGGAATTAAATTAAATCTGGAATACCTGCATAATCTACACACTCAAAACATTGGACACCTGCAAAAAATAGCTAGAAGTCATCAAACTAGTTATATCACTAGTAACATCATTGACGCTGGAATTATAACAACTATCAGCATTTTCCTAATTATGACAGTCATTCTAAAACTACGGAGTAGAAGCAACCAGATGCTTATGTTTCCATCAGAAAAAGCAGTCGAATCAGCACCAAGCGGACTTCAACCCATACATCTGAATCTTTGAGGAATATCCGCGAGACGAGGATTTTTAAGAGGGGAAGAGTTAAGACGACAAAAGCGCACAATCAGCTAAACGTGACATTAAGTGCATATCAAAAGCGCACAATCAGCTAAACGTGACATCAAGTGCATATCAACATATTTTGCAGCTTGGGATAAATTCGCAATTCAGCAAAATATACTTCACGTGTACATACAGCGCGTGTGTACTCATTTTACACTTATTCTTTTCCCACATTATTATAAATAGAAAATATTGTAACAAAATTCTTCAGTTTAAGTTTAGATCTAATAAAGTGGACTTTAGTCCAAAGAAAATAATTTTTTATATTAAACTCATTAAATAAATTTAACTTATATATATATATATATATATATAAATATATATATATATAAATATATATATATATATATATATATATATATATATATATATATATATATATGTATATATATATATATATATATATATATATATATATATATATATATATATATATATATATATATATATATATATATATATATATTATATATATATATATATATAGTGTATATATATATACATATAAATATATATACATTTTTGTATGATATACATTTCTTTTGTGACCACAGCCTACTCGACCAAAACATCATTCTATTACAGAGAAATAGAATTATGTTTTACTCTAGCAAATCATTCAACAAAGTATCACATAAATAATTCTGATCTGATACGACAACGAAATGAGCGAACAGGGATAGTGTACGAATTTGTTTTATAGGCACAGATCGGAAGACAAAAACTTAATAATTGAATAAACGAAATAGTATACAATTTTATTCTTGAAAAAAAGAGACATACACATTGATCGTAAGAACAATAATGTAGTAGGGAGTTCCAATAAGGCGGCACGATTTGTTTCCAATCATAATTACGCAAAAATGCGATGCAAATTTTTATCAAAAACATAGAATATCACCTGTAGATAAGCTGAGATGGTAAATCAATGTGTATGATAACGTTACAATTTCATGGTTGAACGTTAACATTTTACTAATTTCAGAAATAAAAATAAACTGTTGAAATATTTGTAATTTATAAAAAAAACAAATTATGAAAATATTTTGTATAAATAAAACTATGAAACTATGAGTAGATTTATTTTGATTATTATGTATTTTCTTTTTCTCTCTTTTTTATGATAATTTATTTTTTTTATTTTGTTTTTTCGATTCCAAGATCGCTTTCGGTATAATTCCTTCATCAGTTAAAAAATGAATATCCATAACTCAAATTGAAAATATTATTGGAACACCCTTTACGCATTTAATTTTTACAAAACAAAAACATAATTCAAAAAGAAACAAAACTAAACTTTTTTTTAGTGTTTGCTCTTTTCGTCTTGCAATTCGATCTTATTGGTTCGGGATTTCCGTGTAGATATTATTATTTTATAATGAAATGATATTTTTGCGTTAGTATGTGTATGCATAATGGAGAAATGATTTGTTGTACTATGGCACAAAAATACTCGTTCAAACAGGCTGATGAGCTGCTTCTTCAATACATATTTCAAATAAATTGGCATCCGATATACAATGTCGCTACACGTGATTAAATGTTAAACAAAAATGTTTTAACATTTTCTACCAAAAATTTATTAAGTTCTAATTGTTGTGATATTATATTATTTTGGGAAGAGATGAAACCTTCCTACTTCTATTTTTTCCATTACTTCAGTATTTTGTTGTTAGACAAGAGCTTTATAACCATCCCCTAAATAGTTGGCGTTTGTGTAAAATGCCTCTATGTTAATTATCTATGTTAATTATCAAGATGCTAGTTATATTTTCATATGGTTCTATATATCAAGTTATGAGCCGCGTCATATTTTCACATCACATAGATTTTTCGATATTTTTGAGAAGGGACGAGAATCTTCAGGGTCTATATTTTAAGCCGTTTCAGTAATATTCTGTCTGACTAGAGCCTTATGGTCATTCTCTATATGGTGGCTGTTTGTGTAAAATGAGTTTAATAGAAATTATCAAGTTGTGAGTTGCGTCATATTTTCATGCATATTCAATTTTTTGGGATACTTCTTAGTTTTTCTGTTCAAATAGACTCTTATGGTCATTTCCCATATGGTGGCTGTTTGTGTAAAATTCCTCTATTTAAATTATCATGTTGCTTGTGACGTCATATAATCATATGAATTATTCGATAATTTCAGGAACGGATGACACACTTCTGGGTCTACTTATTTTATTACTTTGGCATTTTTTTGATAGACTAGAGCCTTATGGTCATCCCCAATATGGTGGCTGTTTGTGTAAAATGAGTTTAATAGAAATTATCAAGTTATGAGTTGCGTCATATTTTCACATCGATTTTTCGATATTTTTGGGAAGGGATGAGAATCTTCAGGGTCTATATTTTAAGCCGTTTCAGTAATTTTCTGTCTGACTAGAGCCTTATGGTCATTTCCTTTATGGTGGCTGTTTGTGTAAAATGCCTCTATTTAAATTATCAAGTTGCTTGTGACGTCATATATTCATTTGAATTATCCGATAATTTCAGGAACGGATGACGCACTTCCGGGTCTACTTATTTTATTACTTTGGCATTTTTTTGATAGACTAGAGCTTATGGTCATCCCCAATATGGTGGCTGTTTGTGTAAAATGAGTTTAATAGAAATTATCAAGTTATGAGCCGCGTCATATTTTCACATCGATTTTTCGATATTTTTGGGAAGGGATGAGAATCTTCAGAGTCTATATTTTCAGCTATTTTGGTATTTTTCTGTTAAACTAGAGCCTTATGGTCAATTTCTATATGGTGGCTGTTTGTGTAAAATTTCTATTTAATTTAAAAATAAATTTTAATGATACGTTCTAATTAGAATATTTTAGCTTTTTTTTTAAATAATTTATTCGTTTTAAATTTAATTTCATTTTTAATTAGTTCTTTTATTAGTTTGAGTAATATTTTTCTGTTTTATAATTTTAAATTTGTATAAATTAATTGGTGTTATTCGAAACTGTTTAATACATTTTCATGAGACAATACAACATTTGATAGGTTTTTTGACATTTGTACCGTTCCATAAAAACTCCATAGAAACTTCATGCCCGTGGGTACACAATATACGCGGCGCATCCCAGTAGTAATTACACTAGATATAAGAAATGCATTTAACAGCGCATCCTGGGAGTTAATTTTAAAAGAACTAAATAACTTCAAAGTTAGCCCATATCTGACGAAGGTACTTCAAAGCTACCTGAATGTGCGACGAATTATTGTGGAAGCTGGAGGTACAGCAACCCAAATGGAGGTTACGAGTGGAGTTCCCCAAGGATCTATCCTTGGACCTATGCTTTGGAACATCTTGTACGATGGCATCCTTCGAATTCAGCTAGCCGAAGATGCCAATTTGGTGGGGTACGCGGATGTTCTAAATATTTTTACTTTGTAGCGCCGCCCTATACTCGTATATGTACTAAAACTAACCACTAACACTATGTTAAATAAATACTGTGTCTGGAACACTTGCTATTGTGTAATTGATCAGAACGGACGTATTTTTTATTTCCTTAAACTAAATAACCCTTTCAATTGCACAGTCGATAATAATAATTTATCAACAGGTTATGGGCCCAGGAACGCTCAAGCAAGTTTAAAAGTAAAATAAGTTTTACATTAAAGCAAATAAAAAAAAAAAGAAAAGAAAATAGTGAATATTCGCATTGTTCGAGAACGTTCGTTTGTTTTTTTTATATTTCATCATTTTTTAGTTGGTGTTACTGTTGAGTCATTCAATCGAGTTGTGAAATTGTGTTTCGGACCAATAAACGTGTGTCGTTTTGGAAATCAATAGTCAAAAATTGATTTAAACACAACGAAACTCAAAATTAATTATCGTTCTAAATTCCTGTGTCGATTTAAAACAAGAAAATTAATTAAAAATGTCGAATGACAGTGCGTGGAATGGAATTGAAAAACTCAAGGGTAGTGAAAATTATCATACGTGGCAATACACAATCAGAAACTTGTTAAAATTAAATGATTATGAAAAGTGTATTGTGTCCGGTACTGGTGCAGAAACTGATGAATCTAAATTACGTCGGGGGAAGGCTAGAATTGAGTTGAGTGTTGATCCATCAGTATATGTTCACATAGAAAAATCAACAACAGCTGCTGAAACATGGACAAAATTACAAGAATTGTTTCAGGACAGAGGCTTATCGCGTCGTATTGGACTATTGAGGAAATTGGTGACGATTCGATTGGAAAGTAGTGACTCCATGAATCAATATATTTCTCAAATGTTTGAAACTGCAAATAAATTGAACGGTATCGGGTTTCCAGTTGATGATGAATGGCTCGGTAGTATTTTATTGGCCGGTTTGCCTAACGACTTTGCTCCAATGATTATGGGACTCGAAAGTAGTGGAACTAAGATTACGGCAGATCTAATTAAATCTAAATTACTTGATTCGGAGTATAACGCAAAATCAAACGGTAGTGGTTCGGCATTTTTTGGAAACGGTGGAAAAACGAACAATAACATAAAATGTTTTTCGTGTAATAAACGCGGTCATAAAGCAGACAAGTGTCCACAGAAATCCGGTTCCAAGAAAAACGGTAAAAATCCTAACAAGAACGGTAAAGACAATAAAAAAGGTAATGCTACAGAAAAATCAGCATTTATTGTAACTGCCGAAACGAATATTAATACAGCGTATTACACCAAACACTGTCATGAAGACGAATGGTTTATTGACAGCGGGGCTTCTCAACATATGTCACCATTTGAAACATTGTTTGCAGAATTAAAGTCAACGCCAATTAAGCAGATTTCGTCGGCAAGTTCGAATAAAATTGCAGTCAAAGGAGTCGATAATGTGCCGGTAGTAATTGGTGAACGTGAAATTGACTTTAAAGAAGTTTTGTGTGTCGCTGACTTGACTGCAAACCTATTGTCAGTGGCGCAAATTGTTAAAAACGGGAATACGGTCACGTTTAATCAATCAGGCTGTCATATTTACAACGAGAAGAAACAATTGGTCGCTGAAACCAAAGAAATAAATGGTGTATACAAGTTAAACGTTCAACGTTCAAAATGTTTTTCGACGATGGCTCAATCGAAGAGTGGTTTAATGTGGCATCGTAAATTAGGCCATATTAACTTCGCCGACATGTGTAAAATGAAAAACGGTCTCGTAAACGGTATATTTTTCAACGAACGAAATGAAATTGAAATAAAGGATTGCGAGGTTTGCAAGGAAGGAAAGCAAACGCGTCGACCATTTCCGATTAGCACAACGCGCTCCGATCATATATTGGATCTCATCCATTCTGACCTTAATGGACCCATGGAAAATCGTTCGATCGGAGGTGCTAAATATATCCTAACATTTATTGATGACCGCTCCAGAAAAATTTATGTGTATTTTTTGAAAGAAAAATCCGAAGTGTTTAATCGTTTTGTTGAATTCAAAGCGATGGTTGAAAACGAAACAGGCAGAAAGCTGAAGGCTTTACGGTCAGACAATGGCACCGAATACATAAACAAATCGTTTGAAGAGTGTTTCAAAAAACACGGAATAAAACATCAAAAATCCGTTGTATATACTCCAGAACAAAATGGTATTGCGGAACGAGCCAATCGCAAGTTAGTCGAGAAAGCTAAATGTATGTTATTTGATGCAAACTTAGACATATCATATTGGGCCGAAGCTGTCAATATGGCCGCATACATCTTAAATCGCTCTGCCAATGCAACTTTGGATAATGTTACACCAGAAGAAGTTTGGTTTGGTAAGAAGGTCGAAATTGGTCATCTAGAATTGTTCGGAAGTAAAGTGATGGTCCTCGTACCAAAACAAAAACGCCGTAAGTGGGACAAGAAGTCAAAGAAGATGGTCTTTGTTGGTTTCCAAGAAGGCGTTAAAGGTTATCGTTGCATTGATCCAGAGACAAAAGAAATTCAAATCAGTCGTGATGTTGCTTTTCTTTACGAAAATGGTTACGAGAAGAGTGTTTCATGGAAAGATCCAGTTGCAGTCGATGAATCAGCTGTATCAGCTGAAGTGAGGGATAATGTTTTAACATTATCAAACAACGACGATAAAATCGTTACGAGTTCTCCAACAAAAGCTTCAGGTCGGAATGATTCGTCAAAAAATGAAAATTTCAGCGATGATGATCATACAATAAATGAGACTGAAACTACGTATGAGGATGCTAACGATACAACGTTTGTCCCAGACGACGATGTTGAAGCAGTTCAAAAATTACGTCGATCCGAACGAGTACCGAAGCCGCGAAATTTTGATGGGTATGTTATGTATAAGGCCTATGGTTTTCTTGCTGTTGAAGAACCGTCTTCATATAATGAAGCAATTAAACATGAAGAAAATTCAAAGTGGAAGGCGGCTATGAGTGAAGAAATCAATTCCTTGGTGGAAAATGAAACCTGGCAGTTGGTTGAATTACCGGCAAAACGTAAACCAATAAAGTCTAAGTGGGTCTACAAAATCAAACGTGATGAATCCGGTATTCCTGTATGTTACAAAGCCAGATTAGTAGCCAAAGGTTGCTCTCAAATGTATGGAATTGATTATCAAGAAGTGTATTCACCGGTAGTTCGATATTCGTCAATTCGGTTCATTGTAGCGTTGGCAATTAAAAATGGACTTAAAATTGAACAAATGGATGCTGTGACTGCATTTTTGCAGGGTGATTTAAACGAAGACATTTACATGGTCCAGCCAGAGGGTTTCACAGACGGTTCACAAAAGGTTTGCCATTTAAAGAGGGCTATATATGGTTTAAAACAAAGTGGACGAGTGTGGAACATTAAGCTAACGCAAATGCTGAAATCATACGGTTTGAAGAAGTCATCAAGTGATCCGTGTGTATTTTTCAAAAGTGATCTATCATTAATCATTACGATCTACGTCGACGATTTTTTAATATTTTGGAAAAATCAGGAAACTTTGAAGAGTTTGAAAGTGGCGTTGTGTAATGCATTTAAATGAGATGGCTGATCAGTTCAACATCCGCTTGACGTGGGTGCCAGGGCATTTCAATATCGCAGGGAATGTAAAGGCAGATGAGTTGGCCCGCAAGGGTACAGCACGCCTAATAACCCAAAGCAGGCGGGATATAAAGATACCGCTTGCTTCATGTAAACTGTTGCTTCTGGAATAAGCTATAAAAGAAACGAACGTCAGATGGTCTAACGCCAGTTCGTGTGTAATAACCAGGCAGATCTGGCCTGGTCTTGACCGGTCTAGATCAGACCAACTGATATCGCTTCGACGACACCATATTGGTATGGTCGTGGGAGCTATAACGGGACATTGTCTCATTGGGATACATGCGCGCAGACTGGGTGTCCCAGCCCACGATTTCTGCCGCAGCTGTGGTGATGAGGAGGAGGAGGAAAATGTGCTCCATCTGCTCTGCACCTGTCCTGGTCTAGCGTACAGCAGAACAAAATTTATGGGGACTTCCCCTTTGAACGACCTCACGGATCTTAGTAAGATCGGGATCCGGGACTTTAAACGCTTCTTGGTAAGCTCACGATGGTTCAGCGAGTGAAGAGGAGAAAACTCGAATGTGGTACAGCTACGGACCAATTTTGTGTCTATGCTAGTCCTTTAGGACGGCCACCATAACCTAACCTAACCTAATGCATTTAAAATGAAAGACTTGGGTGTTGCGACGTCATGCATTGGTCTACATATCACATACATTGATGGGGGTATTGCTCTTGATCAAAAAGCCTATATATCAGAGGTGATCGAACGTTTTGGCATGAAACATGCAAATCCAAGTGCAACTCCGAGTGACACAAATCAAAAATTGTCAGTGTCAATGTGTCCGGTATCTGCTGAAGAAAAACAAGATGTTTCTGAGGTACCATATCAGTCATTAGTTGGCTGCTTATTGTTTATTGCTGGGGGCACAAGGCCTGACATTGCATTGGCAGTAATTGATGTGAGCCGATTCAACACTAATTTCGGTCGGCCTCACTGGGTTGCAGTAAAACGAATTCTTCGTTATTTAAAGGGAACGATGAACTATAAATTAAGGTTCAAGAAATCCAATGTCGACGGTGAATTATTTGGTTATTGTGATGCTGATTGGGCATCTGACGTCGACAAAAGACGTTCATGTACTGGATATGTTTTTCAATTAAGCAACGGCGCTATCTCATGGAATAGCAAACGACAAGATACCGTTGCTTTATCAAGTACCGAAGCGGAATATATTGCTGTCTCCTGGTCGATTCGTGAAGCAATATGGTTACAAAATTTCGTTCAAAAACTTGATAAAAAGGTAGCCAAGTCAATCAAAATTTGGGTTAACAATCAAAGTGCAATTAAATTGTCAGAGACGGATGGCTATAATCAACGTACAAAACATATTGATGTGCGTTACCATCATCTACGTGAGAAGATTGAAGATGGTACAATTCAACTCGAGTACGTGCCTACGGAAGAAAATGCAGCGTATATTTTAACCAAAGCTGTTAGTGGTCCCAAGACGAAACTGTGTTCGGTAAAAATGGGGTTAATAGAGATGCATTGAAAATTAAATGAAATGTATTTAAATTAAATTTAATATTTAAATGAGTGAGGGTGTTCTAAATATTTTTACTTTGTAGCGCCGCCCTATACTCGTATATGTACTAAAACTAACCACTAACACTATGTTAAATAAATACTGTGTCTGGAACACTTGCTATTGTGTAATTGATCAGAACGGACGTGTCTTTTATTTCCTTAAACTAAATAACCCTTTCAATTGCACAGTCGATAATAATAATTTATCAACAGCGGATGATTTAGCACTTGTTGTCTCTGGCAGACACGAGCAACAACTAGTTGAACGAGTGGAAGCGGGAGTAGAGGTGATTTCCAGATGGCTTCGTATTCATCGAACGCAATTGGCTCCAGAAAAACTGAAGCGGTTGTAATGGCAGGCCGAAGAGTGCTCCAATCGATCTCCTTCAAAGTGAAAGGAGTTAAAGTAACACCGACAACCCACATCGAGTACCTGGGTGTATGGCTAGACTACCGTCGCGGCTTTCAACAGCATGTAAGGCAAATTGCGACAAAGGCGACCCGGACAACAAAAGGGCTCATCGGATTGATGACAAATGTAGGTGGACCAAGCGCCGGTAAAAGGAAACTGCTCTCATCGGTTGTTTTATCCGCAATACTTTACGGAGCACCCATCTGGATACGATCTTTAGATATTGCAAGGGCGTCCGAGCAGTTCGAACGCGTACAACGTACTCTGGCACTGCGTATATGTAGTGCTTACAGAACGGTAGGAAAGGAAGCAGCTTTCGTGATAGCAAACATGCCACCGGCCACTTTAATGGCGAAATGTAGACTAGCGGTTCTTCAGGGAACACCAAGCATTGAGGCCAAAGAGGAATTAATGCAAAAATGGCAGGCACGTTGGGAGAGTGCCGACACTGGATCTTCGACCAGAAAGCTCATTCCGAGTCTAAGGGAATGGGTGAATCGTAAGCATGGGGAGACAAAACTTTCATCTGACAGAGTTCCTGACAGGTCACGGCTGCTTTAACAGCTATCTGTACCGAATGCATATTAAGGATACTCCTAACTGCGCATACTGTGAAGAGGACGAAACACCAGAGCATACGATACTGTACTGTGCAAGGTGGGACGAAACGAGGAAGAAGTGTACCGATACTGTAGGAGAGATGACACCACGGAATATTATCTCGAAGATGGTAGAGGAGGAGAATAGTTGGTACGCTATAAACAAAATGATTACGGTAATATTGACCATAAAAATGAGGGAAGAAGCGAGCACAACGACTTGAACAAACAAGGAGACAATAGACATCCAGCGGTCGAAGTAATGCAAACTTTGTGGTACCGAGCGCTGCGAGGAGCTGAGGTAGGGGTTTTTTAGTCGGTAAGAGTCCGGCACAACGTCCATGAGGATTTTCCCCCTACTGAGGAAAAATAAATAAAAATATATATATATATATGTATATACATATATATACCGGGTGTTTCTTTTAAACTGAGACGATGAAATATCTCGAAAAATAGCCACTCTATGGAAAAAATGTCCATAATCAAAATTTAATCATACCGCGGGGGAAATACATTAGACCAAAAAAAATAGTCTTTGTAGGTGGGGCGAGGGTAACTTTTAAACTAAGATAGGAAGCTATATTTTTTATTGCAGATACGGATTCTACGAATAAAAGTACGTATGATTTGAATGAAATATTTTGTTCGGTTCATGATAGATGGCGTTGTAATCGACGAAATTCAATTTTTTCAATTTCTCCTTCTTAGAACACACGCATTCGATTCTGCAATACGTTTGAAATAAAAAACTTCACGTTTTCATAGGAAGTACTCGAAATCCGTCATCAAAACAATTTATTTAGTTTTGTAAATCTAAAATAAGTGTTCAAAATGATGGCCTGCGAGTTCAATGCACTTATTAATCCGCATTTCAAATGATTGTACACAACTGAGAAGTGTGTCTGGTTGAATTTCAGCACACGCATTTCTGATTCGCTCAATCATGTTCTCACGTGTTGTTGGTTTTTGTGTGTAAACTTTGTTTTTGAGGTAGCCCCACAAAAAAAAATTTGGCGCAGTAAGATCTGGTGATCTGGCGGGCCAATTTATCGGACCAGCTCTACCGATCCAGCGACCATTGAAATCACGATCAAGTATTTCACGTGCCATCAACGAATAGTGTGCAGGACAACCATCATGTTGAAACCATATGTTCCGTCTCACTTCTTCTATTTTCCAAAATGTTTCGGTACATTTGACCATTCAAGTTACCTTCAATAATGTGGGGGCCTATGAGTTTGTTGCCAATTATTCCACACCACACGTTGACAGTCCAAGGACGCTGATGTTCAACTTGCCGAAGCCAGTGCGGATTTGTAACACTCCAATATTGCATATTGTGTCGATTAACCGTTCCATGGTTTGTAAAAGACGATTCGTCGGAGAACATTACGCAACGAAAAAAATTGGGGTTTTGTTGTATTTGTTCACGTGCCCATTGACAAAAAGTTACCCGATTTTGGAAATCAACGCCATGAAGATCTTGGTGTAAAGCCACATGATATGGATGATACTTGTGCCGTTTTAAAATTCTTCAAACACTGGTGAGGGGCAATCCGGAATCGCGAACTATTTCTCGTGTACTAATATGATGATTATGAGCCACTGCTGCCAATACAGCAATTTCATTATTTTCTCCAGTGACTGTTGCTCTACGGGTCCTCTTTTTCGGTTGAACATTTCCATCAATAATAAATTGTTTGATAGTATGGCCAAATGAAGCACGTGAACGAATCCTATCCGGAAAACGTTGAGCGTAAATAGCAACAGCATTTTCAAGATTTCTGCCAGCTTATCCATAAACCAGAACCATTTCAATTTTCTCTGGCACAGTTAAACGCTCCATTCTAAAGTATTTTGTCGTTTATTCTATAATTACGAAAAACATGAAAATAAGAAATAACGCAAACGTTAAATGTGATTTACAAAACTGAATAAATTGTTTTGATGATGAATTTCGAGTATTTCCAATGAAAACGTGATGTTTTTTATTTCAAACGTATTGCAGAATCGAATGCGTGTGTTCTAAGAAGGAGAAATTGAAAAAATTGAATTTCGTCGATTACAGCGCCATCTATCATGAACCGAACAAAATATTTCATTCAAATCATACGTACTTTTAGTCGTAGAATCCGTATCTGCAATAAAAATATGGCTTCCTATCTTAGTTTAAAAGTTACCCTTAGTTAGCTGTTATATATATATATATATATATATATATATATATATATATATATATATATATATATATATATATATATATATATATATATATATATATATATATATATATATATATATATATATATATATATATATATATATATATATATATATATATATATATATATATATATATATATATATATATATATATATATATATAAGTATATATATATATATATATATATATATATATATATATATATATATATATATATATATATATATATATATATATATATATATATATATATATATATATATATATATATATATATATATATATATATAT
Source organism: Tipula unca (assembly GCA_951394425.1). NCBI lineage: Eukaryota > Metazoa > Arthropoda > Insecta > Diptera > Tipulidae > Tipula > Tipula unca. The sequence goes on along the minus strand of CATOBX010000001.1, from coordinate 248 downwards.
ATATATATATATATATATATATATATATATATATATATATATATATATATATATATATATATATATATAGATATAGATATAGATATAGATATAGATATAGATATATATATATATATATAGATAGATATAGATATAGATATAGATATAGATATAGATATAGATATAGATTATAGATATAGATATAGATATAGATATAGATATAGATACTAGATATAGATATAGATATAGATGTAGATATAGATATAGAT